>CAIGQV010016735.1:14954748-14978552 GCA_903798115.1 Danio jaintianensis | reverse complement strand
CTACCCCAACCCTAAACACAAAAGTAGCATGGACGTTACAATGTCCACTACGTATTGGACCTGATCTAGTACATCATTGTGCTACAGACTGCAGCAAGGACATCTTGAAATCGACTTGTGTGAGGCAACAATTTTCAAGTACATTTGCTTGATTTTTCATTAATTTAACACAACACACACACAAACACACACACATATATGCATACAAATTTGCACTTTAAGCTCAATAGTAGTATCTTACAAAATAACTAGTAAAATATTATGTACTGTCATCATGGCGAAGACATTTATTAGTTATTAAAGATTAGTTATTAATACTATTGTTTAAAATCTTTGAAAAAAAAATCTCTCGGTTAAACAGCACTTGAGAAATACTTGAAAAAGAATTAGATTAGGTCATCATAGCTTAATGACCATAGAAAAATGTGGGTCCCATGGAAAAGCACTGATCTAGACTATAGCTAACTGTACCAAACCAATAAATCTACAAAACATCTGAATGTTTTGCAGTCTGTATTTCAAGCTAGTTTATTTAATTGTACAAAAGTAAGTAGACAATGCCAATATAAAACATTATGAAAGTACAATTTTAACAAGACTATGTTGTATACTTCACAAACACTGCATTTACTTCTAAAGTATTGATGCAGCCACTAATGTACTGGACACAAAGAGCTCATCTATGCAGTCATTGGAGCTTTAGCAGAAGTTAGCTGAAGCAGACAGGATCTGCAGTCCTTGAGGACTTCTCTATTTCACTGAATAGCGCAAACTTCTATTTGTCAGTCTGAGCACATGCACGAGCACTGAGCTGTGAGGAAGAGCTGGAATAGATGCTTCAGTTCCATTTCTGTCGAGCACAAACCCCAAACCCCCCACAAAAACAAAACAGCGCTAAAACAACAAGCATAAACAAGGGTGTCTTTGTGTGAAGGTGTCTGTCCTGAGCTTTCCATCTCACACCTCGGTTAAAAAAAGAGAAATTAAACTGATTTTGTTTTGATATGCTATTAATGTCATGTGCAGACCCTTAATTCGACATTAACTGTTGTGTATCTTTAGTACATTTTAAGATGCCCTGAAAAGATAGCAATCCAAGTTTAGGATACCCTTTAACGTTCTGGAAAGCAACTTATTTGATGTGCAATTTTTTAGTACAATGACAGAAGCAAATACTGCAATAATACTATTTGGTAATTAATCTCTACCACAGTATAACTCATATCCCTTGGTATTTAATTGTTACTGGGATGTGATTCTTTGGGTTCACAGCAAATCAATGAAATTCATTTCATCCCATTCAGATTCAATTAAAAAAAGGCTAAGCATGAAGAAAAAAAAAGTCTGGAAAAACAATTAAAGGTAGAATATAAAATATATATAATACAAAATTACAAATATGATAAATGTGTATACAGTATAAATGGCTTTTTGGGGAGGTTGGAACAATTGTGATTAATTTTAAATATTCCAAATAACATTTATAGGGAAGAATACATTCATAATTATTTGGTGCTGTCAAATAAATTAACATGACTGAATTTTTGTTACATTTTCAATACATTTTTAAAATTTATTTTGTGCGGGTGGGTGGAACGTCTTATTTATTTGATAACAAACAGTAACACCGCGTTTTATATAGGAGCAAATTTTATTATATGACTTATTACTTTGTTACTGTGATGGAAAAACAATTATTTCTTAATTAATCCAGTTTCAGTATCACACGAAATCCAGTTGATCTAAAAAAGAAATCATTTTATTATCAGTGTTGTAAATTGTTATGCCTTTTTTGTGGAAATTGGGATTCTTAGATAAATAAGAATGTTAAAATAAACATCATTCTTGTTGAAAAAGAAAACAAACCTTTGAAAATTGCACTGCATCTGAATAATAAACTGTTTCAAAATCACAGTATAAAAATACGGAATTGTCATGGTCATTTCCTTTAAGCTTTGGGAAGGGAACGGCTTTGCTCCGGGCTTATTTAAATGTCACTGTAAAGAGAAAAGTCTACGTCAGATAAACTGAATGACTGTTTCTGCTTCTCACTGTCCCTCTTATAAAGATTTCAGTAAGAACCATAAATGGCAGCTTTGTTATAATGCAACATCCTTTCGTTATTTCTGCCCTGGTCACATGACCAGCCATCCAAATGTGCTGTTTCACAAAGTCCTCCTTCTACTTACCATGCTGGAGTGCACAGTGGCCTGTTCAATGTAGCGGGCAATGCCGGTGACAAACGCATTTCTGTCCTCGAAGTTGGTGTCAAAGTTTGCCTGGCAACAGACAGAAGTTCAGTAAGATTTTACTCTGAGCGTGACATCTTAGAAATACTTCAGAGACTTAATTCTGACATCATTTACTGACCCTCCACTTGTATCCATTGGCTTCTACAGTATTTGTTTTTCTTACTATGGATGTCCAAAATTCATCAAAATATCTTCATCAGAAGAAAAAACCCATTTGAGGGTTAGTAAATGAGGTGTACATTTTTATCACGAACTATCAATTTAATGAGAATGTTTACATGCACACCAATATGATAATAACTCACACATAATAAAACATTTTAACGAAGCTAAAAAAAAATAGATTTAAAGAAAATATTTAAAGTATTTAAATTGATATATCAGTGTCATATTTAAAAGATTGTTAAAATCCAAGGAAGAGTATTGCTACATGTCCTCAAAACACGCAAGAGACAAGAACATGTTTTTAAAAAGCATTTGGTCAAAGCATTTAAGGTATATTTCTTCTTCCCTTACTTCAAAATAATATGCAGTAAAGACACATTCCTGTCACGTATCACATATGTGCAATTCAATAAACTGACAGAAAGTGGCATATGTAACCCCCCGCCAGCTAGTACTGGACAACAACATGATCATTGTCAACAAACGATCATAAACAATCTATAAGGTATTAGAAAACTGGCAATCGTTTTTTTTTATTACTTGGCTTGGCGTTTAGAGCCTTTTGAAGGCACATTCAAACCTGTGTAGTTCATTATACATAGAAAATTTGAGGGGAAAAAGAACATTCCTGAGATGTTTTCCTCAAAAAACATAATTTCTTTATGACTGAAGAAAGAAAATAATTAACATCTTGGATGACAATGGGGTGAGTAATCCTTTGAGATATTTATGACCTTATTCTGATAAAGGAAAAAGAGTAAATGTGTTTGCATGACCATCTGCATTGTCTGCTTATGAAGCATTATCGAGTTGAGAATGTGCATGTGATATCAGTGCATTGGGGCCTGTACCTGGTACATGATGGAGGATGGAGGGGGTTCGATGCATGGCTGCTGGTCTGGGAGAGGAAGCTCCTCCAGCAGGTCCACATTGGACAGCGCATCCTCCAGGGTCACGTGGGTTGTCATGGCGACACAGGTTCACTCACAAAACAGCCCAATCTAAAAGACAAAACGTAAATGGTCAGGTTCAATATCATGAGACAAGAATGCTCCATTTTAACTCTAAACTCAAGTGAAACGCAGTCTATAAATCACTGGCATTTGACAAGCGAAATGTCATGACCTTAAGGAAATCTCTCTACTTAAAAACGTTCAGTCTGTTTCACTGGTGGTATTCAATTAGTCTCAAAACAAAAGGACTGAAGTGGCTGCCAGCAAATTCCAAGAAAAAAAAAAAAAAGAACATTTTCCTATGACCCATGATGTCCAAAAAAGTATGGTTTTACAGACTGTCGTCAAATATTTGTATATTGCATAATATACAGTAATATTATATAATATACAATA
The DNA here is from genome assembly GCA_903798115.1 of Danio jaintianensis. Lineage (NCBI taxonomy): Eukaryota > Metazoa > Chordata > Actinopteri > Cypriniformes > Danionidae > Danio > Danio jaintianensis. The sequence goes on along the minus strand of CAIGQV010016735.1, from coordinate 14,974,786 downwards.
TGTTACATCTTGGCTGATAGTGGATATTCATTCTAACCCCAATTTATTCCTACAGCAATAAACAAAGCGCATTTAAACTTCGACATTTTGCCATCCATATAAGGGAAATTTGTTTATTTTATATTATGCTTTGCACCATCAGACACACAAACACACAAAAACTTTTTTCATTTTCAGTGTATACAGTCACAATATATATAAGGCCATATATGAATTCTTTTCTAGACCTGCTCCCCAAACTAAGGTAATTTAAGATATTACATTTGGTATAAAGTAGAAAAGTAAATCATTCAAATTGTGGCTTAAAAGAGTTGTGCTTTATTTGAAGGCTTTCAGTATCTAATACCACTGATGACACATTTCTAAAATGGTACAGTGCTTTGTCAAGACAAAAAAAAAAGTTCTCAGGAAGTGTGGTTTGGTGAAACATATTGCCTATTTTAGACCAAGGACAACTCATGTTGATTCAAACTTGTGTTGCACATACAGCGAGGAAAATAAGTATTGAACAAGTCACCATTTTTCTCTGAAAATATATTTCTACAGGTGCTGTTGACTTAAAATTTTCCCCAGATGTTGGTAACAACAACCAAAGAAATCCATATATGCAAAGGAAACAAATCTAATTAGTTTAAAATTAAGTCATGCGTAATAAAATAAAGCGGGGAAAAAGTATTGAACAATGAAGAAAGAGATATGTAGAAAGGCAGTGAAAGCACAGACAGCAGCTGAAATCTCTCAGTAGTTCTTCAGCAACCCTCTGCCCTTCGTCGTTGTAAATTAATATGCTGCTTCAGTCCAACATCTGCATTATCAGGATGATAAAGATGAAACCAGGCTGGACATTTCAGCAAGACAATGATTCAAAACACAGCCAAAGAAACTCTCAAATGGTTTCAGAGAAAGAAAATAAAGCCGTAGAATGGCCCAGCCAATCACCTGACTTGAATCCAATAGAAAATACAAAATAAAGCTCAGATTTGATAGACGAGACCCACAGAACCATCAAGATTTTTACACTGTGTGGAAGTCTGTGAAAAAAACCCACCTGAGCAATGCATGTGACTTGATTCTCCATATGAGAGGCGTCTTTAAGCTGCCACCACCAAAAAAGTCTTTACATAAAGTATAAAATATGTTTCAGTAGTTCAGTACTTTCTCCTTGTGTCATTTCATACACATAACAAATTTTTCAGATTATTTTTGTTTTCTTTTATTTTTCTGCTTGTATTGTTTGGGTTTTTACCAAAATCTGGTTCAATTCCATGTCAGCAGCTCCTTTAGAAATATTATTCCCAGGAAAAAACCATGACGTGTTCAATACTTATTTTCCCCACTGTATGAGCAACACAATTAAAGATATTTACCATTGCTTCAATACATTTTCCACATGAAAATAATGGGTTGTTTTGCCTCTACATGGCCTCATCAGGCAATTGTCCAAACAGTAGGCTGATTTTTAATCTTTATCTTCATCAAAGCTTGACAGAGTGCCAGAGAAACATGGTGCCCGCTTGAACTTTAAATATGGCCATACAGGAACAGAGATCACCTGTCGTCACTGTGGGATTAAATATGGAGCCTACTACAGTATGTGCAGATCAATACAAACGTTCCCTTTTATGAGTGACAGACACAAACAGGAACCAAAAAGTGTGAACAACCTAACAGAAAAAAATATTATGATGACACATCATAGCAACAATGCAGCGCATTGCTATTGCTATTCACTATTGCTACAGTGAATGCTATTCAATGTGCACCAGACATTCTAGTAAAATGACCAAAAATAATAGTTTTTTTTCCAACAGATCAAGAGAAATAGTCGTCAAGTCGTCATGTCCACATTAGTCTACAATTACAATCAAAAACCATAAATCTCAACAAGTCTGTGTCAGGTGGTCACACAGCTGAATCACATGGTCTCAGATCGCTCTCCGGTGAAAACCACATAAAGTTCATTGTTGAAAGGGCAACATCAGGTAAATCTAGCAAGTCCAGGTATGTATGCAAAGTCAATCAGTTAAAAGTCATTTTACTGAGCCAATTGTGCACATGTCACCTGCCATTTTTCTTATACTTGTATACATATCTATCAAAACATTCTGACATGCTCTACAGCACTTTAACAATACTGACTCACCAAATGCTTCTATAAAAGGGTTGGGTTTCCTGTCAGTATTTACGCATCTAACAATACCATGCAACTATGTACCAGAAGACTCTAAGGTTCTATTCTGTTAAGCTTATACTGTAAGGGTTATTCGATTTCTGGCTAAGAGAACAATTAAATAAGGCCCAAACACCCACTGTCATGAGAAATAGGGTCTGTGACTGAGCATACATATACATATGTGATTTACTAGTCTGATAGCCTAGCTTATATGCAACACATTTACACTATTTTATGTATTTTCAACAATCTTTCATAAAATGACCAACTATTAATTTATCAAAACCACACAAAAATATATATTATTAAATATTATTGGTAAATTTAACAAATCAACGGAAAAAAGTATTAGTTTATCAAGTAAAAGAAGTTTATGTTCAAGTATTTTATTATTACACACTAAATATTAAGTAATACTAATAATAATACATTTTAAATGAAGATTTTTTTAGTGTATACGTAATTTTTTTTAAATAACCTCATGTTGCCTACTAGGGCTGTCAAAAGTACCAACTTTGGTACCAACTATGACTGAATTTCCTGCTAACATTTGAGTGCTGTTGAGCAGGTTCTTAAACACAGCTGATTGGCCATTGTGTTTATATGCTCAACAGATATGACCGTGATTGGCTACAATCTTTCACACATTCAGACCTTTTCCAGAATAAAATAAGAAAAAGTCCAGTCATTTTACAGCAATTTACCCCTATTACTCTGTGAAAGCTTATGGTCATGGCTTCATACTCTTCACTGAGTGCGTACACAGATAAAGGAGCATTTGAAAGCCACATCTATCAGCTGATCCGTCAGCAGATTGCTCATATCATGGACAGATCCTCTAAAAGACACTGATTTCAAGCGCTTTAGTCCAGCGGTCTTGAATCCATCTGAGTAAGTGATCGGTGAAGATTGTGAAGCAATGATGACTGCAGCCAGTCACGGACATATCGACTGAGCACGTGAACACAATCAAAAATGATTCCACTAAGTTGGAATATGGAATATACAGCAAACTGAAAAGGCTAAAAGAATAATGTTGAAAGCTGCAAACACAGTCAGACCAAAGAACGAGCCTTACAATTTAACATTAAATGGAATTTTTTTTTGGAAAAAACAATAAAAACTTCCACTAGGCCTAAGCATGAGTCTTCAAATAAAACATAAAATGAAAAACACGTTTTAGTTTTAATAAGTTGCCAAACAAAAAAGCCTATACAATAAATAAAACAAATAAATAACATTCAGGTTAACAGCACACTGAAACACTACAACAATATGGGCAATAATAACACCGTCATTTTTCCTTCAATTTAATTTTTTCATATTATGAGAGCAACAGACAGACAACTGTCAGACAAGGAACAAACATTTGCCTATACGTTGTTGGGAAGACGTGAGCTACTACTTATTCACAATGAACCCAGCCTTAAAGGAAGTGAGCTACGATAGACTTGTCGAAACGACAGAGTGATAACTTGATCCGACTTTTGTTTTGCTTCCCGACATTATTAGCAGGTGGATTTGCCAGATCCTTACGAGTTCTCACTGATAGTACGTTTATTGGGCTGCTCAGTTGACTGCGCCACTAGTGTATTTTTTTCCCCCACAATTAACTGACTAACAAAAACTTAGTCAACCAGGCCTGTTCTAGTCGACTAATGACTAGTTGACTATTGGGGGGCAGCATCATAACATTTTTATTACATTTCAGAACTGACATTAGTACCTTTAACCATTCTACTCCCTACATAAGGAGCTCCCTCACAAGTGACTGTGGATTCTTATAGGTGACTCACTTGAAATACTCTACATAGGCAGCAGCACATAAAAAAACACTCTGCATGGGAGACTCACCAAACAAGTCACAACACACACAACTAGAATAAAATATTCCATTTTAAAACGGTCCAAAAAAGCTCCTAATGCAGACCTCATAGAGGTGTATATATTGTAATTGTCATATTCGAAAGGTAGAGAAAAAAAAGAGGATCGTACTTCAAGCCCTGGCAGTTTCTGCACATTTTAATCCGTTGAAAAGCACGGTGGTGTGAGACATGTTCAGGCTGATAATAAACTCTGAGCTGATTCATTGTCATTCAAAAAGAGCTCCTGGAAAACATATCCATGACACCACCAAGTGGAAGAAGTGATCTGACAGGGAGAGGGTGAAAAAAGTGAGAGAGACAGAGCGGTAAAGACTATGTCTGTGTGAATGAATGCTGCGGTACTAAAATAAACTTTCCCACCATGGGTGATTCCCACTGGATGAGGGGTGCACTGTCCACATTCTAATACATTAAATGAGCATGACAAAAACAGACACGACCACCACTGAGGCCTTTGATTTACACATGGGCATAGGGCTGCACAATACTGGAAAAAAAACTGACATTGTGACACTTTTTTTTCTGTGCGATCGCTCATTCAATATTGCGATATTGAGTATACTTTCACACAAAATGAAATAAACAGATCTATTTGGAATGAATTCATCATTTTAGATTGACTGGGATGATTTTGTAGGAGACTGCATAAAATATAATAAAACAAAATCACAAGCATTGTTAAATACAGTACAGCAAAGATACAAATCAAAGAAACAGGAGTCTAGCAGTATTCAAGCAAACATTAAATAATCAAATGTAAAAAAACAAAACAAAAACAAAAAACACTGTATAGTCTTCATCATATATACACAAATACAACAGAACTTTCCTAAAGTTACAAACATTATAACTTCTTGCGTCTGAATGCTTCAAACTGGATTGAAATGCTCACAATGACACAGACCATAATAACACATGCAAACGATAAACTTTATGGTAAAATTTTGCAACGATCAAGTATGTTTTCAACTTTGGCTCCTGGTCAACTATAATCCCGACTCAACATTGTGATATCAATGTTAAAACGATATATTGTGCAGCCCTTACCACGGTATTAACGTGTATTAAATCAAAACACTGTGCTTTTTACATGTCATCTTCAAACCAAACTTACGATTTTAAAAGTTTCAATTCTATCAGGCCAGCATGCATTTACAACATGTCACAAAATGCCTAAGAATGTCTATAATAGCCTTCTTTAAAAACGCATTTGACTACATGAAGGCAAACGCGTATACTACAATAGCAGTCAAGTTGAATTCGACTATGACTGGATGTTGTAACAGAATGACAAGCTCAAGCATTGTGACTTCCAATATTGAAAGGCCTATGACTTTTCCAGCTAAAGAAAACTTTACACAATTTTATATTCACTTATATTCATTCATATTTAATTTTATATTCATAAAATGTATATAAATATCTGTTAGCTATATATTAAGAATTTAGTAAATTATTTTTTCCTGGTCAAGAAAATTAAACCTATATAATTTTCAAGTGAAACATGAAACCTGCTAATTAAAATACAGCTGTTGTTTTTAATTATTTAATGCTTTTTTATTTAACTTTAAATCATTTGAAGTCAGCTTGATCCTCCTAGATGAGAACCACTGGTTTAGCAACATCAATTCTAGACACCACAAAGGTCATATAAGAGCTTCCACTACAGAAAGAGCTTCACATTTGGGTCACACCACTTGGTGGGACATCATACTCCCGCCCTCTTTGTAAGCCTTGAGCTACGATTACTAGACAGGCAGGCGGGACATTCATAGTTGGATGAAAGAATCTCCTTTATATACAGATGTGATACAATGAAAGAACACTACTGCATCCTCTTGAGTGGCCATGATGGCATCATTCAATTGTAATTTGCTGAGATGAAGAAAATGAGGCATGTGTGGTTGATGAGATAGTTAGGCATGCATCATTTCTGTCAGATGGTTGAAGGGGTCTTTTTATGAGTGTTGTACGCAGTGTATTTTAATACTGATTACATCTGAGAGCAAAGATCTTATGAATGGTTTCCAGTGAGTATTCAGGAAATCACTTGTTTCCTTGTTCCCTTCAAAAGGATGTGATATGATATAAATGACATACATTGGGTGGCCCAAAATGCACAATGCATGGATTTTGCATGATTTTACGAAGTAAGCAATGGCATTTTTAATGACATTGATCTCATTACTCTTTTTGATATTTTCACTGGACTTCCACAGAGGTAAAAATCTGCTGGTGTGCTTTGCTCACTACAACCGTCTGATTGGTGGATTTTTCTTTAGGTAATGCAGTTTATCTGTATAAAAATTTCACTCTTAGACATGATTGTTTTTGATTATTCTTTACTCAAAGACAAGTTCAACAAAAGCATGCAATCGATTAACAATGTCTTGGCTCACAACAGCCTGTACTATGAAGCCAGATTAGCTGGCTAGCAGTTAAGTATGAGTTTTGTTTGCACTAATTCTAGTAGCTCAACTCAGCTGCTTCCTAAAACCATGGCAACAAAGAGTGATTAAAGTGAAGTTGCCTTCATGTTATCTAAAACCAAAGATTGGTGCAAACTAAACTGAAATTTAAATGGCTAACCAGCTAATCCAGATTCATGGTACAGGCCCTAGGTCTGCCTTTAAAGGACACCTATTATGCAGAATCCACTTTTACAAGTTGTTACATAAATGTTTGTTGGCAGTGTGTGTTCACAACCACACCCTTTTAATAAAAACCGACCCACTTCATTTTTTTATATTTGCATAAATCAAAAGCAGTCACTCAGACAAGCTGTTTGAAAAACTGTAGATTGTGATGTCACACTCTACTACCCACAACTGTTGGAAGTCACTCCCGATTCCCGAATTAACATAATCATTGCACTGACAAGTGTTCAGTAGCTAGATGTACAAATTACAATAGTTTTCTCCATTTATGCCCACAATCTGGGCTGCTAATAACAGTGAATTAATTTTGTTTCCAAAGGAAAGTCTCCCTTTACTCTACAGAGATTGATTTATGCCTGCCAGACTCATTTAACACCAGACCGCTTTAAGAATGAGGGTCAGAACAGATCATGTTTTGCTGAAAAGTTGCTCCTGAAGGATTTAACAGAACCAATTGTTTTTGATACAGCTACACATCCATATGTAATTGGCCTACGTATAGTATAATCTTTGAAAACCACCCACCTTAATAATTTTCCACTATAGAACACTTTATGCACCATTGTGTAATTTCTATCTCAATCTTTCTCAGTTGAAATCATAACTGCTCGTTCGTTATCAGAAACTCAGTAACACACCTATAAATGAGGACGCTTCAATCACACTACAAGAGTCTCGGTTTGCGGATGTTAAATCATCTTTATAATAGATCTCCATATAGCATATATTTTCTTGTTTGGTGGGCATGCAGTCACATTTGCCACATTGATACATGTACAACCCAGCCCAACATGTTAAGCATGTTTATGTATGGAACATAGCAACTTTTGTCACAGGGCAGTTGTGTGTGGCTCATTTATCGCTGCAAAAAGACTGAATAAACTCTACAACAAATAAGCATTTTTATCAAATAACCAATTGGCAACAAAAAAATGGTTAAAACAACTTTGTCCACCTAAATCTTACGAATCAGATCAGGGTGTGTGTTTACTATTAGCAATACACCGCTTACGTGTTGCACTGCTGACTCTAATGGCGAAACATCATATAGCACGTAGCAAGATATAGCATAGCAGATATAGGCAAACAAAGTCATAAATTTACAGTGTTTTAATCATATTTCATATTCATATACTTTTAAATGTTCATGGAGCTCAGTATGATTACAGTTGAACCACTGAAGCCACATGGAATGTTTGGTTCCTTTTCTTTGAATGTCTTGTGACCAATGTGGTCTATGGAGGGTCAGAGAACTCTCAGGTTTAATATAAAATATCTTAATTTGAGTTCTGTAGATGAACGAAGGTCTCAGGAGTTTTTTTTATTTTTTATTACACAATTTGGGAAAACTATTCTTTTATCTACGAAGAAAGAAAAACAAGAAACCAAAAACATAATAATTTTGTCAGATTAGAGAGAAATTAGGATGAATCTGGGATATATCATCCGTACATCATATATACAAGAAATATTTTACTTGGATTGCAGTTTAATATTAAGTAACTAGTATAAAATTATAGTAGTGTTTGTCTTGTACATTTTTGTAATGGTCTATTTTTCCTATCATACAATGAAAATCAACATGTATTTTTGAATCATCCAAATACATATGTTTATGTACTGTTAATTCATAACTAGCCATGTAAGCATGTAATTATGTACAAAAAGCTGGTCTAGAGCTCTACAATATCATTTATTTTGCCTGGCAGGCAGTAAATTATCCCTTTTAACTTACATTACAGCTCGAGCATGTTCAAACCTCCTTCTACAGCAAAAAATACACAATATCATATTATGAGTGGGGAAAAAACCAACGCATTTAAGCAAAAGGACAACAATTCGCATTTAATTGATCATTCACCGCGATTCTCCATAATCAAAGGCGTCAAAATAACGGTTCGGTTCCCAATAACCTAGCAACAGCCCTCAGTCACTGGACACCATCAACACACACGACAGCTCGCGGACAAGACGGATGAAAACACCCCTAAATGTGCTTATAATGAAGTGAAACACCATGGCAGTTAAGTAATGTAATTAGCGACTAATGTAAACAAATAAAGATAAGATACGCTAGACCACATACGAGATGTGTGGAATACGTGCGCGCGCACCCCCCTCACCCCACCCATATAGCGGAGAGATGCTATCAGCACCTCCATCATGATGAACCATATTCACCAAATTAGTCTAAAACGCACCCGAAAGAGAACATAATAGACACTTACTTACAAAAAGACATACAAACCAAGCCTTTTAAGCTGTGAAAATATGCCTGAGCATCACGCTCGGGGAATAACGTTAACGTACACGCGCAGGTTGGTGCCATCATCATCTCTCGCGCACCGTCGAGCGAACGCTCTCATCTCCATAATTCATCACAATAAATTGATGTACATACCTGCGAATTGCATGTCCGCTCTTAAAACACGGGGCGGTCAGTGCGAAGCGGGGAGAACCTGTGTTGAAAAGCGTCTGCTCGGTGTAGTAGAATTGATGCTCGGGCTCGGTCTCTATCCGCTAATCCACCCCACACAAAGAGCAGAAAATGGCTGCAAGTACATGCTCTTAAAGAGACAGGCGCCCGTTTAAAACAGCATCTCTGGTGTGAGTCATCAGTTTACCTACTTAATTTTTCTTCAATTCTTCGAGTCGATTAACATAAATATATTTGCAAATACTCATTTATACACATTTATGATATTAGTTTTACACAGTATAACGTGGGTCTTTCACAAGAAACTATTTAGATGCCTTTAAGTATTTTGAAGGGGGCTCTTGCATGAAGATCTACTGTAAACCTCTTTTTATGGTATCGTTTATTGAGGTAAAGTTGGTTTTATATTCGCACATTCGTTCAGTGACAACTTGTGACATGCTCCCTATATTGTTTACCATGGTACTTTGAATATTTGGTCTGAAATCACATGTAAGTATGACTTGAAAACAACATTAGTACAATTTATTTGACTGTGAACATGCTGTACTTTGATAGTCATTGGCTGCAAATTTAATTTCACTATTTAGAATTTGCAATGAATATTTTTGTGAAATTATGTTATTAAGGAGAAAGTGCGAATGTGTGAATATAAAACCAACTTTACCTCAATGTATAGTTTATATATTTCTTGGACCCAATGGATAATTAGCCAGACCTTGCAAATTTTAGTAATGGCCTGTCATGTTTCTTTATTTTCTCTGCATTAGTTAATAAAAAAAAAAAAGTTTTCCTAGAAGCTTATTAAAAACATGCACTTATTTTGTGCTCACAAGGCCCCAGGCTGCATATACATGGCACACACTGGCATACTAGTGTTTCTATTCTGTGCCGTTGTCACAGAAACCAGTGTAGGCATTTGTGCACCAATCAGCAGTAACAGCAGGTCTGCATCATGTGATTATATGTTCATGCCAGTTATAATAAACAATCTGTACATTTGGATAGTAAAGTAGATTTAATTTAATCATATTTCACAAATAATTCAACTCAAATAGGGTATTGTTAACATTTACATTATTTGGAAATTGTACGTAAAAGCCTATGCACACAAAGGAATGCACCACTAATAATACTAATAAATCAGTAGCCTACAAAGATGAAAAAGTGACATTTTGTTGAAAACATTGCATTTAAAATAATTAACATTGTAATTATACACTTTTACTGGTGTAAAATTAAAATTAAACAAACATGGCTCATGTGTGCCTCCTAAGGGACAGATTTGTGATTGCAGAAAACATGCATGTACATAAAATAAAACACCATTCAGTGACATAAAACGATATCTGTGAAATAAATAAAGTATAAAAAATAAATAGAATATGTGATTTGTACAATATACAGTATTTTCACTCTAAAAGGAAAGTTCACACAAAAAATGAAATTCGGTCATTATTTACTTTGTGTCATTACAAACATTTAAAACTGTACAGGTGATTTTTGTAGCTTGATTTTTGTAACAACAGGTCAAAATCTCTATTTGATTTGAGCTGTAGCTGGAGGCACATTACAATTTATTATTATTATTTTTTTACATTTTAGTCTTTTACATAAGATGCAAATATTTTCCCAAAACGTACCTCTCTGTTCCACCATAAATAGCATACAGGTTTGCGATGATATAAGATAATTTAAAATGATGTTCATTTTTAGTGAACTATCCCTTTTATTTAGTAAAAAGAGAAAGGTGTGATGATCAGGATCAAGGTTCTTGATCAAGGCAGGCCAGTTCATGCAGGAGAAGAGCAAATGAGGGTCGATCCTCAGGTTTCTGTTAAACAAACATTGTTATGTTTATGATGCTGTGACAATAACAACACTCATAGGCAAACAACTGAATAAACAGATTAGGATACAGAAACATCACCTGCTGCAAATTACATGGGCAACAAAAGACTGTAAACTATAAAAAACACTCAATGTAATCCACATCTGAAGCTCAGAGAGGAACTAAAATGGGAACATGACTGACTTCCTCAGATGTCCCTATTCAATTTAGGACAGGATTTCTTAAAATATGATGATGATTTATTAAATTAGTATATTTTGTTGAGATGATTTCCGTTTAGGATGCCGACCGTTTGTAGTGAACTCACCTCTTTCCAGCTCCACTGCATTAACCCGTACACACTCTGAGGACAGAGCCGTGGTTTCAGGAGTCGATGTCCTGCGTTAAGGGTCTCCACTACCTCTGAATTGCTACGGTTATCGTAGGGTGTGCGTCCCTCACTGTACACCTCCCACATGAACACACCTGCAAATACATAATTAGATAAAACCAGTGTTGACTCATTTGGTGCAGTTGGTAATTTCTGAGAAACACTGCTGATTTTTGAAACTGACACCTAAACCCAAAGGAAATCACACCCCTAGCTCTGCCCCCAACTCAAACAGGGACCTTCTTGCTTTGAGGCAAAAATGCTAGCCACTGTGCCACTCCTGAATAATTAGGAAACTACATTACCCATGATGCTCTACAGACAAATTCTACCAATCAGATAGATGGTGCCAGCAAAGTGTTGCAAAAAAGGCCTTTAGCCCTGCCCCCGCCTACTTTCTTGAAACACCAGAAATGACATAAACTCCACACACTCTTAAAAACATAAATATTTATGCACATTTTGTAAAAAAAAACAACAACAAAAAAACTGATATTTTTACAACTGGAAAAATCTGAGAAAATTGTTATACACATGATGCAGGAGGAAACCATTGCAGTGACTGGTATATCTTTTTATTAATTTTTAATATATTTTTTACCACAGCGATTACGTTGTCATTTATACCTATATAAATATCCATTAGCTTTCCTGAATTATTAGCCACCCTGTATATTTTCCCCCAATTTCTGTTTAACAGAAAGATTTTTTCAGCACATTTCTAAACATAATAATTTAAATAACTCATTTCTAATAACTGATTTATTTCATCTTTGCCATGATGACAGTACATAATATTTTACTATATATTTTTCAAGACACTAGTATTCAGCTTAAAGTGTGATTTAAAGGCTTAACTAGGTTAATTAGGTTAACAAGTTAGGGTAATTAGGCAAATCATTGTATATCAGTGGTTTGTACTGTAGCCAATCGAAAAAAAATATTGCTTATAGGGAGCTAATAATAGTGACCTTAAAATGGTTTTAAAAATGTAAAAAGTGCTTTTATTCTGGCCGAAATAAAACAAAAAAGACTTTCTCTAGAAGAAAAAATATTATAGGAAATACTGTGAAAAATTTCATGCTCTGTTAAACATCATTTAGGAAATATTTGAAAAAGAAAAAAATATGTACAGGATCGCTAATAATTTTGACTTCAACTGTATATATATATCCATGTAACCTTATAAGGGTGGATGATGTTCTTGTTTTTTTTTCAACAACAAAGCACTTGAATGTGACAAACTCAGAATTACAACCTCAGAAATGGAAGTAGGTCATTTCTAAAAGGATGTGAAGGCGCCATTTGTTGTATACAATATTTTTTGTACTTTAAATTCCATGCTGTGTATGTACAGTATATACCATTCACACACAAAGCAGGCAGCAAACACTTTCAAAACAGTTTCTTTACATGTTGATTTCAGCAGCGTTTCACAAAAATCCCTTATTATCTTATTCTTTACATTATCTTATATATTTATTATATCTTCTGACAAACATGGATCAATATGGACTCACCAAATGACCACACATCCGACTTGCTGCTGTACTTCCCAAATTTGATCACCTCTGGAGAAGACCACCTGACTGGAAATTTGGATCCATGAGAACTTGTATACTGGTCATCCAGGACAAACCTGCAGATACAGGGGTCTTAAAAACATGCCTTGTTTCAAAGCAGCTTCAGTAATGAGCAGGACAATAAAAGACTCAGTGATGCAAACCTCATCAAATACACTCATTGGACAACATAAATGAATTGTGTGGACCCCTTCGTTGTGGAGATGTTGCCGTTATTCAATTAAAGGGTTGATTCCGTTTAACTATTTAAAATTAATTAATTCTGAAAAAGAGTTCAACTGATGAAACAATTACTGAACTGAACTGAACTAAAAATTGATCTCTGTCATTTTCAGGCACTGCAACTCACCTTGTCATTCCAAAATCTGCTATCTTCACAACATTATCTTCAGAAACCAAACAGTTTCTTGCAGCCTGTTAAAAAGAAGTATGTAAGAACAAAAGCACAAACGTTTGCCTCAAAAATGCAAGAAATTGGCTGATCAAACTCCCTGTTTATACTTACCAAGTCTCTGTGGATGAAGTTGGAGCTTTCCAAGTAGGCCATCCCTTCACTTACATCCAAACACATCTCCAGCAGAGCCTCTTGGGAAAGATTGCCTTTTTTGGCCCGCAAGAACTCTGTAAGGCAGCCGTTTTCCATGAATTCGAATACCAGGTATATGGGTGAACGCTGAGTGACCACACCATACAACTGAACCAGCCTGTTGTGGGATAGTTTCCTGTGGAGAAAGACAACAATAAATTCATATATTTTTTTTTCTCAGGATATTGTTTTGGAGGTGTACATAAACTTGCTGTAGTTCCTCACATCATAACTTGTGCTTCTTCTTTGAATTCCTCCTCTGACATAAATCCTTCACGAACCGTCTTAACTGCCACCTCCTTTTCTAGCCAACTTCCCTTCCACACCAAGCCAAACTGTCCACTGCCCAGTTCCACACTTAATTTCACTTCATCAGGGTGAATCTCCCATTTATCTGTAAGAAAAAAATATAAAACATACCTGTACTTTAAATTAATAAAACAATAGGTGATCATACAGAATTGTATTAAATAACATCTTGCTGACAAATGGGTTAAACCTAGGGATCAGATGGAAAAATATTTAGATTTATAATGACAATTAATTAGTATTTTTGGCTGCACTGTGATCTTTTTTAATGGTTTTGTTCTAAATATGCCTGAATTTTTTTTTTACAATATATCAACTATTGTTTCAATCTTCTGTAAGTCATGGAAAAAATGATTTTTGGAATTTTTTGCTCATAGAAAATAGAAAACAAACCATACATATATTACAGATCATCAAATTGTTAAAAGAAATTATGTTTTTAAAAGATTTCTGATATTATAAAAAAACTGCAATATTAAAAATGTATTTTATGTAACTTGCAAATTTTATAAAAGATAAAATAATTCATTTAAAATAGAATATCAAAGCTGAATTTTCGGCAGCATGTTTTATGAAAACTGTGATATGTTTCAGGATTCAATCATTCATTTATTTTCCTTCGGCTTAGTCCCTTTATTCATCAAGGGTCGTCACAGCGGAATGAACCGTCAACTTATCCAGCATATGTTTTACACAGCAGATGCCCTTCCAGCTGCAACCCAGTACTGGGAAACATCCATACACACTCATTCACACACATACACTACGGACAATTTATTTTTCATTCAATTCACCTATACTGCATGTCTTTGGACTGTGGAGGAAATCAGAGCACCCATGCAAACACGAGGAGAATATGCAAACTCCACACAGAAATGCCAACTGACCCAGCCAGGACTCGAACCAGCAACCTTCTTGCTGTGAGGCTAACCACTGAGCCACTGTGTCGCCCTTGTTTCAGGATTCTTTCATGAAAATAAAAGTTCTGTATGTATACTGTGGTTTTACCTGATGACAACTCCTTGATCCTTGCAGAGTTTGGAACATTTCTAGACACACAATGCCTCAGTCTGGTGATCAAACCTGTCACAAAAACAGGCACAAGAAAAAGAGAAGACCCTAATTCACTTTTCTTCTTGTGGTCCAACTTTCAGATCTAAAAACGCACTTTATTACAATGCCTCTAACAATGTAGGGAACCAGCAAAAAGCACCTAAAATCATATAATGAACATTATTAGCATGCAATATAAAAGCATATCTTAATATGGAGTTTACCTGCCGGATTGTGTTGGTGGTATCGGATGAGCTCTGGAATGGTGGGGAACAAATATTTCTCAGCTAAATAATACAAGACTTTTTCACCTTCGCTCTGTACTTTGATCTGGTAGTGCTTAACTTGGGGACATTTCTCTCCATTAGACCTGCAGGTGAGCGAACAATAGAACATCAACGCAAGATCAACTATTGATTGAGAAATTTCTTCATAAGTGATTGTAAATAAGACTTTCGCAGTAAAGTAAGTTTACCCTGAAACTCTGGTAAATATGGACACGGTGTAAACGCCTGCATGCTTAGAATTACGAACCATGAAACCCCCGTCCTTGTTCTGAAAAATTAAAAGCACAACGTTAACCATAAACTCATGTAAATATCAATATTTACCGATATAACTACATGAAATTTGTTGCACTAGAGGCATTCAGTTAACTGTTTCAAATGTCACATGTATGTATGTATGTATGTCATGTCTTATATTTAAAACACAACATGTAAGACCATGACAGGAAACACAGCAGCCACAAGGACTGTTGATGTCTGTTTGAACTCTGCATGGTTTTGCCTGCAGCGTCTGCAGATGCTGCTCTTGCAGGTTTGCAAAAGAACCCCAACTTTCTGCAGTGCCCAAAAACTGTGAAAATGCACCGAAGCGGCGTACAGATTTTGACTAAGTGTTTAACAAAGTCTACAT
Source organism: Danio jaintianensis (assembly GCA_903798115.1). Classification (NCBI taxonomy): domain Eukaryota; kingdom Metazoa; phylum Chordata; class Actinopteri; order Cypriniformes; family Danionidae; genus Danio; species Danio jaintianensis. The sequence continues at coordinate 14,958,962 of CAIGQV010016735.1, read as the reverse complement.
TTACAGTTGTCTGACATCACGACATGGAAACATTCGTTGATATTAAGAATGCCACTTGACTGCTGTTTGTTTTCTTACCTCTTGCATTAGTAAGTCCTCTGCCTCCGTTCGATTTATGTCCTTATTGTACCATCTATATATAAATCCACAATGCGTTAGAAAAACCAAAATGATTAATTGTATTTACTATATTTTTTAAGATAAGTGGTTGCAAACAATTGAAAAGGGTTGAATTTAAACAAAACAATTAAGCTGAACATTACTAAATTTAATTTGTTTGTTTAATTTCAGCCCACATCAATTATTTGCAAGCACTTACCTAAATGTTTTTAAATGCAATTAATCATTTTTTTCAGTGTTTGCTTAATCAAGAATTGATAAGATAGTTTATAAATTCTTTCACATAAAAGGTTGTATTCTATAACACACCGAGAAGAACTTACTCAAATTTCTCAATGTTGTTTGATAGTTTTTCTGTAACGTATATGCATGGCACTGAACCAACATTTCTGTATTAGGAGAGAAAAAAAAAAGAAAAGACTTTTTTAAGTGAATTCAAAACTGTTTCCACACTTCTTCCATGTTCATTATGATGCCAAACTTTAGCAAGTGTCCTATAAATGTGTCTAGCCATCATTGTTTATATTCTGCCTGTATAATGAAGGTTTTATTTAATTAACAACCCTGGCCTTTACTAATTAATTGTCCAATCACACAGATGTTTTTTGTTGTTGTTTGTTTATTTATTTATAGGTTGTTACATTTACATTTCTATGAGTGTTTTGTTAAAATCTCAGCAGCATAAGTCACTGCTAAAAAATGCATAATACATAATTGAAGGTTCCTTGTGCTTTTTCAAATCTAAAAAATTACATGACATTTTGGTGCTTATATATAAACTAGAATCAATAAAACATTGTATTTTTGTTTTTTTACATGTCATTGTCACAGCCCCATAAGCCAAATATTTTATTAAATGTTTAAACAGTTATGTTAAAAGGTTATGCAGCTCACATCTATTAACTGCTGGATATCATGCAAACCATAATATTTTATCATATAATTTCATTATATAATACATTGTAAATGGTGAGGATTTTTAATAGATTTTTCTTTTTATCTATCTATCAGAGGAGTTATTGTTTGATATTAATGACGGCGAGTGAAAAGGGTGTGGCATTTTGATTAATGATCTTGTTTGGGAAAGCAAAAAAACAAACAAACCAAAAACATAAAAATTTACTGTATTAAACTTGTGACTTTACAGTGGAGGGATTTATTATAAGTCATTATACTAAATTTAGCTTACAATAATAATGAAAAAACAAACATTTAACAGATATTTACCCATCTTTGTCTTTCACAGTCCACCAGTTGGGTTCTGAACAATCAATGATAAAATACTCTTCATCTTTTTGCAGAGGCAGATCTGTGTGTTCTTTAGGGGTGAAATTCCTCAAAGCCACAACAATCCTCTCCTCTGGCTCTGAAGACCGGCGCTATAGGATAAAAAGACAGCTCTGTTTACAGCATTTCTTAAATGTAAACTCTGTTCTATAATATTAAAAAAAAACTATTAAACTTGTGTCCATGTAATCTACTAACACTAAATTATGCATAACTACATGCAAAAGCCCTAAACCAAATCCCAATTTAGCCATAATCCATTTTAAAATAACAATTATAATTCAACATGTGAACACTAAACTCATGAAAACATTTCCCAGAACAGAGATAATTGGCATCTGAAAACTATTTATAGCTGAAATTTGACAAGGATTTTGTGTAGCATCTTCCAATCATTCAGAAAAGCAAAGCTAAAAGCAAAATTACCATAAATATTTTAGCTTTTTTCCTCCAATGAATACTAATCAGTCTAATAGCAGTGTGAAATATGGCATGTAATTGTTCTATGACACTTTTGCGTTTCTTAGACTATTGTTTGATTGTTCTAAGACACCAAATAAACATCTATTAACAATAAAATTAGTCCTTTTAGCCATTAAAGTAAATGTTGTTAAATAAAATCACTCAGTAAATAATGACAAACACTTACACTGTAACAACGACACTGTAAAATAGTGTACACCTATAAATAAAACATATTCATAAAGATGAAAGTAAAGACAAAGACTGAATGACAAACCGATGGATCTGGCGTTGGTGGAAGAGGTTTGGCTGTGGAACGAGATGAAATACATCCGTGAAACTGATGAAAATGGATTTATTTTTTGTCATTCTGCACATTATAATTATTGCACTCATAAGTTTGCACCTCCATTGGGATAGTATTCACTGCATCCCGTCGCCAGCTTCTCCGTCTGCTGACAACATCTCCATTTTCCTTCTCCCCAGAAGTCAGGATGGTATTTCAGAAATAAGCTGTTATTTTGTATGGCTTCATTGGTGGAAGAACAGATTACATAAAAAATTATTTACAAGTACAGTTGAAGTCAAAATTATTAGCCCTCCTGTTAATTTTTTTTCTTTTTTTACATTTTTCCCAAATGATGTTTAACGGAGCAAGGAATTTTTCACAGTATTTCCTATAATATTTTTTCTGCTAGAGAAAGTCTTATTTGTTTTATTTCGGCTAGAATAAAAGCAGTTTTTAATAAAAAAAACAAAAAAACATTTTAAGGTCAATAATATTCGCCCCTTTTTTTTCGATTGTCTACAGAACAAACCACTGTTATACAGTGTCTTGCCTAATTACTCTAACTTGCCAAATAGACCTAGATAGGTCTTTAAATTGCACTTTAAGCTAAATATTAGTATCTTGAAAAATATCGAGTAAAATATTATATACTGTCATCATGGCAAAGATAAAAGAAATTAGTTATTAGAAATGAGTTATTAAAACTATTATGTTTAGAAATGTGCTGAAAAAAATCTTCTTTCCGTTAAACAGTAATACAGGGGCTGGGGTGGGGGTGGGGGTAATAATTCAGGAGGGCCAGTATATTTTTCAAATATACTGGAAAAAAGGTTAACTAGTTCATATTCCCCTATAGTTAATATTTTTATTTATTTATTTAAAAAAAATTTAATTACACATGTTGATGACTACGTTTACGAATGATAGGTATGTTTATTTACATTTTTTATTTTGCATAATGCAATGACAATAAAGGAAAACAATAGATTAATAATTTGCTCAACCAGTCAATGAATGAATCAATCAATCAATCAATTTTACTCTAAACTCAAAATGCATTTTATTTGATTTCTTTAGGCTGTGTAGAGTTTTCTGTCAGCTGCTCACCTTCCTTTAGAGCTTTCACCCATTTTAACCTGCAGTCGTTGTCTGGAGCAAACACATACAGGTAGTAGCAGTCATGGAAGATCTGTCAACATATGAGCAACTTTTAAGCAATTCTGCATCACTTTAAAAAAAATTCATTGGATTTACAAAATCTTTTAAGGTAAGTGGTTGAAAACAATTTATATAGGCTGAATTTAAACAAACAAATGAAGTTGAACATTACTAAATTTAATTTATTTGATTAATATAAATTGTTTGCAACCACTTACAGTACCTTGAAAAATTGTCAAATTCAATGAACACATAAGATAATATATATTGCAATATATAAGTGTGATGTTGATGCTATTTGCAGGCTCTTATGTATGAGAAGTTGCGCTCAGACAAAGATATTAAATAAACCCCCACTTGAATCTCACCTGGAAAGGATACTTGTAATCACAGGGAATGGGAACATCACTGCGCACAATCTCCACACACTTTATATGAGATAGCTCGATGCAGCCTTTTTGAGTTGGCTTTTTCTAAAATGATCATTTACATGTTACTGAACTGTGCATTCATCAGTTTAGTTTTAAATAGTGCCACTGCAGATATTAAAAAGCAAACAGTGACAATTACAGACAGTAAAGTAAATACATACCCCGGGACGTTGTTCAAAGTAAGCCAGATCCTGCGTGTTTAATACAAATGTCCTCTCTTTGTAATTGCACGGTGATGTTCTTCTCTTCTGCTGTGACTTCTTGTACAGTGTCTCCTTTAGGATGACCCTTGGGTACATGGTGAATTTTGGATATTTAATCACCACATGGAAGGTTGACGCATGACGAATGATGTGTGGAAATGACTATATAGTTATACACTTGTGGAGCTTACAGTGATGTCAAAAAACATTTCCGGAGCCGATACTTTAGGTAAACCACTTCCTGAGAGCAAAAGACAAACTCTT
>CAIGQV010016735.1:14916671-14954738 GCA_903798115.1 Danio jaintianensis | reverse complement strand
ATCACTCGCTCACTAACACATACTCACTCACTAACACACACACACACGCTGTTTCTCCTCCTTTGCTGTCACTCACTCACTAACACATTCACTCACTCTAACACATTCACTCACTCACTAACACATACATTCAATCACTCACTAACACAATCACTCGCTCACTAACACATACTCACTCACTAACACACACACACACACGCTGTTTCTCCTCCTTTGCTGTCACTCACACACTAACACATTCACTCACTCACTAACACATTCACTCACTCACTAACACAATCACTCGCTCACTAACACATACTCACTCACTAACACACACACACACACACACACGCTGTTTCTCCTCCTTTGCTGTCACTCACTCACTAACACATTCACTCACTCACTAACACATACATTCACTCACTCACTAACACAATCACTCGCTCACTAACACATACTCACTCACTAACACACACACACACACACACGCTGTTTCTCCTCCTTTGCTGTCACTCACTCACTAACACATTCACTCACTCACTAACACATTCACTCACTCACTAACACAATCACTCGCTCACTAACACATACTCACTCACTAACACACACACGCTGTTTCTCCTCCTTCGCTGTCACTCACTCACTAACACACACACACACACACATGCACACGCTGTTTCTCCTCGTTCGCTGTCCCTCACTCACTAACACAATCACTCGCTCACTAACCCATACTCACTCACTAACACACACACACACACACTGTTTCTCCTCCTTCGCTGTCACTCACTCACTAACACACACACACACACATGCACACGCTGTTTCTCCTCCTTCGCTGTCACTCACTCACTAACACACACACACACACACACACACACACACACACACACACACACACACACACACACACACAAATTACAATTACAAATTTATGTGGATTTAACATAAAACAAGTTGTTCCCAACTCATTTTAAATCAGTAGTTGAAAAAAGCAGCAGAAGTCATTTTTTGAGTGTATATTCAGCTAATTATATTTATAGTTTCTCTTATTGTAGTCTTGATTATGACACTAAAACGTTTTAAAATGTTTCAGTAATTATTTTGAATGTTTATTATGCTGTTTCTTTGTATTGTTACAGTGTGAGTGATTAATATTTACATCCAATTCTGGTATCATCTCAATGTAAACAAAGCCTGAACGTGAAAAGGAGGGATTTGCTGTAACACTTCAGCTTCGATTCTCTCATGGAAAGAGAAGACAGCTTCAAATATTAACGTACATTAAACATACAGACAAAGTTTGAAGAGTCTATAACCGCAAACATTAATAAGACAGCTTCATCAGAGTGAAAATAACAGTCATGTATAAAGTAACTCAATTACTGTACACTTATGTTACTAAAATAAATACTAAAATGAAATAAACTTGTGTGTATCTGGTGGGGGTGGGGAAAAGATTGAAAAATTCCAGTATTCATAACAGTTGTCTTTCTTTTCTTCTTTTTTATTTATACTAATAAATATATTTATTTTCATTAACAAAACAAAAATGTTATTTAATTTTTTATTTGATTCACCCAGGCGGCGTGGTGGCGCAGTGGGTAGCGCTGTCGCCTCACAGCAAGAAGGTCGCTGTTTCGAGCCTTGGCTGGGTCAGTTGGCATTTCTGTGTGGAGTTTGCATGTTCTCCTGTGTTTGCGTGGGTTTCCTCCAGGTGCTCCGGTTTCCCCCACAGTCCAAAGACATGCGCTATAGGTGAATTGGGTAAGCTTAATTGTCCGTAGTTTATGTGTGTGAATGGGAGCGTATGGGGGTTTCCCAGTAATAGGTTGCAGCTAAAAGGGCATCTGCTGCGTAAAACATATGCTGGATAAGTTGGCGGTTCATTCTGCTGTGGCGACCCCAGATTAATAAAGGGACTAAGCCGAAAAGAAAATGAATGAATGAATGAGTTTGATCCCCTTTTTTCTTATATACGGTGCTCTGCATAAATGAGATCACCCCCTTTGAAAATGATTATTTTATCCACTTTTCAGCGAATAGAGCCAATATATTTTGTTGCATTAAAACAAAGCAGTTTTATTATTAAAGATTTATATCCATTAAATATTTAGTCTAGATATTAATTTGGGTGTACTAATTTTTACACTGTGATCGCAATTTTTTTGTTAGATTTGATCCAGTTTTGGCTTTGGTACTGACTAATGTAATTTACACAAATATATTATTGTAATGCATCCTAGAGAAAAGATTCATTTAAAAGAGAGATCGGGTGAAGGGTGTAGCCTACTCATTTACGCTGAACACATATTTATATAATTTAGCATTTATTATAAATCTAACTAAATCAACATCAGAATGAATGAATGCGAAAAAAGCAAGGTAAAATGCACAGAACACAGTACAAATGAAAACATTTAATTTTATAACCCTCTGAACTGCTCACCTTTCCTAGCCGTTCTCTGAAGCAATTGCACACAGTTAGGCTACCTATAATCGACCTGCCAGCAAACAATGTGTAAGTAATATAACTTAAAAGTAGCAGCAAGTAGCAACTTCACAGCAGGCATTATGTCAAAATATTTACAAGCGTTTATGTTCTGACGTCAGCCAGTCTACATAAGACAGATTTCTGTCATCAACGCCAAGATGTTTCTTCTTTATTAATACGTTAAAGAAAATGCTGCAGACTGGGAGATATAATACGGACTTAAATATTTATAACACAGTCGAACGACGACGTCATTAAACACGCTTTTCTTTGGATCCGCCCTAACTTGACTTAAGCCAATGAAATACCTCGTAGCTGATGAATCGCGAACCAATCCTTTCAGTTCATATTTAGACCTGAAAATACAGAGGACCGAGACATGCAAGACGATTTGCTCGCTGTTTTTATGTTTACTGCAAATCTGTTTACGTAGTTGGCAATACTTTCCCCCAATACAACCAACAGACTCGGTAAGTATTATCTGTTAAATTCAGTACCGACGAAACCCTTAAGGTTAAGCGCTTTGGGAATCTAGGCAAAATGTATCCGATGAATGTAGCATTTAGCTTGTAGCTGATAGCTGTATTTAAAAAAAAGTATTGTTGAAAAAACAACCCTCATAAGTTTGTACTAATATTCTAGTTAAGCAAATTACATTTCAAAGAAAGTGTTATTAATTAAGATTTCGTTTGTATGTCGTTTTCACGACAAACATTGTGCATAGATGATTGCTTCAGTTTCACCCAGACATAAATAATATCACTGATCCAGTTAATAAATACAATAAATAAATATATATATATGCTCTCTTTTCTTGACTAGATTTCCAAAATGGGGGAGCCACAGCAGGTCAGTGCTCTTCCACCACCTCCAATGCAGTACATCAAGGAGTACACAGATGAGAATGTGCGAAAAGGACTGGCCCCCAAACCCCCTCCTCCTGTCCGAGACAGTTACATGATGTTTGGCAATCAATTCCAATGCGATGACCTCATAATTCGACCATTGGAAAGCCAGGGCATCGAGCGCCTCCACCCTATTCAGTTTGACCACAAGAGAGAGCTGAAGAAGCTAAACATGTCCATCCTGGTCAACTTTCTGGACCTTCTGGACATCCTCATCAAAAGCCCTGGCAGCATTAAGCGAGAGGAGAAGCTGGAGGACATGAAACTACTTTTTGTTCACATGCATCACCTCATTAACGAGTACCGTCCTCACCAGGCCAGGGAGACGCTTCGGGTCATGATGGAGGTTCAGAAGAGGCAGAGGCTGGAGACGGCCGAGCGTTTCCAGAAGCACCTAGAACGGGTGGTGGAGATGATCCAGGGGTGTCTTGGTTCACTGCCTGATGATTTGCCACAACCCAACAGCTCCAGCATTGGAGAGGCTGGTGGTGCAGCTGGAAGCTCTAGACTGAAAACAGAGCCCATGGATGTAGACGAGGCGGGCGCTAGCTGTATGGTTTTACAGACGGACAAGAATGTGCCTGTTAAGAAGGACAAAATCTGTGATAATGATGCTGCAATGTGCCGTATTATTGATGAAATGACTTGAGCTGTAAAAGGATTTTTTTTTTATTGTTAGAAAAATGTCAGCTCTTTAACATTGTTACAAACTACTGAAACACAGTCAATAAGCAGAACGCAACTACAGACGAGTTTTAAAATGTAACACCGGGGACAGCCTACAGTCAATAAAGTAGACCTAAATTTGTAAAATAATAAACACCTACTGGTCTTTGCATTTTCATGTCACTTGCTGTGCAGTTGTTATTTAAAGTAAGTTGGCTACAAACATCAGTTCAAGGCAGACTTATATGTGGGTCCATGACAATACATTTGGTCATCAAATAAAATTTACAAAAGTGATGCATAGAAATCTAAATCTATATATGACAAATGGGTGTTTTGAATGATATGTAAATGAATGTAAAAAAGGTGTGTGTATATATATATATATATATATATAGATAGATAGATAGATTTATGGTTAATAGTTACTCATTTGAGTAAAATGTCTTTTTTTGTGTATACTATGGGTGACAATTAAAATTTAAAAATGTCATTTAGATTTATTTTTTTGCTTAAACTAACAAAATGTTGTGTTTATATGAAGTTTTAGACCAAACAACTCGTTTTTTAAACTTCATTAGAATTATGACATCAGTTTTTGGAAACATGTTATTCTGACCCATTGTTGTTTTCTTAAAAAAAAGAAAGCTCTAAACAATTATTTCTATTTAAAATCCTGAAGAAATGTTATCAGAACTTAATAGAATAAAACAAATGTTCAAACTGTACTCTAACTCCTACCTTATGAATCCAGAGAAACTGAGATTTTTCATTTCTGCACAATGAGGAATTGTCATTTGTGCATTATTGATGAGCGTATTGTACAATGAAGTCAATTATAAAGCATTTAGAAGCATTTTCTTTGCTTATAAAACTGCCACCCAATAACCTGCACCACAACATTGCAGCAGATAATAACTACAGAACAAAACGAAAAAAAAAATTACAAAACGTTGTTATGCGATGTTGTTATGTGATTTAGCCGTTCTCAGTCACATGTTCATATGATGCAAATTTTATGAAAAGAAATTTTGTTATACAACCTTTACTACAATTATGCAACCTTGTGCAAGTGCACTTTAGACTGAGAGACAGGCGTTTAACCAAATGAATAATTGTTTCCTCGGCAAGTAAATACAACACCCATTTATTTGCAGTGTCATATTATTATGTTTCCATGTCCTTGACTTGTTAAAAATGGCTGACAAGTGTGCCACTGAACACAATTATTCCTTTAATTTGATTTATTTAACTTTGTAAGAAATGGGTAGCAAAAGGAGATTCTAGACACATTTGACGTTTGTGGCAATGGCTGCAATCGTGGATAAGAATGCAGAATCTACAAAAAATCTAAAGCAATGAATGCTGAAATACACAAAGGGGAAAGAAAGAAAGCTATTAATTATCAAACACAATTATGGAGCACCCATATGTCTGTGGCACGGTTTGTTTTGCAGGGTCTGTCGTTGAATTAGTGCGCGAGATTCCCTGTTATGAAACTCGTCGTTCGCTGTTTCACAACAGGAGAGGAACGCGAAGCAGGGAGCCAATGGGAAGCGCCGCAGCGCGTCACGTGTTTTTATTTATGTAATGTAATGTAATGGTGTCAGAAGCGAAGCGAGCATAATCTGTGTGCTAAACAGAAGAGAAAGATGACGGTCTCGCGAACTTTTAAACAGGTAAACAGAGATCCGTCGCTTGCTTTTTAATTTGCCCTTGCGCTGCGTTGATGGAGTTCGGAGGGGTCAGCAAAGCCACACGGATCGGACTGAAGAAGGGGAGTGAAGCTATTCATCATGCACAACAAGGGGAAACGATACTCTCACAACAAAGACTGAGATATGATTGACAACGGATGAGCGTAGATATTGAATTTAAAGGGTCACATCTAAACGTCAGTCGGACAGGAAACATTTTAGCATGCACGTTCCTAGACCCGTTTAAAAGCAGTGATCGCGAAATGAGATAGAGCTGTTAAACTATTGGTCGTGTAACTTTTTAATCATGTCAGATTGTATGGTGAGGGATCGGGTTTTGTAAGTTCTGGCAGACCGCATCAGCTGTTCAAGTTTCAGCAGGAGGCTGTGGCCGATGAAGGAGTGGGTCATGGATCTGCTGGAGTGCCCGATCTGTCTGTTCCTCATGTGCGAGCCCATGACCATGAGCTGCGGTCACTCGTTCTGCAGGAGATGCATGGGTGCCTTCTTGCCCTCGCGATGCCCCACGTGCAAAGAGCGATTAAAACAGAGAGATGCCAAAAACATCAAAAACAACGTGCTACTCTTTAGCATCATTGAGAAATGCTGCCCCGAGGAGACCAAGATGAAGTGTCACATTCAGGAGAAGCTGAAAACGAGCGAGTTCACGGAAGCTCTGCGTATTGCGGATGAAGGAATCGAGATGGGTAAGGAGGAGGATGCAAAAGGAGGCATTACCTTATACAACCACGCTGATGTTTATATACATTGTGCAACGGGGAAGGGTTGGTGTCCCGTTTCGGTTATGCAAACTATGGCCGTGTCTCAGGGCAGGGAACAAAACTGATTCGGTTCATTTTTTTGGGAGATCAAGATGTTCTTAAGAGTCGATTCTTTAAAAAAAAATATATATATATTGAGCATATAGTGTACAACAACTTGGCATTATCAGTACATCTTCACATAGCAAAAAAGAACAGGTGCAAATAAAAACACATTACATACATAAATAATACACTACATAAAAATAAGTAAAATAATTAATAACTGAATGTGAGTCGATTCTTTTTTTTTTTTTTTGCATGTGAATCAAAACAAACTACCCATCCAGTGTTGTGAATACCGAACAAATTACTCTTAGAAGTCGGTTCATTTGAGTGAATCGATTTTACCTGATTCCTTTAATTTAACAACTGTAGACGTTATTACATTACGCTATCACTGTGGAATGACCTTTTTTTTTCGCCAAATACAGCATATGGAGGATTTGTGTGATGTTTAGTTCGTTTTACTGTGCAATAACGTTCGTTCAAAACATACACAGTGAATCATTCGAGTCGATTCATTGTTTTGTAATTTAAAAACAGCACTAAAGTCAGAATGCCTTTTATAAGGTGTTTGTTTATTTATATTAATACTATTATTTGATTTATTCTAATCTGATTTTAGACCATATATTTTTACAGTTTTATAATTAGCATTTTTTTTCTTCGAATTGAATTATTTTAAATATATTTGTACATTTAAAACATTTCCTCACTTCCTGAATTGCAGTTTAAATACTCTTTGTATAGTAGGAATGTATAGCACAGAATAGTAGGACCAACATAGCTACACTGTACTGTATATAGACAGCAAGTATACTATACATAGAACTGTATTTTTGGTGCACAACAGATTCTGTTGATATAAAAGGTGCTTAGGTTTGTTCTAGATAGGGAACTAGATAGAAAAAGAGAGATACAACTTAAATCATAGTCTAACCTTTCTTTTTTTCTGTACTGGATATTTATAACCCATAATAATAACTGGAACTTTCCTTTTATAGGACGTTTATGCAATGACAGCACACTTAGTTCTGCTGAAGTAGGTCACTGAGTTTGTGAACCTGGTACTCATTAATGAAAAAGGAATGCATTTAAATGTATGATCACTAAATAACTAAATTAGTGTAATTGTACAGGTGCAGCTATAGTATTTGAATCATGTCATTTGAGGTCATCACTGTGGAAAAAAGCATCAGAAAAATGATGTAATAAATGTACCTGAGTGCATGTTTTGAATCAGATCAATCTCACACTATCTGTAAACGCAGGTAGGCAGAGATAATGAAAGCCATATGCAGCAGGAGTTTGAAATCTGTTGTTTTTAGAAATGTTTGCCCTAGATTGCAGCATTTTAACACTGCGTGGGTTAGTTAGACTGTTAGATATTGTCTTTGTGATCCACCTACTCACACACTAGTGAGCGGAGAGCGGAGCTTGTTGAAAGCAACATCGATTTCATAAGCTCAGGCATCGTAAAGGGTTAATGAACAGCGGAGAAAGTGGGTTAAAACAGGTTGTCAGCAGCCAAGGTTAAATAAGGTCACGTTAGCATCTCTAGGGCACACATAGCTGAAATAACAAGTCCCCCAAGGTATACGACATACACAAAGGAGACATTATATAACATATTGTAATATGCATTTATGATACTTCTAGGTGCAATAAATGTTTCCTTTAACATAATAAGCTAGTGCGGTTTGATGTTACACTATAGTTCTTCTCTTGAACATATGGCATTACTCTTAACCGTACCATTTGGCCTTTAGTGAATTAAGTATCATTTTACAGCCACTAAATGTCTGCAATTATCCGTCTAGTAACACGAACCCTCCGAGGCAAAACTGAGATGACTGTCAACTCTTTGAATCCAATTAGATGCAGTTTCCTGTACGCTTAGCATTCTGCCCCACATCTACTTTCCTTCTTGTGTAACCGAGGATCCTATGACATAATCTGTTTTTTGTATTGGTAATAGCGCCGCTATCATCTGTCAAAGAGCACATACAGTTGTGGAAAAAGAGTGAGACCACTTAAAAATGTTGTTCTCTGGATTTATTAGGTTTAGATTTGAGTAAAATGGTGCTATTTGTTACAGTGCTTGCAAATTTCTAATTCAAATGTTGTCATTTTGAGTATTTTTTTCCAGAAAATGAAAGATGGTCAGCATCTTTTTTGTTGTTTCATGCAAGAAGTGCACTAAAAGGCATTTTTATTTTAAAGAGACCTAATATGCCCCTTTTTACAAGATGCAAAATAAGTCTCTAATGTCCTTAGAGTGTGTATGTGAAATTTCAGCTCAATATACCCCACAAATATTATTTCATAAATCTTTGAAACTGCCCCTTTAAGGCTGTGATCCAAATTGTGGCACTTTGGTGACCGTTGCTTTAAATGTAAATGAGATTGTGCTCCCAGCCTTATTTTGAAAAGGGGGCGGAGCAAAATGCCTATGTGTTAGCATAGCAGCAATGATAGATAGATAGATTCAAATTGACTGCTTCTCACTTAGGGCTGTCAATGCTAATGAGGGAAAGATGGCATGTCAATCAAAGTGTTTCTGCACACTGTTTTTATGGAGTGTGATTATAAAAAATACAATTAAAACAATTTTACCATTAGGGGCTGACTATATTCAGACACTGTTTCCAGACAACTGTGTTTAAACCCCTTATAAAAGTGTTTTTTTACATATTAGGTGTTCTTTAAATTAGGAAGAAAAGCCATCAGTAGTTTTCAGAAAAAATGTAAAATACATACTCAAATACATAATTATAAGTTGTAAATGTTATTTATGTATACATTTAAATGTACATATAAATGTAAATGCAACTGCGCATTTCTGTTCCTCTGCGCAATTATTCATAGAAGTGTTGGATTTGTCAGTGTCGGATCCCTTTAAATACTTTTGAATAACCTCTTATGCATGTTCATCATTTTCTTTCTTTTTGTCTCATAGTATGTGAACTCCATCCATTGCACTTGACCTATATGCATTAGACAGCGTTTTTACCTTCTTTTTAGCATTATGTTATTAGATGTTCATTTAATCCTAACCGAATGTGTAAGTGCTCACCCACTTGTTCTGGAAGCATCTTTAAATTTCAAACCAGCTAAGAGGTCAGTCACAGCGGTACAGACAGTTGAAGAAAAAAAGTATTTAAAAGCTGAACTGACAGACAAAAGTTACAATACTTCTTAAGGGTTAAGGGTTAGAACTAGACATGAAGTAGCCATGTAATAAGTGGGTTATTGTAAATCCGTCCATTACCAGGTTGGGATTTATTCTGTTAATAACCCAGTGGGTGTACATTGTTTTGAACTAATGAAATCTCTATTTAAATTGTTACTTCAAATGACAATATAAAGAAGCACAACTACCTGTTTTTGTGCAATTAATATAATTGGAAGGGAATGGAAGGTTAAAAATGCCTATGACTAATACTTAGTCTATTAAATGACAAGCAGCAAAGATGGTCTGCACTCAATTTATTATTAATACTTACAGTCCTACTGAAATTAAAATAGATTCATTTAGGGCTGCACAATATATTGTTTCAACATCGACATCGCAATGTGTGTGTCCGCAATAGTCACATCGCAGGATATGCAAGGTTAAGTTGGGATTATTGTAGATCAATAATTGAGAATACATGAGATACGTGGAGTTATTGCAACGTATAACCATAACAGAGTAAAATTTTATCATTTGCATGTGTTTTAAAAGGCATTTCAAGAAGGTGTAAAGCATTTGGGCACTATAATGTAAAACATTTGTAACTTTAATGAAGATAAATGTTACTGATTTATTAATACAATGAAGACTATACAGTGTTATTTTACATTATTAAATTTCTGTATCTGAATACTGTTTGACTCTCCGGAAGACCATAAAGAACTGTTTATTTACTTTAACTTTTTTCTTTGCTCTATTGTAATTATTCTTGCAATTTTATTATTATTTTTTTAATACATGATTCACACCCTTATAAAATCAACCCAACCTAATCTAAATTAATGATTTTGTTTTTCTCACAAATAGAGCTATTCAAGCCATCTAATGAAATTGTATTCATATCGAATCGTAATATATATCGCAGCAAAACAAAATATCACAATGTCAGATTTTTCCAATATTGTGCAGCCTTAGATTCATTTATAATAATATAGTTATAACAAACACATTCTCTCACCCACTTTCCAATATGAGTGAATGATTTTTCGGACATTCTGCACTTTCTGACCAATCACATACATTCCAAAATCCAAAGTATTCTGTCCCCTGCACAATAAAAGACATTAAAACGGTTAATCTTTTGGACTCAAAGACCAATACATTATTAGTGTTTTAACATTAGATTTTTTTTTTTTAAATAGAACCATGGATGTCACAATCTTTTACAATTCAGCTTCATACAAATAACACTCTGTTGGCTTTAAAAAAACAAACACTATTTGAGTAAGTTTCAAGGCACTTAAGTGAAGCTTTACATTTTTTTAGAAACAATAGATTTTACATGGGTATATATGGGCATTCAATGCCTTTTTGATCACTGCGACTGATTGGTAGAGTTTACTTCACAACATCATGGGTAATGTAGTTTTTACCACACATTTAGCAGTTAAACATGATTGTTTTTTAAAATAATGTGAATAGATGCCTTATACAGTATTTGCATATTAGCATATTTCATTGATTAACAACCTGACATCACACAACAGATCTCTCTCTTTTTGTTTATGGCTATTTAAAATACTTAAGTACTTCTCTTAAAAAGAAAATAGTAAAATACTTCTCTCAAGTCTCTTGTCTGAAGTTTTTTCATGTATCTGCAGCCCCTGACGATGTGAGTCTAAAAGTGTGGCGAGCTGAGGCCTGCATGGGCCTCCGTCGCTTTTCTGATGCCCTTCGTGACCTGGATGACCTGTGCTTTGTGCGACCCAATTGGACGGAGGTGAGAGCTGTCTTTGTTTATTTATAAGAACTATTTTCTATATTCTGAAAATATGTATCAATTTCACATCTTTTTTTACAACTTGGTCAACAGTAGTTGTTTTTATTGGTGCTATATAAAGTTGAGCTGAAACATCTACAGCTATTGTGCCATTATTTTATTCATTATTTTTTTCCTCAAATGTCTGAATTCTCTTGGTGTAGTATTACGGCAATGACTAACAGCTTCATAATTATGCCATCTCTCTTGGTATGGACAAAGCACAGTGTGGGTAACACTGACATATACTTTTTAAAAAAGTAATTAACACTTTTATTCAACAGAGAAGCATTAAATTGATCAAAAATGACAATGTTTCCAACACTGCAGATAATAGGAAATGTTTCTTGAGAACCAAACTAGTGTTTCTGGAGGATAATGTGACACTGAACACTGAAGCAATGGAGCTTTACCATGACATGAATACATTTCTTTGTGAAATATATCAAAAGAGAAAGCAGTTATTTTAAAATTCTTATAACATCACATTTAATAATATCTCAGCATTGGTGAGCATAACACATTTTTCCAAAACATAAAAAAAAAAAAATCTTGCATATCCCAAACTTTTGAAATATATTGTACAGTACTGGCACAGGAAAAAACCTTATGTAAAACAGGGTGTAAATTATTTCTGTGTTCATAAATATTCACACTGTCTTTGAATTCGGTATTTTACAGGGTTTCTTTCGTAAAGGGAATGTGCTGCTTGAAATGGGCAGACAGACCGAAGCCCTGATCCAGTTCTACCGTTGTCTGAAACAGCATCCTGACTTTGCCCCTGCTAAAAACCAGATTAAAATGGTGGGAAATCAGAAATTTCAGTGGTTCGGTGAAATTATCACATACTGCATAACAATAGCAACGGGCAATGCATCAATAAAAGATGTATAATTCTTGTATAATATGCAGATCTTGGAAGCAGAGGGCATGGCTGTGCCGGAGGAAGTTCCACGGATCCTGCATGTTGTGTCTGAGTATTTGCAGGATCCCTGTCCAATCACCAGCTCCGTAAGCCCCTCATGCACAGATGCTCAGCGCTACTCCCACACCAATGTTGAAGGTCAAAGTGATCCCGGGCAGGTGAGATGTGCTTGCAGCACAAATGCTCTTGTGTAACTTCATTTCTGAACTGTAACATTGGTAATGCAAGCAACAGAAATAACTGAAAGATCTGGGACTAGATCTAGAAATAACTTGCACTAATGCCGTTATTATCTTTCTACTATCTTTTACCGTAAAAAATTTATTATATACAGTTGAAGTCAGAATTATTAGCCCTCTTGTATATTTTTTCTCCAATTTCTGTTTAATGGAAATAAGATTTTTTTCAACACATTTCTAAACATAATAGTTTTAATAACTAATTTTTAATAACTGATTTCTTTTATCTTTGCCATGATGACAGTACATACTATTGTACTAGACATTTTTCAAGATACTAGTATTCAGCTTAAAGTGCAATTTAATGGCTTAACTAGGTTAATTAGTTTAACTAGGCAAGTTTGGGTAATTAGGCAAATCATTGTATTACAATGGTTTGTTCTGTATACAATAAAAAATGCTTAAAGGGGCTAATAAAAATTGACCTAAAAGGGGCTAAAATTGACCTTAATATGGTTTTAAACAAATAAAAAAACTCTGCTTTTATTCTAGCCAAAATAAAACAAATAAGACTTTCTCCAGAAGAAAAAATATTATTGAAAATACTTTGAAATATTTCTTGCTAATAATTGTGACTTCAACTGTATATACTTATACTGTGGGGATTTAATAGAATGATCTAAAAAATGAAAAATCTGCATAACCTTATTGCATATGCATTTAAAGATGCTTTCTTTCAGAAACAAAATTTATGGGAGGAGAGCATTTAAATGAATCATGTAACATGATTTACTAATGTTTGTTGTGCTACGATGCGACTTTCTCTACACTGGTTTAAATCCGCTAGACTCACCCTCAAGAGTTTTTCCTGTTCTGTTCTAGAATACAACTAAAATGAAGCTTGGTAGCAGCAGTGAGTGCTGTCTGAGCCTGTGTCAAGCTGTGTCCTTCCTCCCCACTGCTGAGGATGATGAGGAAATGATGATGAAGAGAGAAGAGAAAAATAACAGAGGTGACCATATGTTACTCACCACAACCAAATACATGAAATGCCATTTACTTGTATATACATATTTAATATATAATTTATATTCAGCTTCTTTAAATAAAAAAGTTTTAGTATTAAATATAATTTAATAATCATTTTAAAGAGCAAAATAATCTTTATAATGTTAATAATAATTAGCATTGTCAGTTTATAATGATTGTTTTGGTTATATTTAAGGAAATAAATTATTTGCCTCTGACATTCCTTCTTTGATTATGTTTTAATGGCCTGTACATACTATCCTTTACCAGTCCTCTCCAACCATTAGTTTGCTGCGCTAAAATAAAACCACATTTTCAACATTCTAGGTTAAATGGAATATGTGAATACTACATACAGTAAAGGGAGTATGGTTCAGGTGGACTTTAAGCAAACTGTGACATTGTTAATTCACAAATAGCATCATCAAACAGTGCGTTCTTTGTTTACGACTTTGCTAACATAATTAGACAACACATCAAAACTAGGGATGTAACTGATCATGGTTGATCCGTGATTCGTACGAATCACAACCCACGGTTGGGAACACACGTGACCCGTGGATTATATAACCAGCCATCAAAAATATGCCACTGAATAATTCTTCAAAAATGACACATCTAGCAGTTTTATGAGTGAATAACTGAATCATTTATTGAAAATGAGACTAAAAATAAATATGTATTAAAATAGTATTATAAATGTTAGATTCATACATTTAGCATTATCAGCAACAGTAGTAGTAACAGTGAATTTTTTTTACATGACTGAATATTTTACAATTTATTTTTATTCAGCTGATTATTTCTTCATTTTATTTTTAATAAAATTACAGGTTCTGTTTGTTAAAACCAAAAGTTTCCTGCAGTACTTTTTTGTAATAAATGGAAAGCAAATTACATTTGTCTCCTCCCCTTTTTGGCTGATCCGAAAAATGGTCCGATCCGTGACTAAAAGCCATAATGTGATCCGAACCGTGAGATTTGTGATCTGTTACACGACTAATCAAAACGCATCTTTTGATCCTTGTTTGCTTTGCTTCTGTAGGTGTGTGCAGTGTGGGAAGAGAGTCCTGCCTCAGTGTCCTGACAGTGAGCGATTTTGAGTGCCCTCTGTGCATCAGGTCAGTGGAGGTTTTATTATACTGCCCTTATTTCCTGCTACCAGACACTTTAAGTTCCTGCAACATTTATATGGTATTTAACTCTTGTGTGCTCGGTTGGGGATGTTTTCATTCACTCTGGGGGAATTTTGAGTCTTAGTTTGGCCAACAGGTAAAACGTGATCAATAGTAAACTTACACATTTTACCTCTTCCCAACTGGGAAAACCACCAACAATCAAGAATGTGTGATTATATGGTGACATGGCTTTGCATAAAAAAAAAGTCATTATAATGGAAGTCAATGGGGCAAAAATAGCCACCAACATAACGAAAGGGTAGTCAAATTGAACAATACACAAGGGTTAAATTATTCCAGCTACTTGCTTATCTGAAGACATCATATTTTTGTCATACTTTAAGTAACTAAAAATTACAATGTTTTCATGTTTTGGGCTCCTGCCAATCTAATGCATTGACATTTTCTGGCAATGAAAAACGGCCATCTTTTTAGTGATCTTAACTTGGGTTTTACCAGTTTAGTATGGTAGAACAAGTTTTCCATAAAGAAATATTTTTTTTGTTAACTTACTTCTTGCCTTTTCTAATGACTTGTTCAATGGATTAAAGGTTATTTTATGAGCCGGTGACAACACCCTGTGGACACACCTTCTGCAAAAACTGCATTGAGAGAAGTCTAGACCATAATCTACGCTGTCCACTCTGCAAACAACCACTGCAGGAGGTACTACTGTTCATAACGTCTACGTTTCTAATACATAAAATAGTAATAATAAAATGCCCCATTATGTTTTTTTCAGATATTACATTGTAGTAATCATATTTGTGAATGTATAAATTTCAAAATCAACCTATCCTGTATTCAACCAGTTCTATATTTAATCTATATTTATAGTATCCTAAGTTATGAATAAACTATTCCACATTTGCTAAACAATTCTCAGCCATTGCTGAGCGCTTGTTGCAGACTTTTGGCATGTGAAAATATCCTAATGGCTAGCCAATCATGTCATGTAAAAAAATAAAAAATAAAATAAAAATTACCATTCATTCACAATTCCATATTGATCAAGACACTTATTAAAATTGGGACCTGTGCCATTGGGTGTTTGACCAGTGATAAAAGCATGAATGAACACTCATATAATTGCTCAATTAGTGTTTCAGGTGCTGTTTACATGTGTTTTTGTTTGAAAATGCATAGGTTTTGTTCCAGTTATACCTGACATCCACACAACTTCGGCATCTTCAACCTGTGAAAACTAAGCATTTTTTTAAACCTAAAGACCCAGTTTTGGTTTAAAAATGCTGGTGTTCTGTTTCAGTATAGACGGACTGAAAGGCAGACTATTGAAAATGGAGGCATGGCTATCCACAATTGCTCTCGGATTCGTCAAGCCCCTCTCATATGACCATTACACAATTGGTGGACTGCAAGGAAGAATGCATGCAAAATATTCGCAATCATGCATCATGCATTTTAGGCTGTATAGTGTCTGGATAGAGATCCATAGAAATGCAGTAAAAATGCCAGACTTGACGAGAAGCAGTTTCATTCTAAAACACTATTTTAAAATGAAAACGCATTAATGTAAACAAAGCCTAAATCATGGAACAAAGCGTCAATGAAACATTTAGTAAACTACATGCCACAGAACACATTACTTGTACATTAGCATAGCCATTCAGTATACAAAAGTTGTGACTGTTTGTCCCGTATTAGACTCTGAGAAATGTGCAAGTTGGATATATGTAAACACAAACCTTTAAAACAGCACAATAAAGGAACAATTTAAACATTTTTATATTTAACACCTACAGGTTAAGATGCTTTCAGTCAGACTTAGTAGCATGATCCTTCTAATTTACTCAATCACAAACAAGTGACACTAAATAAACAACTAAAACAGCAAATCACTTTACATTTTCTCACCAACTATCTTCCTGTTTCCAGTATTTTAAGAACAGGAAGTACAACCCCACGGTGCTGCTGCAGGAGATCATGTCTCGCCTCTTCCCTCAGCAGTTGGCAGAGAGGAAACAGGTGCACGAAACGGAGATGGCAGAGCTCTCAAAGTGAGTGAATTCCTTAGTGATAACAAAAAACTGTATGTTGCAAATCACATGTTGAATTTCCATTGCTGATGAGGACTGGAAGAGCTGCGGTATTTGCAGTCTTAACATTTGCACAAACTTAACAGTCCAAAAGACCTTTGTTATATTGTGTGAAGTTATGCAAAAGCTGAATTACTATTTCGTTGCTCATGTTTTATCTCTAGTTTGACCAAGGATATCCCGATATTTGTGTGCACGGTGGCATACCCTGGCATCCCTTGCCCGCTGCACATCTTTGAGCCTCGATACCGTCTGATGATGCGCAGATGTATGGAGACAGGAACAAAGAAGTTCGGCATGTGCAGCTATGAGCATGGCAAAGGGTAAAAAAAAAAGCTAGATATCTGTCATTTTAAGGTTATGCTAGCTTCTGCAGCTCTTAAACTGTTTATATACACAATATTGTTCAGAAGGGTTTTTGAACTTTCAATAAAAAAAAAAGATGTTTTCTATTTGTCAGAGAATTCAGAATAAAATTATGTTTATCACAGAAATATTAGGCAGCACAACTATATGAAAACTTGTTTCTGCCACATTTTTATATAAAAAGACTTAACTTTTTTTTGCAATTGCAACTTTGCATCTAGCAATTTTGAATTATTTAATTATAATTGCAGGTTTATATCTTGCAATTCCGATTAAAACATCAAGAAAGAATTGCAAGAAAAAAAAAAAAAAGAAATTCAAAAAGTTTATGTATCTAAATTCTGACTTTTTTGTCATCTCAATTGTGAGATTACATTTTACAGTTGTGGTTTTTTTTTTTATCTCACAATTGACCTTTATTATACATGGTAAACAGCTTCCACAACTCTCGTTTTAACATTGATAATAAATGCAAAGAAGTGTATATTAACCAAATGATTTAAAATTGTAATATATTTTTTTATCACAATAGTATTCCTGTATTTGTATTTACCTGAAATGGGAAAGTAGTGTGTATATAAAATAACTTACCACTATATTCATGCCAGAATTCCATGTCACAGTTTTGCAGATTACGGCTGCATGTTGGATATTTTGGATCTGGATGTGCTTCCTGATGGCCGCTCCTATGTGGAGACATTGGGAGGAAGTCGCTTCCGAGTGCTCAGAAGAGGACAGAGAGATGGGTACCACACTGCTGATATTGAGTACCTGGAGGACCATAAGGTCAGAGGTTAATGAATGCTGAAACCCAAAGTTCAGTTCTAAGGCCAAGAAAAAGTACAAGATATAAGATGATGAAAATTTAAAATCTAAATCTCACAGACAGATCATAGAACAATTTACTTCCTATAATGTAAACTAAATTACGCCCATGGTGCCGTATTACAGAAACATCAGACATTATAGAATTATAATTTGTTTAGTAACAGTATAGTGATTTCAGCAATTTAATGCCAGGTTCTGACTACACAGTATCGGCCCAGTTTTAGCATGATACGTTATTTGTGAACTTAATCATGAAAAAAATGGTTTTCTTTTTCCTGTGGTTATGTGATTTAACCACCTAAATACGGTGTCATGCTTTAAATATAAAGCATGTATTAAAGATTCATGTCTGAGCCTGTTTGAGTGATGGATAGCTTGTAATGGAAGCAAGTATGAAACCTTTTGTTAGTCCTGCAAATTTAATATCAAGTAAATACTTAATGTTAGTGTTAATTACAAGCCTATTCAGTATACATTAGGAAGAGGAGCTTGTGATTAACTGCCTGTTAGTCAACAAATTCAAACTCATCTACATTTTGATTACACAAGCATTATTTTATCCTCTGGCTGAAGAAAGCGTATAAATAATAGCAGAATGTGACAGTAAAAGTTATGCTTGTTTACCAGCCTGCCGTTTGTGTTTATTTTTATGTTCAGGTGGAAGGTGCTGAGCTTGAGATACTGCAGCGTTTGCATGACAGTGTGTATCAGCAGGCGAGGGAATGGTACCTCCGTCTGAACAGCCGCATTCAAGACCAGATCAGCCGGCAATACGGCATCATGCCAGAGAAAGAGGAAAACATTCAGGTCAGAGCACATATTAAAACTTTATCACACATAGTAGTGTAAATTGTCACTGTTGCCAGTGTCAATGGCAGTGCCTGTATTAAACAGGATTGTTGCAGATGTCCTGCTCCAACTTTGTTTGGATTTATTATTTTATGAACACAAAGAACAGACAATATTGTGTCTAAAATGTAACACACTCAGCATTAAGTGTATCTTATTAATATACTTTTGAATTCATAACTTGAGTTATATGGTCATTCATAACTGTACTCTAATAGGCTTTATCATGCAGTGAATGCTTTTGGACTATTAAGACATTTTTATTTGTAATGTGAGCTCATACATTGTTAAAACATCAATCATGACATTAATTCAATTCATGTTTATTTATATAGCGCTTTTCACAATGTAGATTGTGTCAAAGCAGCTTAACATAGTTCTAGTAAAGTCCAGATTTCAGAGTTGAAGTTCAATTTAGTTTAGTTCAGTGTGGTTTAAATTTCACTGCTGAAAGTTCAAACACTGTAGAGCAAATTCACCGAAGCGCAGCTCCACAAGTCCCGATCCGAGCAAGCCAGCGGCGACAGTGGCGAGGAAAAAAATAAACTTCACCAATTGAGGAAGTGAAGGGAAAAAAACCTAGAGAAACTAGGCTCTGTTGGGCACGACTATTTTTCATTTGGACAAACTTCCTGTTCAGAGCTGCAGTCTAGGCGCTGGAGGCTGAAGAAGCTGGACGTCCATCGTGGAGAAGCTGCAGGTGTGAGTAGGGCACCGGCGGGCGGTCAGGTTGGCCCACAGGATCAATGTGGGGACTCGTTTGTCACGGTGGTCATTCAGGAATCAGTCTCATGCACTCCATTCCTCCATGACGACCACAGCATCAGCTCGGGATACGACCTGGTCCAGGATTATGGATACCTTGGGATCATCTCTTCACATGTCTTGGATCGCATAAATGGCACTGCATAGTCTCTAGGGACCTCGGAATGAGTATCCCCAGGTGGAAATAGAGAATAAAGAAAATAATTAGCGTAGCTGCTGTTCATAGTGTATTTAAACGAGATGCAAAAATGGACTTCAAACACTTAATTTAAACATTAGCATAGAAACAAACTGCACACCCACTTTTAACCAATATGTATGTGGTGGAATACTTCAGACCATTTTTTACCATCTAATTATCTTTTTCATTTTATTTTTCATGTACTTTACTTTCTGATACACAAAAAATATTTCCAACCCAGAGTAAATAATAATAAAAAAAAAATCTTGTTGGATCATCTTAAATGAGCCATATCTTCCATGCAGTGATTGGATAGCATAATATTCATGAAAAAAGTGGAGATTAATAAAAATAAACCTATTGCAACAATTAAAAACAGTAACATTGGTAATAAAAAAAAGGTTCTCATTTAGTAATAACTGGAAAAACCAGCCTAATTCAGAATGTGTATGTTTATGTGGTTTCAGTTTTTTTCTTCTAAATGTAGATGTTTTAGAATGTTTTAGTACATTTTATATACATTTATTAGTTTTTGGTAAGTCAATTTCATAAATTTGTGTGTGCACATGCCTACTTAATATGACCAAATATTTTTCAATGTCTCCTCCTAAAGTAACTGAAGCAGTTTGCAGATCTCTTTTTTGTTGCAATGCGACATTGATGTTCATTGTCCACTAGAGCTGTGGCAGAATTATTTAGAAAAATCAATTCTGCATCAGTTCAGTGATTTTATCTTGATTTATCGATATTCTATCTTGAATGGATTCTGAGCTTAGTTTTTAACAGCAGATGGCGCTGTATGCTTTACATACAGCTGTACTCTGCTTGCATCCAATATGCATCCTTACAAATACCATTAAAATTAAAATAATCATTAATAATAAATCAATAATGAATCATTAAATAATCATTAGGTTATGCTGATGATAAACTGGGCAACTTTGGGAAATTATGCCGTCAATGGGCAGTCAGGTGAGACACAGGGCAACAAATTAGGCCAATGTGATACAGTCACAACATTGTTGCCCATTCTCATTAATAAAGTAGCCAGGCAACAATGCTTTCTATTATTGCCCAGCAACATTGCTCAAAAAGTTGCCCTGTGTATCATCAGCATTAGGAATGATTTAAGCAAGTTACAAGTGTTCACATTGAGCTGTGTTTACATTAATTATGTGACATAAAAGTCAACTCTCATGACTGAGCTGAACGCACAAGCGCTCTTCTCATGTCACATTTGAGTGTACGATTATAAACTAGCTTAAATAGTTCTGTAACCATCTGCTGTTACAAACCAAGCTCAGATTCGATCCAAGGGAGAATATCGACATATTCGAAAAATTTCAGAATCGTTGCCGAATCGATTTCACTATTGTTCGCCAATTTAGTTTCACTTTCTTGTGGGAATGCAATTACGCTACGCCTGATGCATCAACACACTGACTGAGATTAAAGCCCTGTGAGCACATTTAACATGTTAAAAGTAACTTCCTAATGTGTTTTTGTGTGTTCCAGGCGTCTTCTAATGGGCCGGCCTGGTGTTGGTGGCTGCTGTCAGTTCTCCAGTTAGATCCATCCTATCAGACCACTGTTCTGTCTCTGACCTCGCTGAAGGACAGACTGGGTCATCTACGCATTGTACTAGAATACTTCTCTCAGAGCTAAAATAGAGACACAACACACACTCATATCTCTAATGCATGCACCACGAAAGACAATAATACATTTTCATTCAATAGCGAGATTTTTGTTTTTGCTCTCGCCACAAAAATGTATCACTTTTTTATCTGTAACAATACATACACAAGATCTCTTGTGGAGGGCTGGCCAATATGGGTCGGAGGAAAAATTAAGGAGACCCGTTCAAATGGCTGTACAACTATCGGATTAGTGATTGAACTTATTCCTACTTGAGTCGAGCACCAAAGAATCCAGGACTGGTTCTGCACGGAACAGCTGTATATTGGTTCCCGCTGTCCGCTTCATTAAACAACATTAGCGCGGATGCCAAATGTTGCAGCTAGTTTTGTTGACATACATTTGGGAGGTTTCCAGTAGTACTGGGCTCCGGCCAGGGTTTTTAAAATGTGTGTAGCTCACATTTCTGGTCGATAGGGAAACGGCTGGCCCAAGAGACTGAAGACTGAACAGGAGATCATTGATTATGCATGAATGAAACACTTATGCCTCAAAAATCTCACTGTTCCTGTCTAAAGTTTTAGTGGAATCAGAAATAATGTTAGTAACAGACGAGGAGCTATGTGGAAGAGATACTTCACCTAAAAATGAACATTCTGTCATTGCCAATGAGTTTCATAGTATTTGTTCCTACTATGGATATCAATGGCTACCATTTTTCAGCATTCTTCAAAATATCTTATTACAGAAATAAAAAAGAACTCAAAGTTTTGGAAGCATTTGATGGTGAGAAAATATGAGATTAATTTAATTTTGGGGTGAACTATCTCTTTAATATTGCAACACTAATGGCAGAGCATACACTTCTTTTTCTATGAATGAAAGCCGCTAGCTGTGCTTATTTCTTTCGTAGTGTTAAATGTTTTACAAGTTTGCTGGCATGAAAGTAGAGAGAGGAGAAAAGAAGGATTTCGGTGAAGCTTGTTTTTATAA
The DNA here is from genome assembly GCA_903798115.1 of Danio jaintianensis. Taxonomy (NCBI): domain Eukaryota; kingdom Metazoa; phylum Chordata; class Actinopteri; order Cypriniformes; family Danionidae; genus Danio; species Danio jaintianensis. The sequence goes on along the minus strand of CAIGQV010016735.1, from coordinate 14,932,188 downwards.
TGCATTATAAGGAAAGTTTTGATGAATAATAATGCATTCATAATGCCTTTTTAAAAAGTAATAATGTGCTGTATCATCTTATAAATAATCTTAAAAATAGTCATTTTATCCACTTAAGTTATAACGGATTTTATATCCAATATTATAATTTTATAATGATGTATTATACTCTATCTTATAGTCTTTTACTGCTTAACAGTGACAGAACAAAGTTGCCTTTTAAACATCTAAAAAGCTATAATGTGCTCATATTATGGTAACAATTTCTCACTTTTAGCTATTTGCTCATTAGCTCGCATATAGGCTGTTCATTTGTACTTATTAATGCCTTATGAATGATTACATCCCTTAATCCCACCCCATACCTTAACTTCAACAACTACATTTCTAACTGTTGTTCGAGATATTGCATTATTATTATACTAGTTTATTCTTGTAACTGTTCTTATGATTATTTATCACATGATACAACCTATTATAGATGTTGTTTATAAGGAGTTATGCATGCAATACAATGCATTAAGAATTGCCTTATAAAGCATTAAACATACAGACTTCATAGAAAATATGACCATATCTTCTGGTAATAAGGTACTCAAATTGTATAGTACTTTTATTCAGCAAGGATGCATAACTTTGACAGTAAACACATTAATAAGATGACAAAAACAAAAATCAGTTTTCAACATTATTTTATTATTCTTCAAATTATTTCTGTTAATTCATTTTAATTAATTAAATTGCATAATAATATATTTAAATAGAAACGTTATTTTAAATTGTACTGTCTTTACAGTATTTTTTGTTAAGTAAATGCACCCTTGGTGAGACTTTCTTCAGAAACATCATTAAACGAATCTTTTGAATGGTGGTGTACAATATTCTCCATCGAACGCCGGTTTCAGACCTAGTCACGGGCAGCAGGGCAGTTGTAGGAGGTGTTGGGAAGGTTTTAGCCATCTGTTTGATCAGTCTAGCTCTCCAAACCTCTTTGCGTCAGTCATACTGGACCACGTCTGTGTGCTTGTGCCTTGTGTTAGGCCTTAATATGGTTAAGGACTGAGATTTGGTTTGTGTTTCTTATTTTTCCTTCCTTTTGTTGTAGTGCCACATTCAGAGGAATGTTAAAATGGCAACGTTACATGTGATACATGTGAAACGGGCTTGAATCTGACTTTTGTTTTCATGCTATGGTGATTGTGCCATTGTTTTTTTTTCTTTTCACGTGTGTCTCCTAATGGCTGGATGTCCAACAAGGGTTAACATGCACCCACTTGCACTGTTCATTTATTTTCATTTTTTGGATTTGATCTGTTGTGCACTGTTCTGAAGATTTTTGTTATTTTGCCATAATGAAAACCAGTTACTAACAGATGGGCGTTTTGCTTTCTACCCTGTTTTGAGTGCAGTATGCTTAAACATGTACTGATTTTAGACAATAAATATAAATCTTGGATCTTCAGGAGGACTTTTAGGGTTCTTCTATTAGATAGAAAAAGGTTCATGCGACAGCTAAGTTTCTCTTCACGCTGTAGAAACAGATCTTGGCATCGCAGCTTTAAATGATCACACGTTCATGGTCAAACTCATGCTGAGCCGCACATTATTCATGATCACATGACAGCAGTGTGATTCAGAGTGGAAAATATTTATGAAAGGGAATCAGATCAGATTAGGATTTTGTTTTAATTTGCAATGCATTAGTAATTTAAATGATAGAAACATTACTGATTGATCTGTAAACATCTGATATGTTTTTTTCTATGTCTATGGTGCACATTTGATGTCTAATACACCTTCCATCCACTGGATTCAGGACTTGAAAATCACTTACAAATGCTTACTGTTCTTCATATACTTGCAGAATGACTCAGTAATATGTGTTAGTGAATGTCAAAACTTTCACCCTTCTGGTTTTGGTGTACGTGAAGGTGGCAGATTCTGTGGTGTTGCTTTGAGATATTACAAGTGCAATGTTGAGATTGATTTCAGTCTTCACTAATAGTTTAAAAACAAGATGAACGCTATTCAAATCAGAAGAGGAGCTATGGTTATAGATTTAATCTACACAAATAGATTGATGGATTCATAAATTTCACATGAGCAGCACATATTTTCCAGTCAAGGGTAAATAAGGCTTTCTCATTTATAATAAACGATCAGTGAACTGTGATGAATGGTATGGTATTTGTTTTTTCTTTCTTCCTTTTTGTTTTGGTCACTAATACTTCTTAATGTCATGTATTGATTTGTTTGGAATTAAGGCTGTCTTTGCTAGAGTATTTTACAATATGTAATCCCTGGTGTAAACAAGGGTTCAGTATCTGTGATATTTTTTCTTCTTTTTGTGAGAGATTGTCTCAAAGTCTTAAGCGGGTTATACGATGCACATTATACAATAAATGGAACATTAAAATCTTTCATTCACTATGACTGCTTTATTGTCGTTTAAAATTGGAAAAACAATAACATTTGAATCAAACCTGTTTATTTTATAGGTTGAACCCACTAGATGGTGCTATATAACCGCTAAATATTTGGCATGTCTTGCTGTATTAACGCCTGTAAGAGACTTTGTCTTGCTTTCAAAGAGTAAATCCAAGCAGACTATTATATTATTTTTCAAAGATGGATATAGATCACCCTACAAATGATATAATAAAACATATTTTTGACTAAAATAAATAATAAACAAACAAACAATAAATAAAGCTGACCATGCTAACTGCTATATTTGTTAATATAATAGTGATGCTGGTGTTTAGAGAGCAGGCCGTATTAATAGCATAGATTTTTAAAGGCCAATAATATTGTAATATTCAAACAGTAATAGAAATAATGCTGTCAGTCAAAATAATCTTTGCTTTATTGATTTTGTTTCCTTTATTTGATGTTGAATAGCACCATTGCAACAGGTGACTTTGACTGAGACACACAACATCCAACTATTTAAACTGATAAAATGCCTGAATAATTTTCGTCCTGTGGACTGATCAAAATTGTATATTTTGTATAATTTTATGCACTGATTAGTATAATATTAGAGACATAATCTGCCTCCCATATGCACACCATACACTTACACACTTATCCTTGTGGACATTCCTGAGATGACTTGAGAAACATTGATATGCCATCATTGCTGTACCATCTTAGCTTGTGTACCTCCATACTATTTCGTATTTAAGAACCAGCACACAAGCCAAGTAGTAAGTAGACCAACGTTGCACCCATAGGTTACACCTGAAATAATACTATTTTTCGAAATACAGAAGGTATATAGACTTTGGTGTATGACTTACTAATTCTGCTGAGATTCTGAAGTGCACATTCGTTGGACGCAAGTTAGGTCATGTGATAATAACAACGGGGCCTCGATTGTCTCAACCTAAAGCATCTCAGTAAATAAATAAAACTATTTTTAAAGAAAGTCATACCCGACGCTAATAAGCACATACAGTTCTTTAATAATAATAATAACAACAACCCAGTGCCCTATTTGAGGTCATAGAATGAGCAAGTTAAGCAAAAGATATTGCCTTACCATTCCAATGACAACAAAGCAGGTTTTAGACTTCAAAGGATAATAATCGTCACAAAATTAGATCGGCTGTCCCTCCAGCCTTTTGTAGACGGAAAGTTGACGAGATAGGTGTAACTTAGCTTTCCTGGTCTGCAGTATCTTGATATAACGTTATGTTTCTTCATTGAAACACGTTAAAAGCCCCATGGCGTTATAGGGATCAGTTATGTTAAATATATTAAGTTTCTCAATATAGATCATTTTATCTAAGTTTATCTTTTGAATTAACTGTTGCCTCGAAATTCATGCCAATGCCAAATTATTACTACTGCTACTGAATGGGGCACGTGACGTCCGGAGCTCTAGGGGCGATTTCGGATACGGCCAACTCTTAATTCTTTTATAATCTATATTCATGGTAAAATTAATAATAATACATTTATAAAAAATAAAAAAAAGAAGCTTGTCAGAGCTTTTAGAGGTGAGGGGACAGTGACCTATGTGGCGACTATATTTAGGGGTGTCCAAACTCGGTCCTGGAGAACCGGTGTCCTGCTGACTTTAGCTCCAACTTGCCTCAACACACCTGCCAGAAGGTTTCTAGTATATCTAGTAATAGCTTGATTAGCTGGTTCAGGTGTGTTTGATTAGGGTTGGAGCTAAACTCTCCAGGACACCGGCCCTCCAGGTCTGAGTTTGGACAGCCCTGTGGTACATTGTGACCCTGTACAGATTAATTTGATATCTCTTACTGAAATATGAAGAAGAAAGCCCAAATTTTTTTTTAACGTTATTTAAAAAATGATTGATGCAGCAATGCATGCAGACGTTTACAGACACTGGCATCTAGAGATTATTGTCTCTGCTGTTTCTCAGCATGGAATATGGCCTTGTGGGGAAAAATCCACAGTAGCGAAGACTTACATTGTGCTCCCTCCACTGAAAATTATGACCAAAAGCTGCACATTTTGGCATATTAGTATTTTGTAGCTAACCGAGTGCAAACATTTGACGTCACACTCTGCTTGCCTAAAATAATGGCAGCCTCAGTAACCTACACAATTAATGCGGAAAACATACTATGATTTCTTTACTACATATTTCAGTAATAGACAGCATTTACTTTACATTAAACCACACAATTCTTAATACCCAGATTTAAAAAGGTAGCCTACCTTTTAAAAATGTGTCTAGTGAAGCTTCTGCTGAATGCAGTTAAAAAAACAACAACTCAAAGGTTCATCAGCTTTCCTGCTCAGTCACAGAGACTCTTTTTGAAGGGGAGCTCAGTATCTGAGAACGTCCTTGTGATGTAGCTCAATGTGAACATCAAAGCCCATTACAAACACAGGCAGGAGAGCAGTACGGTAAGCTAAATTGATCCATCACCCGGCTGCAACTCGCCTGCCTATGGCTTTTTGAGTGGAGATGACAGCCATTTTTTGTAGTTAATAAGTCATTACAAAGAACCTGCTGCTCTGAAATGTGTGTGTGTGTGTGTGTGTGTGCGCGTTTGGGGGTAACCTGCATAGGATGTCCATGTGCACTGATGAAATCCACATAATATGTTGAGCAGAGAGTTTGAATTGATGTGTCAAAATGGTGGCAATTAATTTGGGCTGAAATCAATGTAATTTTCACACTGCCAGTCAGAAATGGAGAGTGCTGAAGAATTATGTGAATTATAATCATAGTATGAATGATTTGGGGCAGGGGAGATTATGCCCATCTCTGACTGTCAAACAGAGGCCTCGTGTTACCATGGAAACCACTGTCGGATATGGTATAAAACTTTTAAGTAGCTAGGTAATTGAAATTAAACTTTTCAAGTGTGCGCACAAACTCTTTTCTTTGTTTACAGCCTGTGAGCCGTGGTGTCAAATGCAAACACTTCAGAGAAATAAATTGTGAATGTATGAGACGATAACAAATATGTCTGTTTGTCTCCCTCTTTTGGTTCTCTTTGTAGGGATTATAGAGCGTCTAAAGGGTGGCAGAGCTGGAACTGATAAAGCAGCCTTGTTTCACACCAGCCTAATCCCCCTGTGTCAATACATAGATAAAGCTTCAAATGGGGAGTGTAAAAGAGAAAAGGTAAATATATCACAGCCTGGGCACTTCAGTCTCAGGGTGAATTTGGTAATAAGACAAACGCAGGCAGTGGAGATTACGGTGAGAGGCAGCTGGCTTTGTATCCTCACTGAAGTGACAAGAAAAGACACCGTAATCACTATCCTCACTGTGAAGAGCTAATACACAAGAAACTTCTTAATATTAGAATAGTTGTCAGGTGTTTTTAGATGTGTTTATGGTATGTAACTTTACTTCTGGATCAGTCTACCTGACTCTGATTGTCATTGATTGACCTTATATGTAAAGAACATGTAATGACTATGTTCCACAGAACTAAATAATTGGAAACAATATTGATTTGAGTTTAAATATTCTGTTAGCTCACTAAACGCAAAGTTTTTGCAAAAAGCAAGAGGCATTTACACAAGATGAATGAGTTCAAACTGGATGAATATTTTATGGATGTGGTACAGACAGTCTTACCAATTATTAGACTGCATTTCATCAAATAGAAAATATGGATTTAGATTTCTTTTAACATAATCTAAAACACAATCCTCCTGGCTATGAAATAAGCACAGCAACAATATAACAGTACTATACAGAGGTCCTCTGACTTCATTTTCAGAACAATGGATAACTATAACCAAGACCAAACTATAAAAGTATATATGTTGTTATATATATGTTGTTTGTTTGTTTAGAAGAATGTGTATTTGGGGTATATATATATTTATATATATGAACTTCAAATACACATAGGGTAATGCTTATATAAATATGAAAGAACATTCATTCATTCATTTTCTTTTCGGCTTAGTCCCTTTATTAATCTGGGGTCGCCACAGCGGGATGAACCGCCAACTTATCCAGCATATTCACCTATACCACATGTCTTTGGACTTGTGGGGGAAACCGGAGCACCCGGAGGAAACCCACGCGAACACGGGGAGAACATGCAAACTCCACACAGAAATGCCAACTGACCCAGCCGAGGCTCGAACCAGCGACCTTCTTGCTGTGAGGCGATTGTGCTACCCACTGCGCCACCGCGTCGCCTTATGAAAGAACAAACAAACAAAAATTAACAGCAACTATAATGTCCACTAAATAAAGCAGACATACAATTTTCACACAAGATTTGACACTGGATTTGCAAAAGTGAGTCATATTTCTCCATTTCTACTTTCATTTCTAAGTTGAGTAAAAAGCTTCCCAGAAATGACCAATATGTTCTAAAGGTTGGGCTGAACCACTTTCAAGATGTCATGACAACATAGCTGTTGACATTTACCAAGAAAATCTTTTGTCCATTTTACAATACAGCTTAAATAATAAGCTTTGCAAAAAAAAAAAAAAAAAAAAAATGGACAAAAAGACTCCAAAAACTGTGTATTGCAATGCTAATTCTAAAGTGCATTTGTGGAACGTTTCCAAGAACCGTTCTAAGTAAAAAGATTGATGTGCTCTATGGCTTTTCCTCTGTTATTCCAATGAACACAAAATGACAAGGTCAGAGTAAAAGAAAACCCTTTTGGGGGAATACTCAACTACCCTCTTCATAAGAACCAATAATAGTAAGAGCAAGTGAAATGAGCTGTTTAAATGAAAAAAGTGCAGCTGGAACTTGAAAAAACAAAACAAAACAAAACAAAAAAAACAGGAACTGCTTTGTTCACAGATCAGGTTTAGATGCGCAGCACTGAGTTTAATGGGGGTCACAGCAAACAGCTGTGTATGAAAAACCCACATTATTTCAAACAAGACATGACCTGTGATCCTTATAAATAAAGCCGTAATATGCTGTAGTACCCGAGTAGGTCTACTACATTACCTGCAAGGATAGCACAAAGCTTAATGCGTTTAAGAATGAACCTAAAGAATACAAGAGCAGCATATTCCTTTCCTGTCTTTATGTAGGGTTAAACAGGAGACATTTTCATTCTGACAGGTATTGGAGTGAATGTGGCTGATAAGAATGGCGTTCGTTTTCAGCTTTCATTCTCCACAAACCTGCAAAGATCAGCAGTCTCCTGGCTTTCTCCAGGCTGTGCATGGAGATCTGAGCGTCAGAAAAGAGACCTGAAATCAGCAGGCAACAGAAGAAATAGTGACTGTCATAAAAAAGCCTCCCCACAGAAAACCAGCTGCTGCTGCTTACTGTGAGTTGAAGACTTTATTATATTTTCAGAGCACTCTTTATATTTCTCATATAGGGTTACTGCAACCAAACAAAGAATGATATGAAATAAGCTGAAAGTAAGGTTGTGCTGGATTATTGGAAAGTTACAGTGCTGTGATGAATTATATACTGTATATATTTTCAATTTATGAAAAAGATGTTGTATTTAACTTATTTTGAGTGTTTCATATGTTGAACAATACAGTAGAGATATGTTAGTCCAGCACCTTTCTGCTGATGAAATATTTTGATATTTGGTGATATGCATAGTGCCATGCAACCAAAAGGGGTCTGGATGCAGACCTGGTGCAGTGCAATCTGAGCTGCATCCAAAGCTTATTAATGTGCTCACCTAACCCCACCCCTAACCCTACTCCTCACAGTGACGTCAGTAGCTCCATTGAGTGCATGTCTGACATTGCATCACTAAGATCAAGGCTGCATCCAGATACTATTGAACCTAGCAACCACCCAGCTTACCCTAACAATTATGAGGCACATGGCACACCCTAGAAAATGCATAGCAACACCCTGTTAAACTCCTAAATTGCCCTAGTGATTTATTAGCAACACCCTAACTGCCACCTAAAATACACTAGGCACCACATAACAACACCCTAACAACCACCTCAAGTTCCATAGTAACACTCTAGCAATCACACAGAATACTCTTTCAACTGCCAAGTGCCTAGCAACCAGTACATGCTAGTAAACACTTAGCAACTATGAAGAATACAATAGTAATCACATAGCAACCACACATAACACACCCTAGTAACCATATTACAACACCCTAGCAACCACACAGCAAATGCCTATAGCAACTCTCTAATAATCTCATAGCAACCGCCTATCAGTGACCAATAACACACCACATAGCAACCACCTACCACTGCAGAATGTACATTTTTAGCACATTCTGACCTTTACTGTCATGTCCTCTAGTACCAATAATTCCACAATAAGGACAGTCATATTACACACTCAAATAGTTTCAAGTGGTACCAACGGACCCAGACTGGTGGACACATCTGGCAGAGCATCAGCGCAGAGGTTGATGAACACACATTTGGCTGTGAGCCAGAGTGGCCCTTTTTGCTCCGACTGATGAAAACATGCTCGTCTATTCTCATCAGTGCCCCAATGAGCTCCCAGTATTCTTTAGACCGAGCATCATCATGGAGACGGATCTACAGAAGCCAATGGATTTCAGTGGAGCACGCAGCTATCACTCCCTAATCAGATTACTCTCATCAGTCAAACTCATTTGCTTTGTTTGCAGCGAAATTGGAAATGCTAGCTGAAATTAAGACAACAAATAAAACACAGGACAGCATATGAAACACATGAGATGTGAATAGACAAATAAACCCTTTCTAATTTCACTTGAAAAGCACAGAATTAGTATGGCTTGCCACAGTCTGATTACACAGTCTCAAATTATGACATCTACACTGTAAAAAATGGCTGTAATTTCAACGGTGGAAAACTGTAAAAATGCTAGAGTAAAATAGTTAACAGTAAGTTTCCTCCATATATACATGGTTAATAAACATAAATTGACTTTAGATGTTTTTTGTTGACATTAGTATGCTTCTTTTTAGTTCATATTCTCATAGTTTATGTACATTAGAGTTTTATGTTACATCTAGGGGCGTCACGGTGGCGCAGTGGGTAGTACGATCGACTCACAGCAAGAAGGTCGCTGGTTCGAGGCTCGGCTGGGTCAGTTGGCATTTCTGTGTGGAGTTTGCATGTTCTCCCCGTGTTCGCGTGTGTTTCCTCTGGGTGCTCCGGTTTCCCCCACAAGTCCAAAGACATTAGCTATAGGTGAATTGGGCAAGCATAAAGCATAAAACATATACTCGATAAGTTGGCGGTTCATTCCGCTGTGGCGACCCCAGATTAATAAAGGGACTAAGCCGAAAAGAAAATGAATGAATGAATGTTACGTCTAGTTTTGATGGAATTACTTTAACATAAACATTACTGTTTATAGCATTACTTTAATTTTATGTGTTAGCTGAATGGTGTTTTTGTGTGAATGACACTGAGCATCTCTGTATGTTTCTCTGCTTCTGGTAAAATTTGTTTGTTATAAGCGTATGATTATCGTATGACTTTCTCATCCCCACATGCACTGTAAAAAATGCTGGGTTCCACACAATTCCTTCATGTTGTCCTGATTACATTAATTAATTGTAGTTAATTGCAACATAGGCTCATTCTGAAAACGTTCCCCTATATAAATTTCTGGAGATCGCAAATTATGTAGCCAGAGGAACTTACGGTATGGACTGCATTTAGTCTTTAAAACGAACGCTACGGGGCAGTATGATGCCGTTCCTTTTCGCGCTTACCAGCTGACCGCTTAACCTCCGTATGGATGGCTTTTCTGCTGTTACCAGTTTGTCCAGTGGCTCGCCACGTATGTCGGCAGACTTGAGGGTTCGAGTCCGGCGAAGAACGGTTCCAGAAAGCAGGTAAGCCAAAAATAAAAGCCAAAAAATAAAATAAAGAGGTAAATAACAGGGTGAGAATGTGGTAAAAATCAGAAAACGTGGTAAAAGACAGGCTGCCGCGAGGGCTGTTCTTTTTCTGGATTGCTTTTGAAAACACTGTCGGTTGGGTTTAGGGAAATGGGTGGGCGCTGGTCAATCGGTGCTTTTTAAAACACTATCGGTTGGGTTTAGGGAAGAAGGAGGGTGAGTCAGTTGATCGGACGGTCGGTCAGTCAGTCAGTCAGTCGAAATTTGAGATCTCAAAAAGCGTACACAGCAGCCTCTGGCAGATTTGCGAAAGCAAAAACTGCAAAAAAACGTACCTCCTGGAACGTATTTGGTGCTAGCCAGAAATGTATGTAGGGGTATGTAATCAGAATGAGGCTGGGTTGGTTAACTTAATGGTTTTTACAAATTTAAGTGGATTAAACATAAAACAATTAAGTTGTTCCAAAAAAACTTAAGAATTGTATTGTTTCAGCTCGTTTTAAATAAGTAGTTTAAATGTATGTGTTTTTGTCTGTGTAGCAAGGGTACCAAGTGTAAATGTTAGTACTTCAAAACATTGGTGTATAGCATGATACATTAATTAATACAGTAGTTTACTGTAAAATTTTGAAAGTTCTTTTATGATTTCTGCCATATTGCCGACACTATATGACACAGTTGTGCAGAGCATGTAATGTTGGAGAGAGACGCATATCATCTCACAGGTCTTCTGGATTACCCCAAAGGAGGTTTATCTCCTCTTAAAGATGATGAGAAGGGGATTCTGGGAGCACTACTGGGACATGGCAGCCAACCATATGAGGCTTCTCTGTGTGAACAGATCCATAAATAATGCATATCCGAAGACATCTGAGGAAATGTGCCTCTCATCCTGCACAAATGAACCGAATCGCTTTAATACGGAAAAAAACATGTTTTTTTCAATGTTCACATGCATGTTTAAACGCAAACATAAATGCATGTTGTGCAAGAGTGTGTTTACGTAAGTAGGCATGCTTTTGGGTGCTTTTTCAGCCTGTTTTTATTTTTTTATTTTTGCAACTGCAAAGCTTCAGGATGCTGCGTCTTCCAGATTCTTTACAGCCCATGCTGTGGAAGATTGAGAATAAACCCCACTGGCGGCTTGCATGTGCTGAAGTGTTGATCCACTGCTGTGGACGGCTGTGTCGCGATTCACAGAACTGCGCAGGCGGCCTGTAGCCCCGCAGCAATAACAGATTGTGGACGTAATTTGGTAACAAAAGGGACTTATAGATTTGTGAATCACACAGAGTGACAGCCGCTTGCTCTCAGTTTGTCTGCTGGTCTATTTTAATGCATATTATTAACATAAATTTCCCCCATTTATTTTGGCCTTTTGCCTCTCAGTACATTGATCATTGATCTTGAATGTTAGAGAAGAGACCAAGCTTTGTGTTACTCTTCAGTGGAGCTAAAAACTGCAAAAGCCCTGTCCCTTGATGGTACTTCATACCCGTGACAAATGTGTGTGTGGTGGAAAAAACGGCTTCAAGCTACAGTATGTCTGAGTGCTCAGAAATCCAGCCAAAGCAGATTAAGAAGGGTTACATCAAACCAAACAGGTGGGAAAACATTAGCTGTGAGAGGAGCGATTGTTGTAGAAACAGATGGGATTGATGTTGATGGTTATTCACGTCATCTCTGGCTCCTATATGAGAGTTGGTTTGGAAATCATTGTTTACCTGTTTAAGCAGTGCAATAGCTGAGACTCTGGTCATGCAAAGCTGTTGTGACACTGACAGATATAGATGTCTGATGTTCCTTCATCCCCCCCCCCCCAACGTTTTCAAATGTAAAAGGAGAAACTTTAATGCATATTATGCACAAAAGTACAGTGGCCGAGAGAGCTCAACACACTGCAACTTATGAAAACACAAGCAAATTAAGAAATTTTTTTCATTGGTTTGATAGCAGACGTGTGGCAAATCCTCACAATGCAAACACAAAGAAATCCTGCAAATCCTCATAACTGTAAATAGCGTGCAACCCAGGGGAAATGTTTCAAGTGGACGAACTGAAAAAAAGTGACTGGGATTTGCTTATTGGGCAATGAAAATTGGTCAATGAAGTTGTAGTTGATCTGAAAGGTATGTTTTTGAATCAACACCTTAATTAAATGATTCCTTTGTTTTTTGCATATTATTAGCCTAAATAAACTGAATGTTTAGGCTATATAAGATAGCTAAATGAACAACCTCAACTAAATATAATTTCAAGATTAATGAAAATACATTCACAATGCTTCATTAATTGTTGAAATTAGGTCAAAATGAATTGCAGCTAAGAATAATATTTAAAAAAAAAAATATTCAGGCCCTTTTAGAAGGCTACAGATGGAAAGGACAACATATTACAAACACAACGTGCAAACTTTATTAAAATTGTTTTTTGTTTTTTTTAGATTAAAATGTACATGCATTGTGAGGATTTGCAGGGCGCTTTCTATCTGCATTTGCATTGTGAGGATTTGCAACGTGTGCCGTCAAACCGATGATGTTTTCTTAATTTGCTGGTGTTTTTTCTATTTGCATTTTTTCCTGAAGTTGCAGCGCCTTGATCTCTACAGTATTTGGATATTGACTGGTGATATTTTATATGCTAATGACATGAATTACAGGGCCTTTACAAAGGCGGAGATCTGAATCTATTCAGGTGTGCATAATTTCAATGTCATTTGCATTTATACCAATGCCATGGCCATTTCCTAATCCAATTGATAATTTTCTGTCTCATCACGGACCATATCCTGAATAGGAGGAATGTATAGCATGCACATTGTCTTACTGTTTAACAAACGAACAAACAAACAAACAAACAAACTGATTTTGATCTAATCAAAGTGATCAGTGTCTTTGGTAAAGATAATTACTATATGCAGTTTAATTGTAAGTAAATTTTGAAGGTTTGAATATCTTCAGATTTGAAAGGGCCAAGCGCAAATAAGGAAGTTCGAGAAATGTAGTCTAATTTATGACACCTGTTGCAAAAGCACTAATGATTTTAATGATACGGTGGTGGAATGATTACTTAATGAATTATAACTAAATAAAATTGATTCTACTTACAGTAGTCAACATTTGAAGTGGATCAAAAATGTTTTTCAAAATTGTCCTAAAACAATAATGGGTGTTGTTCAATAGTTTTAGGACAACCTTGATGAAATGTTTTGAACCACTTTAAATGTTGACCACTGTATATACACCATGCTGAAATAAATGCAAAACTAGTTCTCTCTCTTTTTTTTTCTTGGAAGAAATGTGCCAATGTGCCGTGGCTCTAACACACTTTCCCATTTTCTTCTGTTGTTAAGACTGACATTTTCTGTTTGCGAAAGTGTGTTTTTAAGGATTAGTTCCCCCACAAATCTTTGACGCCAGTGGAGCTCAGCCAGAATTTAATACCTGCCAGCTCAAAATAAAGAGACTTGCTCTTCATTATGTTACAATACATATAAATGACTTTTGCTTTTATATTCTTTACAATCTGGAGACATTTTATACTATTACGCAAATATTTCAATATACATTTATTTACTGAAATCACTAGATGAATGAATTTACCATTGTTACCGTATCATAAAAAGGAAACAGCAGACTTCAGAATTGTAAATTTTCACCCTATTTCAAAAGGGAACTTGCAGGTTTATTAGAGCTGGTGGCCTGTGATTGCCTTTTAATGAGAGAATGACTGGGAGCGGTAGATAAGGAAAGTTCAGACTAAGAGGTCCTTGGTGGGATTAGAATAATCATCAAAAATGCCATGTCTTTAAAAAATCCACAATAGGACATGGCACTCCAGCAGACTTTCCCTCTCCGCAACAAACCTATTTGCATTCCAGTGCAATGGTCCAGTGGATGCCCGTGAATGTAGAATTTGTTTTCTTGTTAAAGACCCATCAGGCCATAGATTGAGTCAGGAAAAGGAAAACAGTGCTCGCGAAAGGAAAGAAACTTAAATGTCACAACTGTGTGACAAGATTAATTATCAGTTTAGTTGTGCAGCACTTTGTTATGAGCTGATTTAGTGTGCCCTTTATTGAATGCTGTCTTAGAAATGCAAAAGACTGCCAATTACGTGACTATTATGTTTGTAAATATCTCTTTTTCCCCCTTGAGCAATACAGTGTTTTGCCATGTGACATATACTCACTGGCCACTTTATTAGACCCACCTCTACGTTCAGAACTACCTTACATCTTTGTGGTATAGACTTATTCTTTCGAGATTTTTTTCCAAATCGGCATGACAGCATCACACAGTTGCTGAAGATTTGTCAGCTGCACATGAACAGGGACTGTGGAGGTAAACTCATACTCATGTTCAATAAATCAGTTTGAGATGATTTCATATGGCTGGAATTGACCACTTTAAGACCTGTGGTCATAAAGGCATGGACATGGTCGGCAGCAATACTCAGGTAGGCTGTGGTATATGTACAAAAATATCCTCCACACCATTACACCACTATTATCAGCCTGAACTGTTAATACAAGCAGTTCACACAGAGTTCTGACCCAACCAACAGTTTTTGTGAACCCATGTCAATGGTAGCTTAAGTTTCTCCCTGCTGTGCTCTTCTGATGCTGCTAAAGCTCAACTGCTTTAAGGTTTGACATGTTGTGTCTTCAGAGATGCTCTTCTGCAGACCTCGGTTGTAACACTTTTGTTTTTGAGTTACCATTGCCTTCAACAGCTTGGACCAGTCTGACCTTTCTCCTCTTACCTTCACCAACAAGACACTGTTCACTGCATACTCTTGCATTTTCAGACCATTTTCTGTGAACCCCACAAATGTTTGTCCATGAAAATCCCAGTATATGTTTGTGAAATACTCACACCATCTGACTCCAACAAACATTTCATGTTCAAAGTCTCTTAAATAATTTTTCTTCCCCATTATGTTGGTCATTTTGAACTTCAGCATATTGTCTTCACATCTACTTGCCTAAATGCACTGAATTGCTGGCATGTGATTGGCTGGTTTAATAAAGTGGCCTCATAAACCTAATGTATCTAGTAAAATGGCCAGTGAATGTACATTGTAGAGGGTATGTGTCACGGTTTGTTTACTCACAAAGGCACGAAACACGGAATTTATCAAACACGTAGATTTATTCACACTCACTGGAAACTGGAGACACGGAAAGACGGAGACACAGGAACATGGACAATAGGTGGTGGCAATACAATACTCGACAAAGACGGAGAC
>CAIGQV010016735.1:14898698-14916661 GCA_903798115.1 Danio jaintianensis | reverse complement strand
GAGACAGACTAAAGGGTAGATATACACACACGCTAATGGGACACAGGAGGGGAACACAGGTGAAAACAATCAATTGGAAACAGCGGGAAACAGAACAAAGGAGCACATGACGAAAACGGAACAAACACCTGACAGTATGAGCCATTTAAAAAAAAAATTTCACTGCTTTTTTTGTTCTCGAAAGAAAGAAATTTCACACTGAAATGGTCATCATGCTCAGTTGGACACCAATAATGCAAGGCTACAATCTGACAGGAACTCTTTTTAGTTTTAATGAAAAAAGGCAGGTGCTGTCAGTCTCCAGTTTGTTTTTCACATGATCGGTTGCTGATCAAAATACAGGCGCACATCTGCCAGTTCAGACAAACAGGTTTGAATATGTGGACTGAGATATCGATTCCACCAGCGAGTCTGTGTAGTTCAAGAGCAGCCAGTGCCTGTGACCTCCCTCAACATGTGCCTGCCGCTCATTGCTTGACATGCTTTCAAGTGTTTTTCAGGTATCAAAAAGTGGAAAAGCTTGTTCTGCTGTTTTAGATGTGCTACTCAAAACCTCAGAGGACATCGGGTTGTCGCTCCTTCGGGAAAAGCTCGCCTGAGAGATTTTTAATGGAGGCTTTTTTAGGACTCATGTTGTGAGTCATTCAGTCATTGGACTTCAGGCTATATTTACATCCCGATGATAAAATCTTAAACCTGGCCTCTCTCTTAAGGGGGTGGTTGTGGTGTTCGGAAAGTGTCTAGAAATAGTTTTTGAATCCGATGAATGAACAGAAATGATTATTCAACTGTATTTGTAAAATTGTTCATTTCCACGGAAGCACAGAAATTCATCTCAGATAATTTGGAGGTGTTTTTGAGCACATCTCGTTGACAAGCCCAACCTTCGCAGAGAACGGATTATGTTTCTCTGCCGTAAAGCATTCTGACATTCAGAATGATATTAAACTTCAATGGACTCAGATCAAGGTTCACCGATCATTCTTGCAGGCGCTGAATCCATTATTCAAGGTTAGAGATGCTGTTTACTGAAATGAAAATGGGCTGCATCTATTATACATTCACATTAGACTCAAAGCAAAAGTGCTGCTTTCTGTTTGTTAGAAGTAATGTACGGTTTGAGAATACAAAGACTACCAGGAAATCGCGTATGAGACGTGAGACCTGCACTGCTTTTACATTCATCGCTTTTGCATTGCTAATTATCTATATTATTACACAAATGATCACCCGTTATTTATTCATATTCATAGTACCTCTTTTATTGTATTTCCTCTATGTAAAGGGATAGTTTGTCCCAAAATATAAAAAATTAGCAATTATTAAACCTCTTACAGAAGATGTTAAAGAAGAATTGTTGCACAGTTCTATATAGTACAATAAGCTAAGCAAACTGGTCAGAATTATTAGTAAATTACAGATAAGTGGGTTCAATTGGGGTTGGTACTAAAATCTGCTGGACACTTGCACTCTTGGACAGGAGTTGAAAAATTGCTGCCATAAATCTTAGTTCAGCTATAAATCTACAAAAAAGCACAATAAAAGTGCTCATGAGCTGTGCACTTCTGTAAGTTTTCTGAAGGCAATTGACAGATGCAAAACAAAAAACAATAAAGGCATTTGTATGATAAAGCTGATATTAATTAGAAAATAGTAGTAGAAAAGAAGTTATCACAGTTTTTTGAAGTGTTGACTATATGACAAATATTCAGAGAGGTATTGCACAAAAGTAAGATAAGGGATCTTACTTTGGGATTTTCAAGCTATCCTGGATGAATTTAGCCCTGGCTTGGTTGCATGTAAGCAGGCTAAATTATCTTACTATGGAGAATTATTCTTTATTCTTCCTCCAGAGCAGGCTTACAACCAGGCTAAGATTAAACCTGCTTATTTTGTTGTTTATCTGTCAATGCTACTAGAAATGAATGTGTTTTACAGTCACTTCATGTTCTTGGCCATTAACATATACTTTTCAACCATAAGAATTAAAAATATGTATGTTCAAATGTTTTAGTTAAATAATTGTATTTATGTTCATATATGGCCATATCATATTTCTGTATAGTGGAGAGATTAGATAAAATAGATGAGTAAATAGATGGAAAATAAACATTAAATAAAACTTTTTAAAAGTTAGTAAATGAATGCAGAGGTGGCCTGTTGCTTGAGATCCGCCGTTGTCTGTTTGCAAGCAGAGTGTGAGAAATGAACTGCAGTTGATCTTTTAAAAAAAAAAAAAAAAAAAAAAACACACACACACACACACACACACATCACATGATGCCATGACGAACACAAACTGTTGTAACGTAAAACACTGGAGGAAACTAGCGTTGAATGGTGTTGAACTAATGTAAACACCTTAATCATATTATTTTCTTATTCGGATTAAGGCAAATAAATAGATTACTGATGTCCATGTACATTCTCATCCTGGATCAGCAAACGTGCAATGGACTACCAGGATACACCGATTAAACTAGGTCAAGCCACACTTTTTCTGTTATCTTGGCTTTCTTAATTCTACTTTTGTGCAATACCCCTCTGGAGTAACAGACTATCTAAACAGATATGCATATGATAGCATATGTTTTACACAGCGGATGCCCTTCCAGCCGCAACTCAGTACTTGGAAACATCCATACACACTCATTCACACACATACACTATGGCCAATTTAGTTTATTCATTTCACCTGTACCGCATGTCTTTGGAAAACCACAGCACCCGGAGGAAACCAATACGAACACGGGGAGAACATCCAAACTCCACACAGAAATGCCAACTGACCCAGCCAGGACTCAAACTAGCGACCTTCTTGCTGTGAGTCGACAGTGCTAACTGAGCCACCGTGTCGCCGACTGGTCAATTAGATTTTGAAAAATGAATATGACTGCTTTCAGTTGCGAGTAAAGAACCATTTTTTTCACTTTTGGAATAACCATCCCTTTATGTTTGTACCTCAGCAGAAGTGCCTCGAACAAACTTTTGCCGTGACAATCACAATAATCGAAACCGCCCTCAAGCGGGAGGCATTTCCAGGAGTTCTTCCCTTGTGATGTCCCCAGTCGAGCTCACAACAGACTGGAGGTCAGCCGGGACTGTCCTGCTTCACTGTTCCTGCTCGCCTCTCAACAATGACAAGCAAGGCTCCAGTGCGACTCCGTAATCCGTTCATCCGTCATCCCGTCTCGCTTCATGTGTGCTTCCATACATCTCTCTGCTCTCAGTGTTGCTCATTTAACTTCACCATCCATCTTACCCGGCAACTTTGTGCACACAAAACTGGATACGGTAGACAAAAGGGTGCGCCTACATTTTAACTTTTGATTCCCCGCATACCGTTTAATGATTTCCTTCTCAAAGAGGAGATCAAAGGTATGCGGGGAGGAATCGGCGAGGGGTTGCTTTGTAGGACAGGAGTGAAATCATGGGTGCATTAGTGTGACTGCTGGCGGTGCAGGGGATCTGTCTCTGTCACTGCACTGATGAGTCTGTGTGATTAACAGGCCTCTGCTCTTTGCACAGACCGCAGAACAGTGGGAGACCACGATGAGCCAATGCACAAATACAGTACAGGGCTGTTTTCTCTCGCTCTTGCTCTCTCATTCTTATACATGTGTTTGTAGCATGTACAATCTGTTTTTTTGGTGGATCACTCCATTTTCACATATATATATATATATATTGACAATTCTAGCTAAATATAAAAATGATGTCAGAAAAAAAATTAAGATGAGGGTGGAATTTATTGTAAAGGAGAACTTTTCATCATAGTTTCACGCAAAAATGAAAACTCTGTTTACTATTATTTATGCTTTTATTATTTGACACTCATTTGTTAGCTGCTTTGGACAAAAGCATCTGCTTAATGGCAATGTAAATGATACAGACTTTCTTTAGCAAAAGGCATAAAAAGAATGTTTCTTTTCTCATCTTCAATTATGAACATGGGTTTGAAAGCTTTGAAATGTCGAAATGTATGGAAAATTACAACAAAGTTGACAAGTCATACAAGTCATATTAAAATACAACTCTGGTAACACCTTATAATAACTACACACTATGAATCATTTATTAAGCATTAGCAAAAAGTTAATTCATCATTTGTTAAGCATTAAGTCTACATTATAGGACATTAGTAAGCAGTTTAGAAATACAGAATGCGGTGTTCTTGACTTTATAATGTGCTTAATTATTGTATTTATTTTATTGTCATTTATAAAGCATAAGTAGTCCTCACTTGAATTTAGGTCACAAAACTGCATGAAGTTGTGTTAATAAAGTATTTATTAACATTCAGATTAACCATTACTATATGCCTGATGTCAGGCGTCTGTTCTGTGTTGTCGTCATGTGATCCCTTTGTTCTGTTTTCCCGCCGTTTCCTGTTCATTAGTTTCACCTGTGTGTCATTATCCCCTGTGTATATATACCCCTTTGTTTGGTTCCTTCATCGTCTGGTATTGAATGTTCCAGTGTCTCCATCGACCAGTGAGTGTGTTGTAAATAAATCTACGTGTTTTTGAGAACCGCTGTTATCCTGTGCCTTTGTGAGAGAGCGCACCATGACACCTGAATAGTAAGATATAGAAATTATATAATTTTAAATGTGCTTATAATTCAAGAACACAGCATTTGTAGCCAACTCTGTACTACTTATTCAGACCACTGGATTCATGTGTTTGAGTACAATTTTATTTTTGTTTTATTCTGTAAAAATGTCATTTAGAGCTTTTATTTTGCATAAAATAACACAAAAGGTTTATATTTCTATTTAGACAACTCAATATCAGTGTTTTGATTTAAGGAATCAATATTTGGTGGAAATACCTGGTTTTCAGTATATTTGCTATTCTGACCAACTGTCTTTTTTTTTTTTTTTTTTTTCAAAGCTGTAAATTACAATATTTTTACTTCATATTTGGAAGAAATGTTATCAGATCATTTTAGAATAAAACAAATATTTACATTTTGCTCAAAACTACTTTTTAATTCCAATAATTTCAATAAAACCAGAGAAATAGGTTAGGTAGGCATTTTTCAGCAACCAAATGCACTGTTCAAGACTTTGAGAAATAAGGTAACATGAAACGTATTTTACAAGAGAATTTTAAGTTTTTTTTTTTTTAAATCTAGGATGCATGTAAACCTTTTGTACAACTTGATCCAGATCTTAAATGTGCCATAGAACACATTGGGCTCTATTTTAACGATCTAGGCACAAAGTCTAAAGCACATGGCGCAAAAGCATTAAGGCCGTGTCCGAATTCACCTTTGCTATTTTAAGGATGGAAAAATACGGCTTGTGCCACGGCGCATGGTCTAACAGGGTTGTGCTTATTCTTTTAATGAGTTATGGGTGTGTTTTGAGAATAAACCAATCAGAGTCTCATCTCCCATTCCCTTTAAGAGTCAGTTGCATAGTGCCATGGCGCATTTACCATTTACATGGCGAACTTTTGTAAGTGAAAAAACTGAATGCTTCACTAGTGAGAAAACAGTTAAACAGAGCATCTGCAGCATGAGGATAAAGAATGAGCCTCCTCCAATCGGCCTCTTTACGTTCTCCTTCTCTCTTTCATGGATAAGAAAATGGTGTTGTACGCACTCCGCTGAAGACATCCATTAGCCAATATATTTAATTTTGTTTAAGTGCAAAGATTTGTTTCAAAACTATTTCTAATTTCAGTTCTAATTTACAGCAAACAAATAAATGAACAATAATAATGAAGTGTGGTCAAAAAACTGAGTTATATCTAAACCCTCGTCCTGTGCCCCATATGGTCCAAAACCTGACAGGTGGACAAATCTAAGGTTGTTTTTAATAAAACAAATATAAATATACATAAATGCTACTACTAATAATAATAATAATAACAACAACATTTTACAAATGCGAATTGTCATAAATAAATTGAAAAAGCCCCCCGAGGTGAAGGCATGGAGGCAGTGGTTAATTTTTTGTAATATTTTATTCCTTTAATTCTTTTTCATATGTAAAGATGTTTGCGTATTGCTGTACATCCTGTGTGTATTAAGCAATGTGTAATTGTTTAAGGCGCACAACTAACGCGTTCTGCGCTGGACTTTAGACCTGATTTCAGCTGGTCTATTGCACAGTCTATTTTAGTTCCTCAAAATAGCAACGTGCCAACAATGTGCCTTAACACACCTCTTTTCTAGACCAGAACACCCATGAGTCCACAAAGTGGCGCAAATGGACTTGCTATTTAAACAACGTGGCGCAAAGCGGTAAAATTACTGTTGCGTTGGTCTGAAAATAGCAACACGTCGCAGCAAACACATCTTGCGCCGGGTGTATGATAGGGCCCATTATGTTTAAATTGTTCTATGATATCTACATAGAGGTACATGGCTTGCGTAAGTGCAAAAAAATATATAATAAAAATCTATAAAATCACACTGTACACATTAAACTAACAAAAGATACAGTTAAACAGATCTTATGCATCTTTAAGTTGGCGCTGAATAAACATATAATCTTTCTTTCTAGGTATATCCAGGTTTTAATTATACGGCACCTAAATCGCTGACTTGGACCTTTACTTTTACTTCGGATAAAAAACTTGAATGCTTTAACCCCTTTAATTACAACTAAAAGAGCATGGAGTAGTGTGATCTAAAATGGGATGACTTTCCGTCATGCTTCATGTATGTTAACTTCTACGAAGCACATTCATCCATCCACCATGTACCCTGAGCCATTCTGCCTCTCTGTGATGAGACGGTAGTGTCAGATCAGACTCGGATCAAATATTCTGCCCCCTTACAATTCATGATTAATATCAATCTCAGAGCCTGCAAGCTCAGGCCGAGCACCGTGTGTCACTTAAGATATCCTTTACTTGTATTTTTCATAGCACATCACTGCGAGTCACATTTCCATGAATGTTTATGTCTGTATTTTATTGGAAATCGGATAAAAGCAGCTGTGACTGAGTGGGCTACGACACGATCAGCCAAAAGGAAGAAGGATAGATTGATGGGAAATAATACAAATCACAGGGAGGAGAGTATGAGAGAAGAGCAAAGAAAGGAAAAGAAAAGAGCGTGGGATGGAGGCACAGTGGCAGGTGTCATGGATCCTCTCATGCGGTCTCTCACACCCACACCGTGTCTTCATTATGTATGCTGTTCGGGCCCACACAATCACACACATTACAATGCCACAGTCACAGTGTGAGCAATCAAACAGCTCAGGCTACCAGGAAACATACTGCTCTTTTAGACTGCCTTAAAATTAAGGTGTTCTTTTGTACCGGTTGCTTTTTTTGGTCTTTTCCGATGAGAGAATGTCATGGAAGTTATTGCAGCATGTGGGGGTTCGCATAATGAACATTTATACAAGTCAGTTCTGGTTCTCAAGTTGAATTGGTATCACTTGCCTGCGCTTAGTGCTGGGGCTTTTCATCAACTCTTAATGAGACACTGAATCATTTGTTGAAACAATGTTCAAATACACTGATTCATTCAGGAATTAAACAAAACGGTCTTTAACAGAAAGTCACTGAAATATTCACATGATTCAAATATGATCAGTCATTCAGGAATGATATAACTTTATTACTGAGTCACTGAGTAATTCACTCAAGTGATTTGTTCAAATATGCTGATTAATTCAGGACTGAAACAGGAAATTGTTTTTAGAAGTGATCTAAATATTCACTTAAATGATTTGTACAAATACACAGATTCATGTAGCAAGACCGTCTTGATAAATGAGCCAGTGAATCATTAAACTGTTTGTTTTAAAAATGCAGATTCATTTATGAATGAAAAGGGATAGCTTTATCAGAGAGCTATTGAATCATTCACTCAAATGAAATTCATTCAAGAATGAAATGTGACTGCCAGCAGAGACATTGAATCATTTGTTTAAACAATTTGTTTAAATATACAGATTCATTCAGGAATGATACAAAACTTTCTTTTTTAGTGAGCCATTAAATAATTGACTCAAATGATTTGTTCAACTATGCTGATTCATTCAGAAATTAAACAATTTATTTGATCAGTCATCCATTAAAACGCAAGACTATAATTATAAATGAGCCATTGAAACATTCGCTTCAACTGTTTGTTTAAAAAGGCAGATTCATTGAGGAATGAAAAGGGATAGCTTTATCAGTGAGCCATTGAATCATTCACTCAAATGATTTTTTCAAATACTCACATTTATTCGGGATTGAATTTATCAGAAATTCAGTCTTTATCAGAAATGGACTGAATTATGGGCTCAAACAATTTGTTTAAACATGCTGATTCATTCAAGAAAGGAACAAGACTGTCTTTATCAGTGAGTGAATCGCTGAAACTATTAATTCAAATACACAGATTCATTCAGGAATGACACAAGGCTATTTTTATAAATTAATCACTGAATCATCCACTGAAATGATTCATTCAAAACACAGTAACATCACCCCCGTTTTGCTTGAATATGTGGTAAATCTATCTGTGGCTTTCTTTACAACAATTTTTGTTTACAGAACACAAATATAGTAGTAAAAATAAGTATTAAAAAAAGGACAGGAATGTATTTGAAAGGATACATTGGAAATGGTCTTTGCTTTAAAAATTAACGATGTTCTGGAAGATCAAAGGAGTAAAGGAGGCTAACAAGTGTCACACATCCCTAGAGAAATAAGAGACAAACCCATAATTCATGAACAAACGATTCTCTCTCTCTCCAGTGTCATGGCAAATAACAGGACTATGTTGAAAAAGCCACATCTGACGCTTCGCACAGTATGCCAGCTTTCAGACTAAACTGTCCTACTTGGAAATAGAGCAGAACTGATTATGAACCTAATATGCAAAAAGAGATATTCAGCCACAACAGAGGCCTGCCTATCATGTGTGGAATTACACCACATCTAACAAATCATCTTGACAGAATGTCACAAATAAGTCTCTGGAGAGCAAATCATAAAGAAAGAAAACAACAACTTTCCGCTATTACCTTCTGCGCTTTCACTCGAGGTTGAGGATTTGTCCTGAAGGAACTGCAACAGACATTGACGATCACTGAAGTTTCAGCACAGAGATGATTGTGAATAATATTGGCTACAGCTGTGACTGGTGCTTTTTCTTTTCTGTTTCATGCGCTGTAGTAAACCTGTTTTGATATCCATAGCGTGCCTTGAATAGACTTGAAATGCAATGCAGGGCATCAGACCAAGCTAAAAATGAGGGAACAAACACCTGTTTCTTGGTTCCACGTTTTGTTAACATCTCCATAATTAGAGCCATGGGGCATCCCAATTAACTCCTTCCGTTGTTTCTGCAGGGGAGTTTAACTGACAAAGATTAAAGAATTAATAATTCCTAAAACGATTGGGTCGGAGGCAACATGTGCGACTGGTTAAACATCAGCGATTGTGTGTGGGATGCACCTGTAGGTAATTTAAAGAGCAAGTTAAGCTCTAGATACGCTTGGAAATACATTTAAGACAAATCTTATAAAGATATCCACTTATCAAGTCATGAATAGAATGTAATGGATGAATAATCACTGTGTTTTATTATTTCTATGATTTTTAAATACACAACAGATAAATTCACTCCTAAAGTGCAAGTATTTATAACAAAAAAGGGACATTACGTCTGAAAATCACACTGTTATATCAGATAATTTAAGGTTTCTGTATTATGTGATTCACAAGTGTTTTCTGTTTATTTATGGTTATGAGTTGCATTATGGGACCTTAATATCTGCTCTATCAAATTTTGAAAATGTTGAAAATTTAACAAAGTGACTTTTATTGACATTTTAGTATTATGAAACAATATATTGCATAATAAATATTATATAGAGAATTATTTCCATATTGTAACAGAAAAGGCAGTTTATTACCAGTAGTTTTTTATATTAATGTTAATAAAAGATCAAGTTTCCATAATGCAATTCAAAAATATAAAAAATATGGAAGTATGCGGAAAACTTCCATAGTTAATTTACAGATATTTT
The DNA here is from genome assembly GCA_903798115.1 of Danio jaintianensis. Taxonomy (NCBI): domain Eukaryota; kingdom Metazoa; phylum Chordata; class Actinopteri; order Cypriniformes; family Danionidae; genus Danio; species Danio jaintianensis. Next base: position 14,906,667 of record CAIGQV010016735.1, on the reverse strand, counting down.
TTGCAGTGTAGATTCCCACTTTTGCAAGGCAAAGACCCAGATCTTGGTAAGTGTGTTTAGAAAATTTTTATTCATTATTGATTGAATGAATTTCCAGTAAATTTGATTCAACCACATCTCTTTTTTGTGATAAAAAAAGGAAATGAACAAACAAATAACAACACATCCCAAATAAAAATGCTTAAGATTGCGGAATCAAGAAGTAGGTGAGCATGAACAATACATTTTTGCATTAAAACACCCCCAAAATAAAAAAAAATATCAACATTGTAATAGCGGAAACACAAAGACTTCTCTCAGATTTCTCTCTTAACTAATCAAAATCAACATCAGTGAGAATATCCATCGTTTTTTCACAGCGATGTGTAAAACACTAGTTCAGTCAACTCTTCAAAATCTCCCGGCGGTATAAATGTTAAATGTCTCACTTGAACTTTACAAATCTTTTACTGCTTATAAAATACTGCTCTCACATGAGGCCATAAAGGACCGCAGTGTTCGGTGCCTAATAAAACACGTCAAAGAAAATGGAAAGAAAAAGCCAGAGAAATACAAGCGTTTCGATGGCCACACAGTGTGTCATATTTGGCGGTACAATGGCAGTGTGAAGGGGGAAGGCTGAATAGGTAGAGCTGTTTATGTTGAGCTGGAAGCCATGTTTTGAACGCCTGCAGTGACGAAGCCAAGAGCTCAGAAAGGTCAGCTTGGCCCCGATCAATGATATCTCCACAAACATCATCTCGAGAAGTGTGTACAGGACAGAACGGCCTGAGTTTCTACTGTTTTTGGATCATGTGGCTGTTCTGCTCTCTTTTCTTTGTTAGGTTTATTAAAAGAAAACAACCGCAAGAGATGGTGAAAATTCTGTTATCATTTACTGAGCGTTGGTCTACAACTTTGCTTTCCATGTGGAACACAATAGAACATTTTGCGAAGAACCAAAATAATTTTAGAATCAATATATTTGGAAAAACTTTGAATAGTGAGATATAAACTCAGAATTCTAAAATATAAATTTGGAAGTAACAGAAGTTCTGCATAACCTATTTTGGAAAAAGTTCTGACCTTTTTCCCCCTCAGAATTGGAGTGTATAGGTTTATATTTTCCAATTTTAATGTTTGTTTACATTAATGCTCATTAAATTAATATTTGTTGTTGCAATGTTTAAGAATTTGAGATATAAACCCAAAAGGTTATACCATGCATTCCTGAATTTTTTCCCACCGAATTGCAAGTTTGTCTCGCAATTATTTTTATATTTTTGTCTTGCGATTATAACTTTCCCCCATTAGAATTGCAGATATTACCTTATGAGAAATTTATTTAAAATAGGGAAAATTCTGAGTTTATATAGCAGCTCAGATTTTTATCCTTGTCAAAATTATGTCTTTATTTCTCACAATTGTAAGTTTAGGCTTTTTTAAAAATTCTAACTTTATTTCTCGCAATTTAGAATGTATAATTCCCATTTTTTGATCATCTAAGTTGAAAACTGCAAGATACACTCATTCACAATTCTGAAAAGTCAATTTTGAGATGTTACCTTTTATCTTATCTCTAGTTTATAAATCAAAATGTCGAGGTACAAAGTTACATTTTGAGTCAAAATATATTAAATGTTGCCATTCCCTTTTCATTCTTTATTCTGCATTAGAAATAAGTTTCCATAGAAAGAGATAAGTAAATGATGGCAGAATTTTCACTTCTGACTGAACTGTCCCACTGCAAGTCACAAAAGCCTTAATGTAGTATTTTTTTACCCATAAAAACAAGATGACTGACATTTGGATTTGGCAGACAGTTTTAAATACTCCATGTGGACGTAGCAGTTTTGTAGTTTGTCACCATCATTCACAAAGGCTTTCCTTAAATGAGATCCGATGGTTTGTGTTGGGGACAAGCTAGCTCATTACAGCCAATTTACCCACTGTTGAGCTCAAACTCAACTCCTTTCCCAGGAAGTGCTCCCAATGAAGTGGCAATCAAAACATGTGGCGTCTCGCTCCCCGGTCTCGATGAGGTATGGCGCCTGAAACCAGGCGTAGCAGCTATGCAAAGTCCATGAGGTGGGTAAATCACAGAGCAAGATAATCAACAAGTTCAGTTCAGCTATGCTCTACCGATCGACAACAAATCAAACGTAATCCCTTGCTCGCTTTCAGATTTACATCAGAGTATTTACACTATCGACAGGCCGTTAAATGAGCTGATATGTTTCATCACTAGGGGAATAAGCAACGTTGTTTATGGGCCACTGAAAATTGTCAATCTTTTGAAAGAACTTCTCTTTTGTAGTAAGTATAAGGGCAAAGGAACTTACAGAAATGCTGTATTTGTTATTTCATTAAAAAAAGAGAGCTAATCCTCGTAAAGAAAACCAAGTCATAGACAACATTGCTGAACACTGATATGAACTAAAATATTGCACACTCAGACAGAAGTAAACATGTTTATAATATTGGCACAGCGCGAGTGTCATATCGGACACGAGACTTCTGGTATTTATTTTTTTTAAGTGTTTTTTTTTTATTCATGACACAAACGAACACGGTCCCCCTCCCCCCAAGAGTTCCACAGGCATGTTATTGCAGCACATTTCCCCCCTCCTTTTTTATGTTTTATTTTTCTTTAGAAAAGAGTTTTATTGGTGGCTATTCACTGAGAAGAGTCTTGGAGTGCATTTTGGCAGTACGGTCGTCTGTTGCGGGCGGGCAGACAGACAGAGGGGCAGACAGCAGGTGAACGGGAGGTCCGTGCGTTACATGTGACGCGTGCCGCTCCGTCAAGATGGTCACATGCCAGAGGCTCCCAGGCCCATGCTGGCCGCGTGGCTCATGCACGGCAGCGTCTGCACAGCTTTGGGGAAGTCATGTGTGACGATCCGCCCGTTCTCCCCGCCGCTGCCGTTCCCACTCATCCTGGTCAGCGTGGAGCAGTGCATGGCGTCGTTGATGGATTGCTGGGATGGAGACACAACAGCGTTAGACAGGAATACGGACACGCACAGGACTGTTGCTCATTTTTAGTAGCAGACAGTAAAAGATGATTTAAGCATCTGCCTAATGGAGTATGCACATAAAATGTTTTGTCATGTGATGGCTGGGTAATTAGTTCGACAGCATTTGTGGGGTGAAGTAATCTGCAGGCCTTCACCAACAGATTTTGGGTTTCTTGACTGTAATTGATCAACATGGAGGCTCGGGGGGCACAACGCAATGCCCTTAGCAAAGCAAACTTACAAAACACTAATGAAACTATTTCTCATGTTGATGCATTTCGGTAAACAATCCAGTAACAGACTTAAATAACATCAGTAGCTCTACCTACATTTTGCAGAACTTCAAAAACTAAGCTATACATTCAACTGACAGCAGTTTCCAATAGAAATTATTTTCCTTTTCACATATATTCACTAATTATGGAGACATTCATTCATTTTCTTTTTGGTTTAGTCCCTTTATTAATCAGGGGTCGCCACAGTGGAATGAACCACCAACTTATCCAGCATATGTTTTAGGCAGCGGATGCCCTTTCAACTGCAACCCATCACTGGGAAACACATTATGGATACATATAAAGAATGTTTTATTCTACATATAAAGCACTACATATGAAGCACTGTTTATTCATTTGTACATTTGTTCTATTGTATTTGCCTATGCTTGTAATTTGGTTATATTTTATGCAGATTATTATATTTTATATTTTAAGCTCCTATACAGAATCCCCCCAATCATTCTTAAATAATGAATTCTTTCCAAATAGAAGTATCCGAGGTTGTACCCCCCCCCCCCCCAAAAAAAAAAATTTATCCCAGTGGAGCACTAAAGTGATCGTGTGGAAAAAAGAAGCTGAAATTTCTGTCATCATTTACTCATCCTTGACTTATTTCAAAACAGTTTGAGATTTTTGTTCACAAACACAACACTGAACACAAAAGGAAATATTTTGAAGAATGTTTGAAACTGTTAACCATTGACATCCATTGAACCATTGAAGTCAGTGGTTACCGCTTTCCAACATTTTTTAGTATATCTTCTTTTGTGTTAAACAGAAACTCAAACTGGTTTGGAACAAGTCAAGTGTGAGCAAATGATGACAGAATTGTCACTATTAAACAGAACAATCACTATGACGAAAGTTTTTAAATGAAACCATATTCCTTGGTTATTCACATAATGCAATTCAATAGTTACCATCACAATGAAATAATCAAAATAAGCAAGGGAATGCTAAATTAATACCTGTGGCTCCTGATGGTACAATACAATCTTATTAAGGAAAACAAACAGCATAATATGAATCTCCAAGCAAAACAAACCATATTTATGACTTTTTGAAAAATATCCTAGTACAGAAAAAACCCGTCTTGCTAGGCCCAAGGATAATTAAAAAATTTTTTTTTGTGAACTATCCCTTTAACTGTACTGAGCCCTTTGTTCAGAATGATTTGCATTAAAGATAGTTTATGGGCCAACGTTGTTCTGTTGTCAACATTTTAATTAATTCGCTAATGCGCTTGCATTGTGCACCCCCAGGGACCACCATATTTATGTCCTCCAAACCAAAGCTGACACTGTAAAGCATCTCTGACATGCGAGTAGACAATAAACAGTCTTGATAGGCATGTAACACGAGCTTAATTTGTTACGGTGATGTGCAAGTGAGAAATGTCATGGTTTTTATTGCTGCTGTTGTGTAGAGAAACCCGCCGCTGTAGTCGCAGCCACTGGGCCTGAAACCAAGGCTAATGATGTGTCCCTTTAAATCCCATTTTTTCCAGTCTAGGAATGATTTCATTGGCCTACACTTCGACGCGTTGGGGGATGAAGTCATACGGGCTGATGCAAACTAATTAGTTCGCCTATAATGACTCGGATTCCCGCTCGCCTAAAATGAAATATGGACAGCTGTGAAATGTGACTCCTGTCAATTGAATTAACAAAGCAAATCTATATTAATCTGCACTATTATGGTATTACACGAGTGTGTAATACCCAGCTAAACTTGCCACAAATCCTACTTCGGGTAATTGCCTGTCATAAAGATACTTAGGGCGTCACGGTGGCGCAGTGGGTAGCACGTTAGCCTCACAGCAAGAAGGTCGCTGGTTCGAGCCTCGGCTGGGTCAGTTGGCATTTCTGTGTGGAGTTTGCATGTTCTCCCCGTGTTCGTGTGGGTTTCCTCTGGGTGCTCCGGTTTCCCCCACAAGTCCAAAAACATGTGGTATAGGTGAATTGCATAGGCTAAATTGCCCATAGTGTATGTGTGTGAATGAGTGTGTGTGGATGTTTCCCAGTGATGGGTTGCAGCTGGAAGGGCATCCGCTGCGTAAAACATATGCTGGATAAGTTGGCGGTTCATTCCGCTGTGGCGACCCCGGATTAATAAAGGGACTAAGCCGAAAAGAAAATGAATGAATGAATAAAGATACTTATTATAAAAATCACACTGAGGTATCTGTATATGGAACTGGTGTTATTAGGTTTTTTTTTTGCAATGAAGTTTCTTTGATTTTCAGTCTGCCGCCTAGATGTGTGGAAATAAATAAATTATTGCCTGATAGACACTTTTAATCAACTCTGCATTAGCAAAGTACATGAGTTAAGATCTGACGTGGGTCTTATTGTATGAAGGAAAACACGAGCTGACTGATGCATAATCATGAGCCTAGACGGACTATTTTTGGAGTCATGGTGGAAAACAGAGAGCTGCAGTGTCTCCGGGGAACACTTGCTCTGTTTCATGAATGAACAGAGACACGATGCGTATTAAACAAAGCTCTAGTCTATGGACAGAGCGGCTAGCGAGCAAACTGAGGGGAGCAGAAAATCGAGGGAGAGAAAGAAAGAGAATAGAATAGAAAGTACTAACTAGGTCTGTCAAAGTGTTTACATACACCAACGGGTAAAAGATTAAATTAAATACAATGCTGAATTAATGCGATTAATTTAGATTAATTTTATTATGTAGTCATAATAAATAATCATATTACTTTTTATCATGATTTTGTGATATCATTCACAACATGGACAATAACTGTAACTTTTTTTTTAATTTAATATTGAGTTAAAGTTTCATAAATAACAATTTAGCCAAAACCACAGAGATTTCTTTATTGCTCAAGCACACCTTGAAGACTTTCAGGTCAATTCATGTGTGTAAATAATGCCTTTGTTGATCAAGCATGGCCGGTCATCTTGGATTATGGCCGTTCAGACATACTTATTTGAGAAATAAAAAGTTACACAATGCATCAAAGTATTTGTTAACGCTTTCCATGCAATTGATGAGATATCAATTAAGAGACAACGCTTCCCTCCCATTGACAAGTACGGCAATCCTAGGTATATTGCAGTAAGAGAAGCCCAAGCGGATGTCCTGAATGAGTTACAGGACTTCTTGGTCTCCTGGGAGTGAAATATAAGATGATCAGAGAAAGTGTAAATCAGATCATACATAAAAATTAAGTGTTATAAAACTGTCTTTAGCTTACTTGCTTCTTTATCAGGGCTTGCCACAGCGAAATGATCTGCACCCATAGATCTGGTTATCTATATGGTAACATTTTACAATAAGGTTGTGTTAGTTAATGTTTGTTAATGCATTGAATAAACATAAATAAACAATAAATACATTTATTACAGTATTTGTTCATGTTAGTTAACGTTAGTTAATGAAAATACAGTTGCTTATTGTTAGTTCATGTTAACTTACAATGCATTAACTAATGTTAACAAGCATGAATTTGGATGTTAATAATACATTAGTTAATGCTGAACTATGATTAATAAATGCTGTACAAGTATTCATAATTAATTCATGTTAGTAATTACTAAGTAAAAACTAATGAAACCTTATTGTAAAGTGTGACTATATATATATATATATGTCTGTATATGAATTTATGCATGTTTTTATGTGTGTTCCCCATGTGGTGGGGAAAAATTTAAATCCAACAGGAACGTTTTTTTTTTGGCAAGGCAATAATAGGTCAGTATTGTTATAATAGTATTGTCCTTGGTGTGAATGACCCTTAAAAGTTTATTAAATGTTTTGACAGCCCTGCACTTTCATACTGATAGTAAGAGAGACAGAAAAGAGAAGAGCAGAAGAGAAAAGGATGAGTCTGGAAGTGGGCAGCAGAAGCTTTGAATCTTGCGACGGTTAGATGATGGGCACAGGTTAGGCTCTGCGTGGGCAGCATGTGGCCTAGTTTTTCACACACTCGAAGTTTCCTACCCCAGAGAGCTTTATATCTTAACAGTGTCTGGCGCGTACAGGCCGTAACTCTGCAGCTCAGTGTAGCTGCTGTCTAAGGCGGTGCAGTGAAAGGCCTGAGAGGACACCTTCATTCTGCGTGACTCTGTCCTGGATTTATAGCAGAACTCCACCAGAGCCACCAGCATGGCCAGACCCAGACCACCGATCAGGATGTAGAAAACCCCAGCCACGTTACTGAGGCTAAGAGCACTCGTCTTGTCCTGCAGGAGAGGGAACACTGATTTAGAAGAGGATTTACAGGGTTAACAAATGCACATGGACAAAGACAATACAAGCATTACTGTTCATTACATTTATGCATTCATTCAGACATCTAAACACACACTGAATAAGTTAAAATAAGGACTAATGTGGCAAATATATTGCTAGGATCATTTGCTTAAATTGTTGCTGCTGAAAGATGACCTTTGAATATAAAATATAATGAATATAACGTCTGTAGATGAACATAAGCATTATTAGAAAATTCACTGACTGCTAAACTTATCTTGCATCTTAATGATCATAAAGCAATAATATTTATTGTGAAATATAGGGTTAACTAATATAATGACACTTAACAAAATCTTAAATATAACTAATAAAGAATACATTTTACATGGAAATAAAGAAAAAACCTTCAACTTATCACACACGCACAGACAGACAGACAGACAGACAGACAGACAGACAGACAGACAGACA
>CAIGQV010016735.1:14877919-14898688 GCA_903798115.1 Danio jaintianensis | reverse complement strand
ACAGACAGACAGACAGACAGACAGACAGACAGACAGACAGACAGACAGACAGACAGACAGACACACACGCACACACACACTAAAAAACTAAATGTAAAAAAGACAAAAACACACATCCAAATTACTAACCCTAAAATCAAAAACACTTTAAACTATTCATAAACTAATCAATGAAACTAAAATAACACCAAAACAAAAATGTTAAAATGTGGCACATACTGTCATATAATACTGAATAAAATAAGAAACATGCATTCATGCACTAACACAGGCTGTCTGTGTTCACCTTCGACTCATTTAGCACTAATTAAACCTGCGCTTTAGCATCTCTGCTAATTTACTATCTACATAAGCATCCAGTATCACAGCTGTAAATGTCTATTTTAGTGGTTGGCACCCATGCAGCACAGGTCGCGAATCTAAAGAGATTGAATAGTTGTTGAATTAATACAATAACAGTGTAAGGAGCTGAACTGGTGTGGAACCACTTATCTATACTCCTTTTCCTCCAGAATGAACCAGGTGCTAGTTCAGAGCTAGTGCTATTGCTGGTTTGGAGTTAGCTCTACTGTTGAGCCTACTAGGCACTTCTTTACTTTTCCTCTGGCTAGCGAGTCACCACAGACCCACACTGCAAAAAATGCTTTTCTTACTTAGATTTGTCTTGTTTCTAGTCCAAATATCTAAAAATTCTTATTTCAAGAAGCTTTTTCTAGGTAAGCAAAACATAATGTCTTGTTCTAAGAAAAATTATGCCAATATTAAGTGAGTTTTTCCTTAAAACAAGCTAAATAATATGCCAATGGGGTAAGCAAAATAATCTTGTTTTTCCTTTTGACATAAGATTATTTTGCTTACCCCATTGGCAGATTATTTAGCTTGTTTTAAGGAAAAACTCACTTAATATTGGCATATTATTTCTTAAAACAAGACAATATGTTTTGCTTGTCTAGAAAATTGTTCTTGATTTAAGAATTTTTAGATATTTGGACTAGAAACAAGACAAAAAAATCTAAGTAAGAAAATCATTTTTTGCAGTGCGAGTCTTATATTCAAGGGTGCACATGACTTTATTGGTCCACTTCTCAAATGAGTAAGTTGAAATGTTGATTGGTCCTCACACTGTTCATGGCACAATCCTACATGCTGTCATATAAACACCCATTATCTTTTAAATATATGTTGCATATATCTACATATATGATATATTTGACTATTTTTGAAATCTGAACATGAGCTTGTGTTTTAAATATGTGATTTGCATATATTGCCATATCAGATTACTATATGCACACTTAGCTGGTGCTTTCACATTTGGGTCGATTTCCTGGCTTGCACTGGAGTTTGATTATTTGTGTCAGAAAAGTGAGCGATTAAATGCATAAATACGCTGTCTGCCAAATTCATATGTGATTAATAGTAGCTCACCTTTATTTGATGTGATTGTGTTCATCTGAATTGAACTATTTGGACTACTGTTTGACATCTATAAGATCTTTACTGACAGCCCAAATTCGGCTTTGTTTTAGCTAAGAGATCTCTGTTTGGACATCTAATAGATGTCTTTTAAACACAAAAATGACTATGTTCTGCGCCATTTGAATCACTTTCAAATCAATTAAATCTGAGGTAACGTAAAATAAATTCAGTGATATTTACAAGCAACAAAAAGAAGTGCATTATTTTAAACAGCTACATTTGAACATGTTTGTAATAATTGTCTTATTTATGATGTATGGGGAAATTTCCTGATTTTACTGTCATTTGGCTAACAAGGTTTTCGAAATGCCAACAGCGCTGGCCCACAAAAAGCACTTTTCTAACATCATATCTGGTTCACATTTTCTGTTTGAATCCCACATGTTCGCCCGGATACCAGTTACGTCACTGAATAACTCTCATCTTTCTCAGCAATAATAACGTGGAAGCAAATGGCGAATGTTATATTGCTATTAATTTTCATGGGTTTTGTGACTCTACATCAGCATCCAAACACAGCCAATACTACATGTTTGTGCAGCTCGTTATCATTTGTATTGACATGATTACAATCGAGAATAACATTTTTGTGGATTTTTATGTAATTTGTATTAGTGTAGATTAATATGTGAGAATAACATATTTTGTTTAGCTGCGGTTTGCCATCAAAAGCTCTTGTCCAACCTGCTGGTCACGGTCAGGTTCTTTCTTCTAAGCCAGCATTGTTTTGATGTTATTTGCAATGATTTTTCCTGGTTGATAGCAGATGCTTTGAAAAACAAAACCTATCAGAAACTAGGCTCTGAACCAGCACTCAAACAGCCTTGGTGGAAAAGGGGTATATAAGTGGCACATAAGGTGATGCCGTGTGTGTGTGCACCATGCAGGTGGGTTTGGTTTGGTGTGGTGTGGTGTGGTGGGGGTGTGTGGCGGTCAGACAGCTGTCCACTGGGTTTGCATCCAAACATGCACACTCCAAGGGCAGACAGGAGGGAGAACACAAAGGCTGAGGACCACAAGAGGGGCTGGACTCTTACAGATGATCAGAGTCTCTCTCCACAGCTCCATTCAGACCACCAGGCTATTTCAAACACAGTGACTCATCCAGCCTATAATAATGGCCTTCACAACTCCTGGAGCTAGACGTACTATTATTTACACTTGAATTAATCATATAAAATCTTTTCTTTTTCTTTCTTTCTTTCTTTCTTTCTTTCTTTCTTTCTTTCTTTCTTTCTTTCTTTCTTTCTTTCTTTCTTTCTTTCTTTCTTTCTTTCTTTCTTTCTTTCTTAAATCCTTTCTGCACTTATTCAAAATACAAGGGCAAATGAAGGGGAAAGTATCCAAAAAGTTAGTGTTTAACCATGCATTTATATATAATTACTCTGTTCTTATAACACTGGCAATGCCTTTTCTATTTTCTATTCAATAAAAAACTGACCCTCAATCAATAACAGTTGTTCTCATTTTAAATACTTAAATACAATATTAAAATAGCATTAAAGCTTACAATATTTAACAAGTTACAGTTTTCACTGTATCAACCAACTAACCAATCAACCAACCCACCAACCGACCAACTAACTAACCAATCAACCAACCGACCGACCGACCGACCAACCAACCAACCAACCAACCAACCAATCAATCAATCAATCAATCAATCAATCAATCAATCTTGATTGGTATAAAATGCTATATATAAAAATATACTTTAAAAAACCTAACCAACCCCAAACTTTTGAATGACAACAAGTTTTTGCCAAAAACGTGCAAGACATAACAAATCAAGACAAAAACACTAGTCAGTAAAGTCAGTAAACTGGAGTATGACTTTGGAGTATGACTGTCAAACCAAAACATTTTTATCAAATGAAAGAAACATGTCTTCTACCAAAACTAGTAACTGGACACACTCCCATTCAGGAGGAACAGGCCATAAATGTAGCATACTAAAATACTTGCCATTTCAAATCTGTAAATCACTAAGTAAGTAGTACTGTATATAAGTATTCTACTCCAAACAAACTCCAGACCACTTGTATTATTCTTATTTCCAGTAGTAAAAATCTCCCCCGCCAGCCTGAATGAAAGAATGCAGCCATGGAGAGAGAGTAAGAGCCGCCCCGTGTCCAGACTCCTCACTGAACCTCCTGGATAGGGTGCTAAACCGGGGAAGGCTAAACTGAGGGGGAACAGAGCAGGACCAAATGTGTGAACTGACCTTTCTTCCGGAGTCCTTGCTTCCACACTCCCCCTTATCGTACCACCATTTGTTTTTCAGTTTGTCTAAGACGGCTTGCTCACTGAGTTTCAACACCGCTAGGTTAACTGGGATTCTTCAACCAGGAAAATAACATAAATAACATTATCCATGTTATTTTATGTTATTGAGCACACATTAAACACATACCCATCAATATAAACTTAACTCTTTTGTGTTTGTTTGTTTGTTTGTTTTTTAAATTGTCTTCACACATATTAGAAACATGTTGTAAAAGTGATATTGGTTAATACTCCATCTAGCGATGCTTCCTTGCTCCCTGCTGCAAGATGTGTATTATTATATCACTTTGGGTAACCGGCAGACCGCAAACACTCTGGGTCGAATAATATGAAGATAATCACAATAATTCAGTCAAAACTTTTAACTGAAACACAATTTGGTAGTAGTTAGCAATTTGGACCAGACTACTGTGTTGGTCAAGAGTGTTTGGTTGGCACCAGGTGCCGGTTACCCACCCATGGTAGTGGTGGTTTTACCCGCTGGGTTTGTCACATTGGGGCTGACCTTGGAATCACCTCCTCCGCTGCCACACTCTCCCTTGTCGTACCACCATTTGTTTTTCAATTTGTCCAACAGGCCTTGTTCATTCAGTTTTAACACTGCCAGGTTTACTGGGTTTCTTGAAACGATAACGAAATAATATTTTGGTCAGTGTCAGCCCAGATAAACCATTTCAGAGACAGTGTGATGGGAGCACAGACTGGTTAGAACACAACAGCCACTGCTTCATGTAGGTTGAAATGTTAAAAATGCATGGCGTTGGCATTGGTTTTGGCCTGAGTTTGTATATAAAAAAAAGTATGTTAACATGTATTTTAATGGAGAACAATGCTTTTGTTAGTGGCCTTTGTGAAAGACGGGTTTTATAAAGCCAAGAACAAAACATTTTTAGATAGAGGAAGAGGAGAAAAAAGAAGAAGATGTCCTTAGATGTCCTGAGTGTTTACCGTCTGCTCTTGAATCTTTCCTGTTGGGGAATTGTGACTGTGAATTTAAAGCAACAGCCTAGAGACTGCAGTTCAGCCAGAATTAAAAATCTGCTATTACTATGCCTTGGGCTAAAACTTTTTTCTTGTCTTCTTTCTTCCATCAAATACTAAAGGGAATGTTTAGAAGAATGTTCATGCTACACTTTTTCATGCACAAGAGTGCTTCAGTCATGGCATCTTAACTAGGAAATTAAATTCGCCACTAGTTCCCTCATGAAGTTTTTATAATAGGTTTTTTTAAGTAAAATAAATGAATCATTTTACGTTATTTTGATGTTTCACCAATGTGGATTACACATACCTATATTAAAAATAGATATTTTAAGAATGTTTCATTATAATAGTTGTTGCAGTTTATGCTGTAGAAAATAATGTCAAAGTACTCTCAAGTTATGTTTATCACAGACCTTTTTTTTACTCATGAAGTGGAACCAGAAGCAAATTAGTCTATGAGGTTTTGACCAAACTCTGACACAAAAAGAAGTACCGCAACAGTAGTTCTTATTGTTTGACCTGTGCACTGTATTCCAAGTCTCCAAAAGTGCTTTTTTCTGTCAGAAATCTCATTTGTGTAATATGAATATTCACATATTCAAATTTGACACTCCCTGGGGTTAGCATCGTTAGCATACTGTTATTGCAAGTTCCATTATTATCATCACAGTTCAATGATTCAGTTCCAGTGAACATTTGCAAGGACCATCGCAAAATATGCAAGAAGATTTTATGGGAAGGTTTGGCCACCATTTACAGTACCTTCACTGTTTGAAAATGAGCAGCATGAACATTCTACTAAAGTTCTCTTAAAGTTCTCAAAGAAGGAGGAAATGGAAATAGATTAAAAGGAATCTGACCAACATGACAGAAGAAGAAGAAATTTTTTTAATTTTAATCTCCTCGTCCCCCAAGACTGATATCAAAAACCACATCTAGAGCATCTCTCTCTTTTCATCTTCTCCTTCATCCTCAGGTCTTGAACACCCTATACAGTTCAAAGGCACAGACGTACATCTCCTCGCACCCTATGTAATCGGCTGTCCGATCGGCATCGTAAGAAAATGTCGTCTGCAGCTCTGCATGTGCAGGGAACGATTCTCTGGCTTGATAAAACCCAAGATTTCTTTCTAATTCCAGAAGAAGCGGACAGAAAGAAGTCAGAGAGTGTCTCAGGAATGAGGAACAAACAGCTACATTCGGTTTGATGAGCCTTTGTTTCAAAAGATGGCAGTGCATTTGGGTGAGATGATTTTATTGACTAAACTTGGAGAATGGGCACAGATGAATAGAGATAAAAGGGCACACACATCAATCATCAAGACTGTGAAACAAACCGACTTTAGGTATCAGTCTGAGATAAGACAAAGCAAATGTCGAACATCTGTCAAAATGCACCAAAGCAACTGATTAGTTCGCCGGTCAGTCAATTAACTTATAAAACTTGAAGCGAAATAGAAGGTAACAAAAGTTCAAAAGCTCAATTAACATGTAAGTGTCCATTAAAACAAGAAGAGCCTAGTAGACCAGTATCAAAGGCTCTGATTAGTGTCATTTAAGCTACATTTACACTGCAAATGCTAAATGCACATGTTCAAGCAAAAACTAAACTTCTGTCATCACAAGAGATTGGTTTTTATTTGATTCTTGGTTTAATTTTTAACAAGATGTGCAAACATTTCCAGGATGCAAGACCTCAAAGAAAAAAAGTGTGAGTTTATATTTGCATAAACAGCATGCATGCATTGCATATAAATGTGAGTGATATATCTATGCGAACATGAAGATGTTTAGTCAATAAAACTTGTTTTAGCACGCTTCTCATTGCTTCATAAAACTAGGGTTAAACAACTGGAGCCGCATGGATTATTTTTATGTTTTTCTGAACATTTTGAAGCTTGAAACTTAAACAATATCAATGGAGGGGCAGAAATTGATCAGGTTTTGACTTGTTTTTGTGCTCATAAGATTAATGAAAGATTTAGGGGTTTGGAACAACATGAGTATAAGTAGATGATGACAGAATTATTTTTTTTGTGGAAAAAAATAATTCATTTACATGTGTTTACATGAATAACTCACACAGAAATGCTTTAAAAATTAAACAAATGTATTAATTTATGAATCATTACATAGAAGTGCCTTTTAAATTTTGATTAAATTAACAGTTTGAAATGTCAATTTGTTAATTAAGATGTGCCGTTAAATCTTATAGAAAGAAAACTATGTATTTTTCATAGAAGTTGCTTATTGTCTATAGAATATACTGTGGGCTATTCTTCAATAAGATGCACACATATGCATACTTCATGCTTTTTGTCATTTCCTATAAAAAACAAACTTAATGAAATTCTTATGTCAGAATGTGCTGTCATATTTTATAAAGTAAAACACAAATGAACATTTTACTCAAAAATGTGGGAAACTCCATAATCGATAATCACTTTTAAAGTTAAATAAACTCATAAAAGTTAAATAAACTCATCTTTTTGCACCTAATAAGATCTGATCTGTGCCAGATGATTATAATGTGACCGACAATATAAATACAGCCATAAAATCCAAAGTTACATAAGAACATTATGGTACATTTTGACAGCTGCCCCACATGGTTAGTTCAGCAAGTCATAACCCAATTGAAATGCTCTCAGCATCTTCCAATTTTGACAGAAAACTCTCCCCTTGCCCTCCACATGTTGTAATCATGCAGCAGATGCCCATGCATTGCATCTAGCAGTACATGTAAAGAAGTGTCAGTAAGGGAGTCGCTCTCTCTCCAAATCAGACTGAGAAACAGCAGATAGAAAAACCCATTTACGAATTCATTTCCAAGCCTCTTTCACTCTTGCTGTCACGGTAATGGCTAGCTAGTATTGAATTTAATTTGAGTCCTGCCCTAGGTGGCAAGATGGAAGTCAGTCATTTACATCTTGTTTCCGATGTCTCTCTCTCTCTCACTCCATCCACGCTCTCTCCCCCTTTTAACTTGCTATAAGGTGACCCAAAAAATGACTGTACAATTGGTATGAGGTCGTTTCCCCAAGGAGCTTATCTTATTAGAGAGAGATGGAGTTATTGAGGTTATTTCAACAGCTCCAAATTGCCCTTGTGAGGCCCTTTGCACTGCAATGAATGTAATATCACGTGGGCCATGGTGTATTAGTCAGATGGGTATGTTCAAGCACAATAAATGTGACGTTAATGATGGTGGCGCACAATTGAAATAACAACTGTTCACCTTATATAGCGGTGAACGTATAAAAGAAGCGTGTTAATGTCGACATTCATCTGCAGAAGTGGCTTGCATAAGAATAACAACTGATTGCTTAATTTCTTTCATGCGCAAGTCACTCGGTGAGGAGCGAGCTTTCATAATTCGTAATGAAGGAGGAGAGCAAGTGAAATTAGCATCTGGTAAACCTATAGCTTCAAAGAGGCTGTTGTGAATAATGTTTGCGCCGTCTCAATGGGCGCTGCTGTTTTAATGAAAGGACTGCGAACGCATGTGTTTCCTAAAGAGCTTCTGAAGAGGTCACGTCACTTCCCTGTCGTTTCTTATGCAAGCACTTCTGCTGGAGTGTGCTGAAAACCCAATAAACAGAAGGCACAAGCAGGATTTTGAACAGCTCCACACACACACACACACACACACACACGTTTACACCCAAACTTCATGTCCTGTTGTAGTAGAGGTTGCTTTGCATATGCTTCTAAGCTTTAAGCTTTAGTGTCTAAGCTGTAGGCAAACAGCTTAGACACTAAAACAGTTAACTCAAGATTTGTCTGTAAGTTTCTAACTAGTAGCTTACAGTTGCACTTATAAGTCATTAATAAAATTAGTCATTTTTGGCTATATTTGCCTAAACCTGATTTGCATACTTATTTGATCGAATTTCAATCTATTAATTTTTTTTGTTTTATTCAACGTTTATTAGCCGCGGCAAGGACTCTCAGCACTGTATGCAACCTCTACCACCACTGAACCATCATCTGATGTTATTTTCATGACAGGTGAATCCATGCAGTCAGTAAACAGTGGAAAGCTGCCTTTACCTGAGAGGGGAACCTTTGGGGGTGGCGATGCCGTAGCCTTTGGAATCCAGGTTCCCTCCAACCTTCATAGTGTCGCAGGGTTTGCGCTGCTCGATGTACTCATTCATGGTGGACTCCAGCAAGTATGCATACTTCCCTTTGGATTTCCTCACCCGCATAACTCCTTCGTCTGTGGTTTTCACAAACACTGAGGGATCTGCTGACTTCATGTAAGACCACATCTTTTCAAAGACTGCAATCTTTGACCTCTGAAAGAGAAAAGAAGCTAAATATTACACATTTGCACACTAAAGAGTGGCAATCTGCAATTTTTTAGCTACTTTTAACTAGGGCTGGGTGATAAAACGATTACGATTATTATGACAGTGCAACTTTGATAAAACAATAACATGATTGATACATGTTTGATTTAATGCCTCAGACTGGATATATGGATGACAATGTATACTTTTATTAAAATTATTTCTTTATTACTAAACATAAATCTTGATTTCCTAAATTGAAATCTGGACTGTGTCCTCAAACTCAGGGAACAATATGCTGTTTCATGATCTGTTGGAACAAGCAGGAACAAAGAAATCATTTTTTTCTGTCAAGATTTTTTGTTAAGGCTGCCAAAAGATTTTAAGTATACTCAATACAAGTTTTAATTAAGTTGATTATTATTCATCGTTATAAATGTTGTAAATCACATTTGTGAAATGTTGGTTGACAAAAGAAGAATAAGAAAAAAAAAAAAAAAGAGTAGTTTAAATTAACAATTAACTGTCTGCTTTCAACAACATTCACTCAAAAGCAAACCTTTAACCTGAAGGAAATAGAGAAATCAAGTGATATGAAAAAATTGTATTGTGATCATTTTTTGGTTATATCGTCCAGACTTATTTATGACCGTTAAATCTGGTTTTGTTGATGCTATTTAAGTTATTACGGTTGTTAGTGTGTGCAGAATTTCATTTTTGTTTCAGGTGAACATTTCCCATGATTCCTGGATTTGTCTCACCCTGAAGAACTCTTTGGTGGAGCCTGCATCTAGAGTGCCGTAAGCGATCTCGGTCTGTTTGGCCAGATCTTCTGCACTCTCGATGGGCGACACCATCCTCTCCACTGTGAGAAATGCAGCAAGGTTGGCTGTGTACGAGGAGATGATGATTAGCGTGAAGAACCACCACACACCACCCACGATACGGCCAGACAGAGACCTGTGGAAACATACAAATTCTGCTAAATGCAAACATACCTACATACAATCACCCTACTAAGTGTTGGTATAATTAAAAATACATAATGATGATTACATTATGAAAACAATTGGACAAGGTTTTGTTGGCTTGAAGTGTACCACAACATGATCTTGTTTATTAATTTTAATTGTAAAACACTGTAATAATGCTAATTATTGCTATTAATGCTATTAATGCTAATGCTAACAAATGAAAGTAAAAAAGTCTTGTAGTGTTTTTAGAAAAAAGAATGTCATCAAATAAACTGACATTCTCATAACTCGCTGTCACTTTTTATTTCAACAAAATTTATTTAAATATTGCATAAACATACTGTATGAAAGCATATAAAATATGTAAATGTACTCTATATGAATATATGATGATTGCATATAAATTTTTTTGGGAAAAATGGTTATTTTACTTAAGATAACACTTCACAATTAGGTTCCACTAGTTAATGCTAGTCAACTATGTTAACTAACACGAACAAACAATTAACAATACATTTATTACAGTATTCATCCATCTTTGTTAGTTATTAGTTATTGAAAATTAAGTCAATCTTGCTAAGATTTATAAATGTATTATTATTCAATCTCAGTTTATGTTAGTAAATACATTAACTAAACCTTATTGTAAAGTTTATTTGAACAGTAACACTTTACAGTAAGGTTCCATTAGTTAATATTAGTTTTTGCATTTAATATTGTATTTACTAACATGACAAAATTAACAATACTTAGTCCTTGTGAACTCACAGCGAATTAACTAATGTTAATAATTTTGGATTTTATTAATGCATTAAAAAACTGTGGACCCCAAGGCACTCAACATTGAGTGGCTCAAATCAAAACAAAAATGACGGGTAGCCATTTTAATCAACAATAAAAACATCACGGTGAAGGGCAGCAGGGTTATAAGGGATGGACGCGCATTTTTAATAAAACTGACGTTTTTAGATAAGGATTTTACTGTTTTAAATGTGTATGGTTACACAGGGGAAAATGACAGACATGAGCTTTTAGTAGTGTATGTGTGTGAATGAGTGTGTATGGATGTTTCCCAGTGATGGGTAGCAGCTGGAAGGGCATCCGCTGCGTAAAACATATGCTGGATAAGTTGGCGGTTCATTCCGCTGTGGCGACCCCAGATTAATAAAGGGACTAAGCCGAAAAGAAAATGAATGAATTAATTAATGCATTAGTAAATGTTAAACTATAATTAATAAATGCATTAGAGCAATTCCATACAAATGTCAACCTTGCCATGAAAAAAAGAAGGTTTTCACTAAATAAGTTTTTTGTGTAGGCTTGCATTCTACAGTACTGTAAAAATACTCCAAAATGTCTCTGTCAATGCTTTCAAACAATTATATTTGATTTACCAAAGTCACACAAGTGGCAATTTCACACCTGTCCCATCCGTAACGGAGAGATGTCACATCCATAACGAAGCTTTTCCCTCATAAATGCAAAAATGTTAAATAAAATGAAATCAATCATTTTTGTTCTATAGAGAGCCAACTCTTATCCTTTTGATTAGCATTGTTTCTTTTGGGTTGTGGAGTTTAATTCACAGAATTTATACAAAGTATGTTGTACTGTAAACTCACAAATTATTATGGTCACATCCATAATGCATGTTCTTTTCCTCATTTAAAATATAAAAATGTTTACAGATTGATATTTTTCTGATCTCTTAACTCTGTGGTTAGTTGTTTTGGAAAATATAAACAGATGTTTCAATATAAAGTTAACATATACTTTCTATGTGAATTTATGTTCACATGAGTTTTTACTGTAAATGTCACATCCATAACTGTCACAATCACCAGCAATCTAGTCCGTACCATAAAGATCGCTGGAGAACTACAAATCCGCCACCGAAGAAACTACAAATCATGCACCACACACCTGTTGGTTCTTCTTTGATTACACACACACAGCTGGGAGCTGCTCAAAGACAGATTACATGGACCATATATACAGCACACAAACACACAGACTTTGCTGAGTCTTGTTGTCTTGTAACACTACGAAGCGTTCTCTTGTCTCATCTAGCCTAGCCGTGTTTTGAACCCTTGCCTTGTTTTCTCCTTTTGATTCCTTGCCGCCTGTATCGCCTGTTCATTCTTAGTTCGTGTAAGTAAATACATTAACTAACGGAACCTTATTGTAAAGTGTGACCAAGTAATTTATTCCTCTGATATCAAAGCTGAATTTTCAGTGTCATCGCTCTCACAAAATCATTGTTAATATGCTTATTCACTGCCCCAGAAACGTCTATTATTATGTACTGCATATAGATAAAACAGTACAGTATATTAATATCAGTCATTTATCTGTCATCATCATAGCACAAACATATTTATTAATTTATCACTATCTTGCAGAATTTTAATCAGGAGCTGAAAATGTTGTATCTGTGATATTCCGAAATAACTGAGAGAAACTAATGGATATCACACGCTCAAATGAAGACCCATTATGAGTTTATCTAGTGTACTCATTCAAAAAATCAAATCTCATTCATTTTCTACACCCTAACTACATTACAAATGCTGGCCTGCGTGGAGATTCTTTATGCACGCGTTGACGCTTACAGTGGTTGAAAGTCTAGTCTGTTTGATGCACTGTTTCCCCGTCTCCACTCAGCTATAAACTCTTAGCAAAATGTGCTGAAACCAGATAAGAACTATCACAATGCAACTCACCAGCAGCGCATTAATCTCACTTTTAGAAAGTTGCCAGTATGTTAAACTAATAAATGCATATTAATTGCCGTGGGTTAATTGTGATGAGAGCTCTCAGCTATCACTGTAATTGCACTTTAACCAAAACCAATTATAATACATTTAAAAAAACTGATTTGTCCAAATCCCCAAGGATGCACGTCTCTCTCTCTGTCGAGTGAGCAGTTTACAACAAGAAAAGGTAAAAGGTTTCAGGGAAAGTAGTTGTTGGATATGTGTGCTGGAACAGGAAAAGCTGCTCAGATAAAACTCCCAAACAAAAACAAATGCAAGGTTTAATCGTGTAAGCTGTGAGGGAGGCAAAGCCCGTTGTGATGAAAGGCTGACGAGATTGCAACCAAAAGAAATATAAAAGGCAGGAACCTGTGAACCCGCCGGATGTGCAGAGATTGTCAAAAGGGCGAATAAACGTGTGTTTAAGAGAAAAGCATAACGAATATTTGATTTCATTCTTCAAAGGCAGAACTGAGATATCCTCGCTCACGAATTCCAATTTCAAGGATAAAAAAGGGAAAAACTATTTCACCCCTGGACAAATCCTGGCCAGAACACCATGCGACAAGAATAGCTTTTTAACATCTCTTAGTTTTTTTTTTTGCTAGTCCTTTGGGGGTGGTCTCTAATCCCATGGCCCGAATTAAGCTCAGGCAGGCATGTGAGATCAGTTTAATGCCTCTGAGGGAGTTGTAGATGGTCCACCTGCAGGACTAGAAGGCATAAACGAAAGCAGGGCCGCTTTCCCCTGAGTTCCTGGCAGACAGGCGGCGTAATCCTTTCTCTCTGCTGGAGTAAAAAGCGAGGTTAACTGTGTACATGGTGAATCCACCTTGATAGGGGATAACTAGGGTAGCCAACTGCTCTAGTGAGATTGATTTAAAAACCCGAACTCTTAAGCCCAAAGTTTACTTCATTGCTGAATTTAACTCAAATTTGAACAAATGTTGCAAAATTTAGTTGACCTTGGAATTGTTTTAAATTCCCACAGATTTTGGGCAGTAAGGACACTGTTCAAATGACCACCGTGCTACAGAGTACTATCTGCATACTTTACATGCAAAAACATTATAGTATTCGCCAATAGAATGGATTCATTATTGTTTGAACAAGGCCACATGAGTAATCGCTAAAAATTCTATATAGTGTATACAGTACACTGTTGTGTTTTGTTGGGTTCCACATAATCGATTTGTGTTGGGACAACGAGGAATTAAGTAAACATAGCTTACAATTAAAAACCTCAAGAATTGTGTTGTTTCAGCTCATTTTAAATAAGTAGTTAAGTAGTTTGAACAAACAGCAAATGTAATTTTTGGAGTGTATATGCATCTGTCATCATAAGTGAAGCCTTCTCTCCCCCCCCACCCCCTTTATGTAAATTACAGAGATCAATGATTCTCAAAAAAAAATAAAAAAAATAAATGAATTAAGATTTTTATGAATTAAGAAATGGCACAAAATTACCAAAAAACTCAGTTTAAATCAAGAGCATAAATGCAGAAAATGTTAGCACTCGGTTGACACTTTACATGTATTTTACACATAACTGGTAAGCCCTCAAAACTGTAATTTTAGGTTAGAACACTGCTTGTGGCCTTCACAAATGTGTGAACAGAGTTTGGGGTAGCATTTGTGACGGTTTCACTTTGTGGGACCACAATGCATTTAATTTATGCAGAGCTTGCACATGTGAATTGTTTTTGCACCACTTAATTTGAAGATATAACTGAAGATATAAAACAAAAACAACAATCTACTGAAAAAGCAAATCTAATAGTTGTCCATGTTGATGAGCACTTGTGGTCATAAAATATACATTCACAATTGAGTACAGAGACATTTTTATCACTCATAACTTTTACACTGGATAAGGGGGAATCTTTTTAGTGAATCTCTCTGCGTCGAGTGTCTGTTTGTGCATGCTATCAAATTAAGTATACTTTGAAAGGCTGTGTGTTTGACTGTGCATGGGATGTCATGTCTATATTTAATTTCTACGTCCTCTCGTCAATGTAATGTGTTTACAAATCGACCTGTGCTGAGAAAGCCATGTAAGCACCTACTGTAGGATGGGAAATTTATTTGCTGAATACTTTAGTACACAGCAGTATTATAATGTAATGATGCTTCTAAATCAATATTTAGTGTGACCAGGCTAAAGCGTAAATATGATTCATGACAGAACTTGCCGAAGTGTGTTGTGGTAGTGCTAAACTGGTCTTGTGAAGATGCTGAAGTGTTGTGTCGGATGTTTATTCCACATCATTTCTCATATGAGCTAATTACATTTAATATATTCATATTCAGAGAAATACAGCATGCCATATTTACTACCACCAAATAACAAGATAATCAAATGTGAAAGCATACTGAAGTACATTTATTTGGGAAAATAAAATGGATGACTCAATACTAAATGTTTTTTTTCTATTAGTAATATCACCATATTGTGATTTAATAACTGCCTGTTGACTCAAACACTGCAGAATGATGCACACAGTAAGCATGATGTGTTATACTAAAAATAGTAACATAAGAAAAGGCAAGAACACATAATAAACTGAAAACTAAAATGAAAATGTAAAAAAATCTAAAAGCGTTGAATGAAAGAAAAAAAAAAGAGGTAATTTTGAAATAATAGATAAATATAATATTTAATATATAAATACGGGCGACGCAGTGGGTAGCACAATCGCCTCACAGCAAGAAGGTCGCTGGTTTGAGCCTCGGCTGGGTCAGTTAGCATTTCTGTGTGGAGTTTGCATGTTCTCCCTGTGTTCGTGTGGGTTTCCTCCAGGTGCTCTTGTTTCCCCCACAAGTCCAAAGACATGCGGTATAGGTGAATTGGGTAAGCTAAATTGTCTGTAGTGTATGCGTGTGAATGAGTGTGTATGGATATATATATATATATATATATATATATATATATATATATATATATAAATAATAAAAGAATCATCACTTTTATATTATATATATATATATGAGCAATATCACACGAGTAGCAGTGCGATATAGCTGTATATCGGCACTGGTGGGAGGCGTGCGTTGGCTCGAGGCCACAAGCCATTCACATCTGCAGCTGACGTCAGAACAGCAGAAAACGTTACTAATTCACCAACGTCACTTTAGAGCTGGTATTAGAATGATTCTCTAGTGTAAAGCCTGGTTTATACTTCTCCGTCGAGTGATCGGCGTGACCCATGGCGCATGCAATGCGTGTAGCCGTGCATTTATACTTCTGCGTGCTGTTTGTGTTGCTCTGCAATAACACTTCCGAAACGCTAGCTGGCAGTAGGTGTTTATGTTCCTCTCTATCGAGTTTCTTCGCTGGTGTTTTGTTTTTTCTGAACGCTACCTTAATGTGCAAGTGGCTCAAACTCGCTTATTTTTAGGTGGGAACCGGCGGACGTGCAACAACTTTAATCATGAAGTAAACATAAAACAACAGTTTTCATCTGGAGGTCCTTCACGGGACTCCACACTTGTAAACACTCGCTCCATCGGGCTCGCGTGGCTCACACTCGATAGCGCTACCAAGCCGACCAATCACAGAGCTTGCGCTACGCGGCGTTGCGACGTGCAGTTACATTTTTTGAGAGGTGCGCGTCAGCGTCGCCGACGGCCACGGCGAGGGCTATGCGACCACGTGTAGGCTGCGCCGAAGCATACGCGTGCGTTTGATGCAGAAGTATAAATCAGCCTAATGTCTAAAATGATGACAAAACAGGTGATTTTGCTCACATTTTAAGGTTATAAGGCTGAACGGCATGAAACGTCATCAGTCTATTTCCCAGTATTTCTCTGTTGCAATCGGGAGATCACAATAATTAACCCTGAAAAAGCCAGAGCAAAGCAAACACAACCAGATTACTATGGTATAAATACAGCATTACAAAATACAAAAGAGAGAGATCGACTCAGAATGTCATTTACCTGTTCTGTAATGATTTGTTCATCTGTAGTTTGAAACGTACACTGAAATAATGCTTGTCATTTGTCAAACTGTAGGCCTCTGCTTGCCACTCATGTGGGTGGAGTAATACACAAGGATAAAGAGGCTGTACGAGTGCTGATATTACTTTAATATCTCACAGCTATCAGCCAATCAGATTTGAGAACCAACAGAACTGTTGTATAAATATATATATAAATATGTATGTATTTATATAATATATAAAATAAATGATATAAAAATAATTAAACGATATATACGCACAAATAATTAAAGATTAAACTGATACATATATTAACATTTATTACCTGAATATTAACTGAATAGCTTTTACACAAGCAAATTTATCTAGACATTCAGGAACACAAGTTTCAAATAATAACCATTATATTTAAGAAGCTTTGTTTTGCTTGGCCATGGGACTAAAAAGTAAAAAAGAAAAAGAAAAAGAAACATCTGTCAGTGCGAGAGCCTCTGCCAACTGACTGTATCGGCAGTCAAACGAATGAACGAAAATACAATTAATACATGCAAATCCTCACATGCCCACTAAAAATATGTGCATTTTAAACAAATCACTTAATCGCTCAATTAATATTCATAAGCCAAGCTAATAATGTTTATGTTTCCCTCCCAGTTTACAGATCATCCCTCAACCCCTGTAAAAACATCAGCAGGCTGTGATAAAATCCCGAGTCAAACTCTGAAAATACACCACAGGCAAGATGTGCGCGAGAGGCTCGGGCAGCAGAAATGTGAAGCTGGCAGAGGGAATCGCAGCTCACTGCTCTGATGTTGTTTGACAACTTTTGCCGGGCAGCGTTTTGAGCGGTGTGAAGCTGACACACTGATCTCATTCCTGCTCACATGTCACAATTTCTCCACTGCCGCTCATATTTATTCCCCGCATGTGTAGAAGGAGGATGATTATGCAAATGGCGTTTACAGCAAACGTCTGCAATTAAATGAGAGAAAAGCTGTGAGAGATTTCCCTAACGTCTGAATAATATGCATGTCTCT
The DNA here is from genome assembly GCA_903798115.1 of Danio jaintianensis. Classification (NCBI taxonomy): domain Eukaryota; kingdom Metazoa; phylum Chordata; class Actinopteri; order Cypriniformes; family Danionidae; genus Danio; species Danio jaintianensis. The sequence goes on along the minus strand of CAIGQV010016735.1, from coordinate 14,880,936 downwards.
CAAAGCGCAGCACATGCATGTGCGTTTTTATTTGTGCACTTTTTAATTTCAGAACTATCACAGATCTTTATGAAACACTCTTGGCTCAGAGTCTCTCATTTAGACGGATGTGTGAGTGTCTTATGAAATGCACTGCCGAGATCTTGTGTTATATAAATTATGGCTATAATCATTCTTCTGCGCTGCTTTTTTGGACAACTCACTATTGAATGAGGATCATATTTATATATATATATATATATATATGAAGGTAATATTTCAGGTGTTTTCTGCAACAGTGTTGACAGCATTGTTTCATTTGGCTTTAAACTAGTATCTTTTGTGGTTTGTATTGGAGAGTACTGTAGCAAACTTGTGTTGTTTAGTGGTCATGTAAATGAAAGGTCCACCTATTTTGTTCAGCATTTGGTGCATTTAGTTATTTATCCCATAAGCAACAGCATGCAATAGCTCATTATTATTTTAGCAAGTTAGTGCCGCCAACGTGACCCCTATCTAAATTTTGTCACACTGAAGCAAAACAAGGTCACAAAATAAAAACCAATCCCCTTTTTTGCATTTTAATTGCACTACTTCTATTGTGCTCGTTTATTCATTCATTCATTCATTCATTCATTCATTCATTCATTTTCTTTTAGGCTTAGTCACTTTATTAATCAGGGGTCGCCACAGCAGAATGAACAGCCAACTTATCCAGCATATGTTTTACGCAACGGATGCCCTTCCAGCAACCCATCACTGGCAAACACCCATACACTTTCATTCACACAAATACACTACGGACATTTTAGCTTACCCAATTCACCTATAGCACATATTTTTGGACTTGTGGGGGAAAACCTATGTGAACACGGGCCGAACATGCAAACTCCACACAGAAATGCCAACTGACCCAGCAGAGGCTCGAACCAGCGACCTTCTTGCTGTGAGGCGCCCCTGTGCTCGTTTATGGGTTACTTATTTTGTTTGAGATGTCTGCAACAATAGATTTACATGCATTCAAGATCAAAAAATACTTTCATTTGTAATATACATTTAAAATCACCTCATTGTTCAAAATGTGTCAGTCTGTTTGTTAGATTTTTTTTGAAGATTCATTTATTCTAAACCTCTCCTTTCCGAGTGCCTACTCTACTTTGATTGATCAGATGGTCCAGACTGTTGTTATTGGTTTACTGATTACAGCGCATGTTGGAAACAAATCACCATATCTGACATATCTATCTGAATATCTAATGCTTCCTTCCCTCAGTGACACTGTACACAATAAGGATTGCATTGATTTTATTCTATCAATTAGAGTCCATGTCTGATGATATAACATTGGAAGAACTAGTTGATCAACCAAAATCTCCATCACGAGAACGATGAGTAGGATTTTTTTTTCAAACTGGTTCATTATGAGATCTTAATTGATCTCATTCAATGTGGATCAAAGTGTGGATAAAAGTGGATGATCTTCGAGCAGCCAATGAACAGGATATACTGGTACTATGCAAATGTGTTACGGATATACGTATATCCATTACGGAAATGAAACCACTCAATCAGGAAACTCCCGATGATTCGTTTCAGCGGAATTGCTTCCTTTTTTAAAGAAATTGAATGACTTTATGTATCATGCACTTTGATTTTTAAAATGTTGAAGACTTTTTACATTACACAAATAGCTACATTACTCACTGAATGCAAGGTAATATAAAAAAAGCATAATAGGGGCACTTTTTGTATGTTTATCAAGATTGTTTGCTCCACTGGCTGTTTCCTGTAGTTAATTACAGGCTTTATTATCCTTGTGAGGACATTTGTTCTCTGTAATGTAGGCTAACACACACACACACATGCACACGCACATACACACACACACACGCACACGCACACACACGGATGGTGGTTCTCTGTCAGCAGAGCTCTCACACTGTGAGCTGTGCCACTCCAGAGGAAACACCCATGTCTTTCAGTGTTGCCATGGCAGCACTCTCTCCTCTCAAACAGGGGCTGAGATGGATTTTGTCACCAAGCAGCTTTCTGTCGACACTGAACTGACTGAACCCCGTCTGTAGCCAGCATGCATCTGTGCAGCACGGAGAAACCCACTGCCGCCTCGCTGGTCTTTGTCTCTTTTTATTTGTTTGTCACTGAACTGAATATGCTACTTGCCTCACACTCAAGCGCCTTCCTGCTAACAATACAGCATGTGTGTGTGTGTGGCCTGCTGGTTACTGTTCTGTTGCAGGACATCAGATATGATTTCAAGGGACACTTGGAGATAAAATCCATTTAAAAATTAAGTAGTGGTGCAAGGGATGACTAATTTGCCAGTGGTTTTCGGTGGGGTTTTACAGTATAACGTGGAGTGAAATAATATATGTGGTGACAGTAACTAAGTATTTTTACATCCCAGTTGCACTTGATGTATCTGTAGTTTATCAGAGTATTTTTATATTGGGAAACATTTACTTTATCCTCACTGGATTTCATAACTAAATATTATGTTTTGCTCTACTACATATCATATACTATATATAGCAGAATAAAAAATTATTTTGAACTGGAGAAATTGACACATGAAAGCAGTGTCTGAATTGTGCTTGAACTGAATCTTGTCAGTTAACCTGTAAAATCTGTGAATTAATTACAGCAAGCCTCAGTTAATAACTCACTAATTCAAATTATCCGTTCAGAGCGAGTCCCCAGTTAATGACTCACTGATTCAAATTATCCGTTTAGAGCGAGTTCCCAGTTAATGACTCTCTGATTCAAATAATCTATTCAGAGTAAGTCCCCAGTTAATGACTCACTGATTCAAATGATCCAGTAAGAATAAGTCTACAGTTAATAACTCACTGATTCAAATTATTTGGTTTAGAGTGAGTCCCCAGTTAATGACTCACTGATTCAAATGATCCATTCAGAGTGAGTCTCCAGTTTATGACTCACTCATTCAAATGATCCAGTCAGAATGAGTCTCCAGTTAATGACTCACTGATTCAAATGATCTGGTTCAGAGTGAGTCC
>CAIGQV010016735.1:14861941-14874190 GCA_903798115.1 Danio jaintianensis | reverse complement strand
TTTATTCATTTTTTTTTCGGCTTAGTCCCTTTATTAATCTGGGGTCGCCACAGCGGAATGAACTGCCAACTTATCCAGCGTATGTTTTACGCAGTGGATGCCCTTCCAGCCCATCACTGGGAAACACCCATACACTCCCATTCACACACATACACTACGGACAATTTTAGCTTATCCAATTCATCTAACAGCGCATGTCTTTGGACTTGTGGGGGAAACCGGAGCACCCGGAGGAAACCCATGGGAACACGGGGAGAACATGCAAACTCCACACAGAAATGCCAACTGACCCAGCCGAGGCACGAACCAGCGACCTTCTTGCTGTGAGGCGACAGCGCTACCCACTGCGCCGGCCATTAATTTTATTATTGTAAACTAAAATGAAGGGAAGAGAAGAGAAGAGACAGGGTAGCAGTGACATGATATGAAATTGTGCGTCCACCTGTGTGAAGAGATAAACATTATCTAGAGTGGCTTGCATAAATTAGGCCTGATGGCGAGCTTTGAGTGACAGGCCTGACATTTGAACAGGGATTTTTTTTCCCCTTGAAGAATAAATAGCACATGAAGGGCCAAAACCACAGTCTGACTGTTACCATCCAGCAACCAAACCACTCAACCATTCCCCCATTGAGTGCTCATTAGACAGGAGGAGTGAGGGTGTAAATCCACACCAATGATCACAGACCAAAAGACTCTGACTACCCATGATTAAAGCAGCATAATGGAAGCGTTAATGCAGACGCCTTTCACTTTCTCCACTCGTTGCTAATTAAATGTCATCATACAAACAGAACCCCGAATATCCAGTCACGCATTTCTGTCTGAGGCGATGTTTTCGAGACGGTGAAACGTGTTCACCCGGAACACGGATGTGCCAAAACACAACCCATCCTTGCCTGTTTATAGAAGTTCAGTGACACGGAGAGAGAAGGTATAATCACTACAGCATTGTTGATTCCTTTCTGCAGAGTCTGAGTCATGGTAAAAATGACAGGGAGAAATGACACAGTCTAATTAAGATCCTCTGAAGCCGTTCTGTGCGCTATCACAGGAGACATCCAGAGGAAAGTGTCTCTCACACCGGTGACATTTCCTCACCACTGCTGACAGACACTCGGATAGGAGCTCACAGAGACATATAGTGACTGTGCTTGTAGAATCAAAGCAGGTGAAAAAGATTGTTTGGCAAAAATGAACATTTACTGTTAATTTAGTCTCCCTCGGGCCATCCAAGATGTGCAGTTGAAGTCAGAATTTTTAGCCCTCCTGTATATTTATTTCCCCTATTTCTGTGTAATGGAAAGAAGATTTTTTTTAAACACATTTCTAAACATAATAGTTTTAATAACTCATTTCTAATGACTGATTTGTTTTATATTTGCCATCATGAAAGTACATAATATTTTTCAAGATACTAGTATTCAGCTTAAAGTGTGATTTAAAGGCTTAACTAGGCTAATTAGGTTAACTAGGCGAGTTAGGGTAATTAGGCAAATATGATGGTTTGTTCTGTAGACAAATCAAAACCAATATTGCTTAAGGGGGTTAATAATATTGACCTTAAAATGGTTTGGAAAAAATTAAAAACGGCTTTTATTCTAGCCGAAATAAAACAAATAAGACTTTCTCCAGAAGGAAAAATATTATAGGAAATACTGCTCTGTTATCCTTGCTCTGTTAAACATCATTAAGGAAATATTTGAAAAAGAAAAAGAAATTCACAGGAGGGCTAATCATTTTTCTGTAGGCGAGTTTTTTGTTTCTTTTGTAGAACATTAAAAAAGTTTGTACTGTAGTTGAAACTGTGGTTTTCATAAAATACTAGTCAACAGCTACAGTCATGCTGAAAATAAAAAAAACAAACAAACAAAAATGTACAGGCAGAGCAAAATTAATACCCTTGGCTTCTTTTAACTATAAATAGAGAACTATTTAAATGAATATTTCACCCATAAATTTAAATTTTCTGTCAGACGAACAAAGTAGGAGTAGTTTTAAATATTATCTTATTAAATATTACCCGTCGTAAAACTAACCTATACACCACCAGGGTGTTAATGCATGTCTAATGAAGAGGACCGCTGTGTTTTGTTTTAACAGAAATACTTCTAATATTTTGAATGTAGGTAACACATAGGCACGTTAACCTGCGGGTGACGTATAGGTTAGTTTTACGACATATTTATATGCTTTTGAAAGCTTCAAAATCAAAGTCCCTCTTTAATGTCATTTTACTGCATGGAAGAACCAAGATAAATCTTAAAGGTTTACTCCAACTGTGTTTGTCTGACAGTAAAAAAAGTCATATGCACTGTAAAAAATATCTGTTAATTAGCAGTTTCCATATTTTGTGTTTTTCGTTTATTTACGGTTGTGAATTGAATTATGGGACCTTGATCTCTGCTCTGTGGATTTTTGATGTTGAAAATTCAACTTTACAGTTTAACAATGGATAAGAAATAATATATAGACAAAGAAGTCAGTAAAATAACAGAAAATGTGCTGCCAGTTTATTACAAGGTATTTGTACCATAATATACAACACCAACCCAGACAATATATCACTTTAAGCTATTAAAAATGTTAATAAAAGTTTTAAAGGTTTAAAGTTGTTGGAAGAAAGTTCAAGGTTCCATAATGCAATTCCAAAGCATAAATAAATGATAAATATAAATAAATAAATATGAAAAACTGCTAATTTACGTATTTTTTTAATAGTGTACACAGAGGATGGTTTGAGGGTCAGTAAATTTTTGAACTGCTCCTGTGCAAGAAACTGAATATTATTTACCAAATTAACTTCAATCCAAATAATCCATCTGAATTCATTTAAAAAGTTTACATGCAAAAGTTACAAATATTTCTCTCTCCCCCTCTCTCTCTCTCTCTCTCTCTCTCTCTCTTTCTCTCGCTCTCATAGAAATTGGGTGTTATTGCCAAGAATTACATAATAATAATTACAGCACTCTTGGTGCATACAATGCATGCTGGCATTCAGGTGTGCAGGTGCGCTGAACACAAAACCCATACTAATAAATATGAGAGATGTTACCTGTGAAACTGAAATCATCTTGCCCAATCTCAGAAACTCGATGGCTCCTTGCCAGCAAACCCATTTGTAATAATGTTTGGGTAGTAATCGTCTCCTCCAAAATATGAAGGGTACAGTTATTGCTTTTTTTGATTATCCATAACATCAGGTATGAGCTCCCTTCCAAATGACAATAGGTTCTTTCCTTTCTACTGTGTCCACAAGCCAGTCACTTACTGTACTATGGCAAGGCTGTAACAGAAACTAAAGCTCATTAGTGACTGATTTCAGATGGCCAACAGCAATTCTGCACATCAGGCTCTGCTGTTTCCAAACAGTTTGACATCAGCATATTGCTAAGCTCACAGTGATATAAATCTAATATAAAATAGTTCATCTTCTACTACACAGAACTATTCTAATTAACAGTTTTCAAGAAATTGAAATGAAATTGAAATTTGAAAATGAACATTTTATTTCACTCTTTCTCCTAACATTGTCCACTAAGTGTTGCAATGCAGTTTATCAGCCACCCTCAGTTTATTTCAGACTGAAACATGCAATAATATCCTATAGGAGGCATAATCATAGTTAGCATGAAACAGAAACAGTTTTGTTTGTGTTTTCTTCCCTATGACATACATCCAAGTAAAACTGTTCCTCGAACAAGAATAAAGTGAAGCAGGACTTGATTTGGTCTATTGGGAATTTATTGGATCATTGTGTTTAAAAGTAAGCAAATAAGCTTCATTTTGTTAACAATATAAGCTAAGATAAACTTACATTACACAAAACACAATACTTCCAAAGCATTGATTACTATTAAAAATTCTAATTATCTGTTAACATTATTAGGCATACCCAAGCTAAACACAATAAAAATAACGCTGTTTTATTCGCTAACTTTATGACGATTATTAAAGATTGGCAGTAAGGCTACTGCTCATATTAAGGGCTAATTAATGCATTGCTCAATGTAAATTAATGTGAGATTACTATAAAAACAATAGGGCTTCAGGTTAATAACTTCTGCCAGTTTGAATTAGTGGAGATGACCTTAGATGTTTTATGCAATATCAATCCAACTTTATTCTGTTTTCTTTCCACAAAAGGCAGTAAGGCATATTTATTTAACTGATAGTGAACACTGTACCTATGCAAATATGTTTGGCTCAGACTTTTACAATCTAGAAATCAATCAGTGTGGTGTTCTCGTTTCATTTAAAGACAGTTTGGAGTTATCACTAGGACAAAGTTGCTCAAGTTATACTTTATATTACATACTTTACATATATCTAAAAATATGTAAACCTACAGTGATGGCTATATGGGATATAAATGCACACACAACACTATGTGTATGTGTGTGTGAGTGTGTGCGCCCACTCTTTCCTTAACTATTTAAAAGAGACTCACAGATCAGACAGACATTTAATTAACCAGAGAACCAGCAATCTAAGGTATCCACCTGGAATGGTAGCTTTAAGCGTCAGGTGGATCCAAATGTGTTGCTCGCAAGTGTGAATGTTGTCCGGAGCCTGAACTCAGCCGTTGACATTTCCTTCCCCGAGACATACTGTAGCATCCCTTCCGGTGCCCTTAAAACCCACAGCCATTGACCTCATGTTGCCAGCTTCACCCCCTATTAATTAGGTTTTTAATTGGTGACCTTTGAGAGTCCAGCAAATGTGCAGAGAGAGAGAGAAAGAGAGAGAGAGACACTTCATCTCTGGCCCTGCGCATCAGCAGCTCAGAGTGGAGCTTTCACAGCACTTTAATCTGCTTTTCAAAGAGCTGCCGTCTTCCTCTCATTAGACACTGTGGCATTAGACTCGCTGTGTCTGGTCCAAGTGGATGAGGAGCCCTATTAGATCTTCAAAAAACCCTGCCATGTACCAAAAACCAGCAGCAGAAATGAGAAATTACTAAACTACAAGCACAATTCAGTAATCTGCCAAAGCCACACAACAGTGATCCCGCTGAGAAATCACTAGGCCCCAGACATTTAAGAAAGAGTTGAACATCTTCAGCAAGGGAATCTATATGATTGGCTTAAACCACTGTTACATTCAAAACTCATTGAAACAAATAATGAAATGCAACCAACCATATAATAGCATAGCAGAGTTAGTATTGCAAAATAAACAGCTTATCCACTATTAATAGGAAATTGTTTTCTCTACACCGTTAAAAATAATGGTTCCTCCAGAGTGTTTTTGGGAAAAAGCAATAGAAAAACCATTTTGGTTTAAAAAGAACCACGATTTCTTAGTGTCAAGAATATTGTATTTACTAAAAAAAACTTTTTTTTTAATTAAGGACCATTCTTTCTAATGAAATGTTTTCAAGTAAATAAGTTCTTTATTGAATCATAAATGCCAATATATAAACTTTTTCAGTTGATGTCAAAGGCTGTGTGCCCAACCAAACTTTATTTTGCAGTGATTTCATCTGTCACTTGGTAGGAGCCAACTTAGCCAAATGCCAACATGGACATTGCATGACATGGCTTCAAACACACATACACATGCATGCACGCTCACACGCTCTCACACACAGACACACACACACCCACATACACGCATGTATATGTGGTTTATGAGGACTCTCCATAGGCATAATGTATTTTATACTATTAAAAACTATGCTCATTATAATGCCGTTACCCTACCCCTAAACCCAACACACACATGCACACACAAGTGCACAGTGCACACGCACACACATACACACAAGTGAAAATAAAACCCTAACAGTGTTGACAAAAAGTTCATTTTCATGAGAATAAACTTTTCAGTGGGTCAAAATTTTTAAATCAATGATTAATTATTTCACATATACATCCAATACATATAAATCCTCTCCTGTGGCCTCATAGGATAGTAAAGTGTAGATTGTTTGCTCACTTCAGAATCTTGTCGGCCATATTACGTAAACTGGGAACTCTTTAATTCCTTTTTTTATAATATATTTTTATATATATCTTTTTTTTATTCCTTTTTTTTCTATAAATTACTGAGCCATACTTAATAATTTACATACTGTTTTTAACCCAGTAGGGAAGGATGCCAATTTGGGAGACCAGGAAAATGTGCAGAGCTGGTGGTCCCCCAGGAAACTGGTTGAGAAACACTGAATGATTGCTGTGACTGCCCTTGTCAAATGTTTAATATGCACTGCCAAATCATTGTCATTAGCAAATAATATCCAATTGATTTTTAAATCAAAATCACCTTCTTTCAACAATTAATCATGCAGCTCTATCTAGAATATATTGCTGTATGCAACATTTGAAACAACTGCAGTGTTGACTCTCCACTTGAAATATAATATAATACCAGAACATATTAGGAAGAACTGAATTAAAACACAAACTGACATCTCACCTGGGGGAAATGTCACAGCCCTGCTGCATGAAAGCTCCCAGTGAGAACCAGAGGCTGTTGAAGATGCCGAACTCATTGGTTTGCTCCTGACTCTGCTGGTTCTGGTTTTGCTGGTTCTGACCTGGTTGGCCGGATGACGAGGACGGCTGGTTTGGGTTCTCTTCCGCTCCGTCCTCACAGTCATCTGCGTGCCACTCATAAGGACTGAAGCGGCTGACCAGGAAAAGCACCACGCTCACACCGATGTAAGCAAACACAATACACATCCAGATCTCATAGGCCAGAGGGTCCAGGAAGGAGAAGACGCCAGGCTTAGATTTGGTGGGCTTTTTGATCATGATGGAGATGCCGAGGCTCATGAAGGGCTTGGAGAAATCAATGACTTCCTCTCTGACCAAGGTGATGGTCAGCGGGGCCACAGCTACATCAGCTTTCTGCAGAAGGACACCTGATGTTATTGCAATAAATATTAAATTGATAGATAAATAAATTACACACGAACCAGGAAATCTAGGACCAAGGCCTTCTTGATTAAATTTTCTAACTTTCTGTCTTCATTAGATGTTTTTTTTCCAATTCCCTTTTCTCAATTTAAATTAATTTCCAGGAAGAAGTTTTTTTTATTGTGTTATTATATATAATTATATTATAGAGGTGATAATAATAAGCATTTTGGTTAATTACTGAACATTCTAGCAATGAACTAAAACATGCTAGCACGCACAAAATGTTAAAATGTGTTTTGAATATGTTAACAGTGTGATAAAACATGTTAGCACGAATGCTAAAACATTTTACTAACATCCTAAAACATGCTAGCAATGTGTCAAAACACATTAGTAAGTAAAACATGCTACCAAAGTGTTAAAAAATGCTAGCAACATGCTTAAACATGCTAGTGCGCTAAAATGTTAGTAACATACTGACACATGCTAACAAAGTGCTACCAAAGTGTTAAAATATGCTAGCAACATGCTTAAACGTGCTTGTGTGCTAAAACATGTTACTGAAAAACTGACACATGCTAACAAAGTGCTAAAACAACTCTAACTGGGCACTTGTTGCTTTATAAAAATGTCTTTATACTGTCTGGTCAAGCCTTCTCAAGTCAAAATTACAACTTGTCTTTAAAACTGTGTGTAAAATTACTGTGTTTACTGTGGCATTCATCCTGAACACTCTGATATTTGATTGGCATATACCATATGTAGTGAGAAAGTAAGACACATCACTTACACCGTAGACAAGCTCGCCTACCATCCCATTCCACATCATGGTCTCTGCATCTCTGGCTCCATATTTCCCATCAGCCACTATCTTGAGTATGTAGTGGTATCCCACGTGTTTGGCGATCTCTGCTGCCAGTTCCACACAATAACCTTCATACTTATCATTCCCACTAAAATGTTCGTGGTTCTTCTTCAGCATGACATATGGAGATTCCTAGTCAGCACACAATGGTAGACAGCAATATATAGTGAATGACAATTATTTACTGTATGGTTGTTTACAGACCTATTGGGGATTCACACATGAAAAGGTAGGCTATTTTATTTTCAATGCAAATTCATTTGTAGTCAAATTAGACATTTAGTGCTGTCATTTTAATGAATGACAAGACTTCCCATTTTGGTGCATGCATCAAATTAAATTCATGAAATGTGTCTACTTTATGTTATATATATATAAACATGAGACAACATACTGTTTCTATTTGACCTGTACCTACAAGTGATTATGCTAAATTATATATTTAAAATTATTAAAAACATATTTACAAATATGCAAAAATGCTTAGTTTAAATGATAGAAGCAAAATAGTACAATTTAAAATGACAACTAATAATTTTCGTGTGTTTTAAAATGATTTGTGTTCTAAATATATCTGCTTGGTATATAAACTACTGTTACGCTAAATTTGGTAACACTTTAGTTTAAGTACCAATTCTCACAATTAACTAGTGTCTTATTACCTGATTATTATTATTAAGATATTGGCTGGTTATTTTTACTTATAAAGTGCATATTCAACATGATCTTATTCTACATCACTAATATTACCTAATGCCTTAATCCTACTATTACCCTTAATAACTATTCTATTAACTAACTAACTATTTCTGAAATAGACACCTCCATTGATTATTATGCGAGCAGTTTCTATTTAATCCAGTAGAATCACTGTAAGCATTATGGAAACCATACTTTCAGACACAGAGAGCCACAGCAGGCGACAGTTGACAAAGCACACAAGAGAGTGGTTTGTTACTTAGAACTTGGTGAATTTGACAGGTTTATTTTCAGATTCCTTTTCTTGAGAATCCGGGACGGACCTGGCAATCAGTCGTGTAGAAAGTGTAGGGTGATTCTATTTGTGGAAGGTCTGTAATATGAGTTAGCAGTTCAATTGTGATATTTCAGAAAGATTGGAAGAGATTACAGCACAAACTGTACACCTGAGGCCCTGTTGACAGCTCACTCAGTAACAGGACTTTTCTTAGGAGCTCACAATGAAAAAATAACATGAGAGCATAAGGAGGAGAAAAAGAAAAACAGCGTAAGGTGAAGTAAAGAAAAGAAGCTTTTGCTCTGTTGTTTGAAACTGAAAGTAATAGGGACCATAGTTTTTAGTCAAACAGCTTATTAGGAAAACAAGGCAGAGTTTGATCTTTGTGTTTTGCATATTGTGCACAACTGCGACTAAGCTGAATAATTTAGGAGCACAAAATATTAAATAGATAAAATTGTGGGTTCAATTCAATTCAATTCATCTTTATTTCTATAGCGCTTTTGCAATGTAGATTGTGTCAAAGCAGCTTAACATAGAAGATTATAGTAAATTTAAACTGTCAGTCCAGTTTTCAGAGTTTAAGTTCAGTTTAGTTCAGTTCAGTGTGGTTTAATTTTCACTGCTGAGAGTCCAAACACTGAAAAGCAAATCCATCGATGCGCAGCTCCACAAGTCCCGAATCATGCAAGCCAGTGGCGACAGCGGCAAGGAACAAACTTCACCAATTTGATAAATGATAAATTAAAAGTTAAAGTTAAAAAGATCAAATTAATTACATAAACAATGCATAGATACACATTTTACATATATCCATATTGTATATGCATCTTATTTTTTAAACCCAGTATTAAGGTCTGAAATCATAGAATATTATATAATGACCTATAGTAAGTTTCTCCAAATAAATGCTCTAACATTTTTATTTGATAAGAATTTTGAATAACATTTGATACTTAAAAAATGAAATCATTTTTTGACATGCAATAATTCTGTTGTAGCACAATTCCTGTTTTTCCATGCTCAAATTTAAGACCTCTTAAAATGATGAATAATATGTAAAATGCTATGTATATTATGCACCATAAGCTGGTAGTTGCAAAGAAGAATGTGCATGCACAATTTTCACAAAATCATGTTTTTGCGGTTAACATAGAGATGATAAAATTTTCAAAAACATACTCTTTGAAATCCATTTTCAAAAATGTACATTTTCAGTCCTCTAACATGGTGCTGTTGTGTAAATGAACATCCAAAATGCAAAAAAAGTTTTCCAGTTTTAGTTGAAACGGTAGCATGAAAATGCTCCCTTAATCTCCAACAGGGACGCTTACACTGTCGAGCTTTGCAAACCTCAAAGCGCCAACTGTCTGATTACTGTGTCATATCTGCAAATGCTTTAGCACGGCAAAACCTTTGAACCCAGCTGTGCTGCAGTGCATCTAAACAGACCTGAACAGCGGCACCGCATTTCTTTCTAATACAGACCTCTGAGATGGCCTACACACTGTCTTTCAGAGAAACAGATCATTCTTTGGAGCACCCGTGGTGATGTGACTATTCCCAGCCTCTTTGATAAACAGTCTCTGCAGGACAACCAGCATAGCTCAGACAATCTCCTGCAATCCATCCCACTCCCTTGTGAGCGCTTAGCCCCTAACCCACACCGATGATCCAATACTGCTTTTTTTCCACATCAACTATTCCCCCCACATTCTTCCATCGGGAGGCCGGTCCACTAACTCTGCCCTTTCTCTGGCTGGGCTAGTGATGGGAAGTCCACATTTGAAAGGTTAATAAATGCCCTCTGAAGCCTAACTTGCGACAGAATCGCTAAAACGCAGGCTAAGCCCAACAATCTCAGGATAAAGAAAAGGAAAATTAATCTTTTGTCCACTGCTGGCAATTTAATCCAAGGTTCCCCTTTACGCTGAAGATGAAAACACTGTGGCTGCAGGGGCAATAATGTCTCATTTACAGACTGAGCACAGAACAGCCTTCATGCTTTTATCTGCACAGAGCAGCATTACGGTCATACTGAAGGATAAAAGCATGGAGGGGATGCATCAAGTATTCTAAAATGGGTAGGCCATGTCTGAATTCCTATATTTTCAACTGACCAGTGTTGAGGATGAAGCAACTCATACTTTAAAGTAGTTAAACTACAAGCAAGCTACACTGAAACTATAAACTATTCAAACAAATTGATGCAGAGTCTGGAAAGTGTCATATTATTAATGGAAAGTCAAATGACACAACACAACACTTTTAGATTACCTCATGTGTCCGTCACTGCTAAGATAGAGTAACACCTTTTTGGTATTACTGAGATCGCATTAGCATGGTTTAAACCATACCTATCTGACTCTTAACAATTTGTACTAGTAAACAAAGAGGAATTAAAAGTTCATTACAGGAGTAGTCTAAGGCTCAGTACTAGGACTTTCAACATTGTACTGTACGTAATGCACCTAAAAGACATCATTAAAAACATGATAGTTAACTGCTACTCTAAAAAGACCCAACTGTATATTTTCCAGTGGCTTAACAATATGTATCAATTCACAAAACTCACAGAACACATATTAAAAACTGGATGACTAGTAACTTACTACTGATAAATTCAGAAACAAACAAAAAAGCAAACAAAAAACAGAAGATTAGCAAGGAAAAAAAAAAAAAAGGAAGAATACTGCCTAATGCTTGATAGATGTCCTGTCGAAGAACTCGGCTGTGTGGTTTAATAGTAATTTGGAGGCTACATCTATAGCATTTGTAAAACTGTCTTTTTTCATCTAATATCTCTAAACTATGACATATGCTCTTAATGACTTAATTCTAGACACATATTTTAGCAATAACATACACATATAATTCACAAACGCAATCTTAAAATTCAAACCCCATGAGGGATTGCTAAACTGCATTAATTAGGGAATCTGGAACTGGGAACAATTCCCAAAACAACATGTCCTCTATGCATATGTTAGTCTGTCTGTCTCTCTCTTCTCCTGAGGTTAACACAGCCACTTGGAACCATTCTATATCCAGCCCAGATGGTGGACCTGCACTGAGGATGAGCTCTCCATGGTCAGCAAAGACACTGATTAGACAAGCCCTAAGGACTGATCCTCTGCAAAAACTTCAGTAACGAGACAAATCCTCTACACAGATCCCCATGGCCGGCTTCAATGCATCACATCTGGGACCGGCTGAGACCTCAAGCTCTACCAAGAAGGACACCCATCATGCTAAAGGCCACTGATGATAAGCCAGTCCACTATTGCTGGCTAAACTGCACCTCTGAGTCTTCATTTGTTAGCCAGAGGAGAACTAGACAGAGAGTCTGCTGTGACCAGAAAGAGTTTGGGTTTCTTTTAAAAGTCACCTTTTGGCATGGGGTTGGTAGAGCGGTCCTAGTGTTGAATCATTTCACATTGAGCTGAACTGGATTGTCATAAAACTGACTTTATAACACCTATGATGTCAGGATGTGAAGGGACAACCAGAATATATATATATATATATATATATATATATAT
>CAIGQV010016735.1:14842633-14861541 GCA_903798115.1 Danio jaintianensis | reverse complement strand
CACTTGAACCGAAAGCTGCGATAGTTTTTTTTTTTTTTCATATTGTGACGCAGTTCCTAGAGAAACGGAATATTAAATGAGGGAACAGTGGGTGTGGCTTGTTTTTTTCTACTGCAAAATGATTGGATGTAGTAAAGTAGGCATTTCATTCAGAAAGATCGGGAAAAGGAGAGTTTTATTACAACCTAACAGACACCTCCTCTTCACCACTTCTATTTGTTGCCATAGCGCTGTCAAAACTGACAGTTGGAGGGGCGGGGTTAAGTATGTTAACCACACCTAATACCTCAGACAGAAGTAATCTGAGAATTTAACTGAAAACAAACAGAAAGTGCATT
Organism: Danio jaintianensis; assembly: GCA_903798115.1. Taxonomy (NCBI): domain Eukaryota; kingdom Metazoa; phylum Chordata; class Actinopteri; order Cypriniformes; family Danionidae; genus Danio; species Danio jaintianensis. Next base: position 14,861,203 of record CAIGQV010016735.1, on the reverse strand, counting down.
TTCAGACTTCAATATTAGATTACAAGGGCAAACCTTTTTTTTCTTAATGACATGCACAGATGAATTGTTCAACACAAAACTAGCAATGTGAGCTAACAAAATCAATATGGTTAGTTTTGATTTCATGTGTACTTTCAGTCAGATTTTGTTTCCACTCAATCTCGCATGCCAAATTCAATCCTCAGTGTTTAATCTTCACAGGAGGTGAAGAGCCAAACATCTGCTAAAGAAAACCAGGTGTTCTTTGCCTCACATATTTCTTTGTAAATATAACTTGTCGTTTGCGGTTATGACCAGCATAAATGTTCATTGCCAAATGGCTTTGTTTATTATCTGCGGTGTCACATTCGATTGCGATGGTCTTTTCGCTGAATCACTGTAAACTTTATGAGATAAAATAAAGGTCTAATTTGCTTATTAGGGTTTCATTTTGTGTACTCAGAATATATTAGAACAAGTGTCAGTCTTGCAGATGGAAAAGTTTATGTTGGTGAGATTAAAAGTATGCCTGTGTCGAGTTGATACCTGTTGAAGCGCTCTCTGAATGTCGATGCCTTGGCCCCAGGGTGCCGGTGGGTTGGCCAGACATTCTCCAGCATTTCCGCGCCGAGATATATCTATCCTCTGCCTGCGGAGGTTCTGGAAAGCTGTGGACATGACTTTGACCCCATCATATGTGAGAGCTCCAGTGTACTGCATGGAGAATACAACAAGAAGGCAGAAGTACATTATTTATTGTGTGTGGAATACACCATAAACATTTAATTTTATATTTAATAAAATATTAAACACCAACTAGAAAAGATGCATACATATTTATATTACATCATGCCTAATAATTCTCATTCATTTTTTTAATATTGCATATTCAATAAATATACTGTATGATGACTAATTAGTAATATTAGTAACTATTACAGATATATACACATGTACACATACAAACATGGCATATTTTCTATATAATTTCTGTGACCTAAAAGCATACTATTAATGTTTATTGCATATTAAATGCTGTGTTTTCTGTTGCAGTGATTGGTTATTAACGTAACCGCTTGTTTTACATTCTTAATTTATCAGGTCAGAATCAATTCTTCACATGGCAAATTGTTTGAATGTAGTCCATTGAGTGTCTCACCTTCAGTCTTCGCTTGGGAACTTTGGCATCTTTATTGTCAAACTCCATCCACTGCTGCACTGTCCTACTGACATTAGGATCTGCGTAATTCACCAGCTGAAAGCCTGTTACATTCGCCTCACCCTTCTTAAACTCCGTCAGGTCAATGTCCAAAAATCCCTACCGGAGAACAGAGAATATGTTAACATGTTGACATACTGTGATTTCACTTATGGTAAATCACACAGAGGTTCTCCTTTGAACATAATAATACAATCTTAATGAAATGTCTATCATTGGCTACACTCAAAAAACATAATGTTTGCTGCTTGTTCAAACTACTTATTTAAAATGAGCTGAAACAAAACAGTTCTTGAGTTTTTGTGGGCAAAACTGAATTGTTTTATGCTCAATCCACTTAAATTTGTAAAAACTAATAAGCTAAGCTTTTTTTTAACACAAAAGAAGACATTTAGAAGAAAACTTTATACCTGTAACCATTGACATCCATAGTATGAAAAAGCACTGCAGTGTTTGGGTGTTCTTGTCACGTGACTCACGGTTTACAACTGGATGCACCTGGGAAATGCGAGCGCGCACAATATTCGCTCCCAATATGTGCGTGCATGCAAAAAACGCGATATATGAATGGCTCCATAAGCAGCTACGCTTCTATTCACATTCAGAAGATACCTTCACTTCCTATCCTGCACAAAAAAATTCAATTTAGCCTGTTTAGGCTGAGGTGGGACACCGTGTTTCTGGGCGCCTGTGTCCTCCTAGGTGATGAGAATTGTCATAAAATGCTTTCTGTTCTTGTGCTTGAACAAGTTGCTGGCTGAGTTAAAAGCAGTCGAAAGTTCTTTAGAGACTGGACATAGACTGCATTTCACATCAATATTTTTGTTTTTACACTCAATGAAATCAAAGTAATGTCTGTATTTGCACTTGAAGAAGCAACCACTCTCGTTAGCAGCCATTTCAGCTTGTGTTCTCCAGCAATTTAAAAGCACATGCTTATTAACTTAGGTTGCAATGGAAAATGGGATTTAAAAGAAGCATTTTTATCTTCCAAAAACTATATTTGTAACGTACGTAATGCAATTACATTGACTTTAGTAACTGTAATCAAATTACACAAATTTTAAATGTAATTCGTTACATTATTACGTTCCTCAAAAATGTAATTAGAATACAGTAATCCGTTACTGTGGAAGGCGTTACACCCAACTCTGCTCAAGACAAATCGATTGTGTGGAACCCAGCATTTTTTACTGTGTAAACTTAAAAGGGAAACCAATCTGTGCTAAAATACAATGACGAATCCCCCATAATTGTTAAAACGTCCAACATAAGACCTCGACAGGAAATCAAGGGAGTAATTTTCACATTAATGTTCAGGTGCAGAGAGAGTGCATGAGGCCGAGCCTGTGGAGTGCCGTCAAATGTAATGTAGGGTTTAAAACTATAATAGAAAGAATGGTTGGGTCAATCGCTTAATGAAAAAGGCTAATCCCTTTCATCCACTGAGGCTGTTATCCAAGAAAGCTCGGTTGTTATCCGATGTGGTGCTGGAAAATGCTGAAGCTTTGAGTAGGAATTTGAAGAAAGAACAGTGGCACATCTTGAGAGTTTGCCGGAGGTCTATCTTTGATCCCACAGGCTCTATTTAGTAATTCAAGGTCTTTTCCCCAAATCCAATCAGCTGAAGTAAGCTGCCCCAGAGCAGCCCACACACACGCTCCGTACCTGAGATCACAACGAACACAATCTAACCAGGGAATGTTTAATTTCATGTAGTTTTCTGTTTAGTTCCATAAGCTCACATAATTATTATAGTAGGACTATCAACAAAAAACCTGAAACGGTTTGACTGGATTCACTGCATGGCAATTGTTGTACAACAAGTGTTACTTGATGGTGGATTTGGTGAATAAGATATTAAAAACAATAGGTTTAAGAATGTGTGTATTTGAGGCATATATTGATACTAGGAAAATGTAATAATTGCAAAATCATCTCAAATCAAACTGTTCCTCAGGATTAACAAAATGTTCTATTTTTAACTTTTATAATTATTAATAAAATATCAAGAATAGTTTATACTATTGAAGCAGTTAAATATAGAGTTTGATGTCAGTAAAGATCCAAATCTGTAAAAATGACTGGCAAAACGTTGCATTTAATGGCTAAAGCTACATTTTTACAAACTCCACCTTTAAAACTTTTCTCAGAAATATAATTGTTTTATATACGTAACCCTCCCTGTTGGTGTGCTCCCCCCAAATGTCTCTGTGCTGTATGTATTTGATGAGATGAATGAGGAGGACATCTAGACCATGGTTGAGTCAAGCAGAGCATTTTTCTTTTAATGGGCTCCATTCCCCATTTAGTCACTCTCACAGGAGAAACAGCACTGTTTCAACATTTTCACAAGGAAATAGGTCTGAGCATGTTACAAAATAACTTACAAAAACTTAAGTAAATTACAATATAAAACAAATGATTATAGAAAATAATGTGGGTGAGGCTGCAGCTAACCTAATAAGCTCACTGTTCACAAATTAACTGAGAAGATAATCTACAACATATGAAAGACAAATAAAAATTGTATATTGTATAGCTTATATTCAGAATTCATAGAAGCAAATCATAAAATACACAACTAACTATTGCCTTCAACAACATTTTCCTTTAAATAACATGAATATCTAATATTATGACAAATTAACCAGATATCATAAAGACCAGTAATAACCTTTCTTACTTTTTTCCACAAGGAAATATAACGGAAAAATCAACAGCTGCACCCATGTAAAGAAGGGTTTACTCCTCTAATGCAATACACAGCTCCCCCTGGAGGAAGGGATGACACATAACATCTTCCCTGCATGTATATTCATGATAAATTATTTTTGTTTTTACATTATTTTTTCAGAATGTTACTCCAACATCCTCCTGCAAATCCCAAATTCCAACATGAAATTCCCCAAGCAATATAATCGGCTTGTTAAATCTGACGTCACATATCAGATTCTGGGTCCAAATGCTAAAAGCAGGCAACAAATAGTACTAATATACACTCACAGTGTGCTGTTATACTATTGAATATCATGATTGTAATGTTAACTTCTTTTTATAAAGATATTGGTGTCTTTAATTTGTGGAATGACAAAACAGTGGTTATGAACAGTTATTCATTCATTCATTCATTTTCTTTTCGGCTTAGTCCCTTTATTAATCTGGGGTCGACACAGCGGAATGAACCACCAACTTATCCAGCATATGTTTTACGCAGCGGATGCCCTTCCAGCTGCAACCCATCACTGGGAAACATCCATACACACTCACTCACACACATACACTACGGACAATTTAGCCCACCCAATTCACCTATACCACGTGTCTTTGGGCTTGTGGGGGAAACCGGAGCACCCGGAGGAAACCCACGCCAACACGGGGAGAACATGCAAACTCCACACAGAAACGCCAACTGACCCAGCCGAGGCTCGAATCAGCGACCTTCTTGCTGTGAGCCGAACGTGCTACCCACTGAGCCACCATGCAGCCCTGAACAGTTATTGTGTAGTGTTAACATAAACAGTTATTGTAAACAGTTACTGTAGAGTTTACATGATTAGAGGCTTGAACCCAGAAACACTAAACATACAAATGGTCTCCCAATTGTGCACTAAAGGCTTGTTTATGTTTGACTCAGCACTGAATGGGTTGTAATGTGTTTGTATTTGACTCAGCTTTGAGTGTAATAGTCTTTGTTAGGCTGTAAGTGTGCTGATCTTTGATTTTTTTTCATGTCCCCTAACACGTTTGATCCCTCAGGAGCATGTCCCTGCGTTCCCTGTGAACATCTGCTCTAACGGGCAGCGAACAAGATTCACTGCGCTGCTGACATGACCCCACGCTAGTGTCTTACCTCGGTTGCCCTCAAACACACATAAACTCGAGGGAGTTTTTGTCCTTTTGTTACTTGTCAGAAGCCTCAGAAGTGTGTGGGTGTACATTACGCTAGGCAGATTAGTGTTTTATTTTTTTATGGTGTCAGACTGTATGATATAAATCTTGAGACATTTGTCGCATTTGACAGTGTCGACAGGGCAATCAATCATATCCTGTACTGACATCCTCGTTGACAGAACAAAAATGAAATGGCACCATAGGCATGTCCCATATGCCAATTTTGACCCATATCAGTGGCTTGTTCATTTAATACAGAGCGGGAGGGGCTGTCAACCTAAATATTATGGTGCCAACAAAAATTATCTCTTTTAAGTTGCATGTACCATGTCACTGGTTAAAACAGCAGATTCCTGTGAATTTAAACACTGTTGGAAACGTTAAGGCAAATGTACCAGCACTAAGCCCCAACAATTATATCACTGTTGTAGTGTTTTTTGGAAATTGCTACACAAAGCCTCCCTCAGGTTTCTAGTGACTTGTAATGTCATTGACCACCCTCCCTATCATTCATTTAATAAATTTCTGAGTGTTCCTCAATCTATTCATTATAAACAATTTTAAAAAGTCAAACATTGTCTTCTAATTCATGTTTTTTTTTTTTAATATATAGGGTCATCTGATGTATGTAGCAGGCACTTACTTTGTTGCTCTCCTTTGACTTATTTCCTTCTTTATCAGCGGCCACCACAGTGGAACGAACCACTAATTACTCTTACACAGTTTTACTGGTGGACGCTCACATATGATATTAGGAATATCAGCAATAATTTGAAATGGTTTGACTGACATTACTGTAGAGCAATTATTGTATGCAATGAGTGAAAAACACCCACACACTCAGCCAACTTTACTTCATACAATTCACCTATGTGCATGTCTTTGGACTGTGGGGGAAACCCACACAAACAAGGAAGAACATGCAAACTCTGCACAGAAAAGGACTCAAACAGAGACCTTCTTGCTGTGAGGTAACCATGCTAACCACTGAGCCACTGTATCGCTTATGTATGCAACAGTGTAAAAATATATTTGCTGCACAACAATAATTAAATATCTGACTCAGTAAGTGCAATTCACCTTTATTCTTCTGGGTGAATGTCTGACACTGAGAATGTATGATTTTTTTCACTCATAATTACCACAGGCTTTAAACAAAAGAATATCATCTACAAAACTTGAAATGTATTAAATGCCTTTACTGCAGAGCAATTACTGTATGCAATCAAATTTAAGTGTCACTGTTACTTGATGGCAGATTTGATGAATACGCTCATTCAAAATTCTGATTTTAAAGATGTTGAAAACAATTGTTTTGAGAAAATGATTAGGATGACGAATAATAGAGAGATGCTGAATGTACAGAAATAATTCATCCTGACTAGGATGTTGATGGTAAAATCTTATGCTCAGACTAAATCCTTCAAAGTTTCTAAAGTTAACAAAATATGCTTTCATTTATTTATAAATTGTGCTTTCATTTATTTTGCAACTGTTATTAAAATATCAGAAGAGCTTTATGCAGTTTCAGCTGTTAGAGATCATTCTGTGCTAGATATATAGGCTGAATATGTAATAATGATTGGGGAATTTAATGGTTAAAGCTAAATTCTTATATACTGCTCATTTAAAATAGTTCATAAAATGTAAATACATAGAACACACTGTCAAGACGGAAATTATTCATACCCCTGGCAAATTCTGACCTAAAGTTTTTGCTCAAATGTAAAAAAAAGTGGAGAATTTTTTTTTCCCACAATGACGCATCTTGTACATTGTCTTATTATCTTTTGGGAAAAGCCTGTGTTATTTCCAGACAAAATAAAACCCTGCTAGAATAAAAATAAATGTAATGAATTAATTCAATTTTGCTCACATATAATATATATATTTTTTCCCCCTAGACTTTTCCTCTAGACCTAATATATATGGTCAGTCATTTCTTTAGGGTCATTCAGTTGATAAATGAATCCCCTTGTGTTGCGACTCCCTGAATCCAAGTGTGAAATCCCTTACCCAATATAATAGTCTCCCAACTGTAACCTAGTGTTCCACAGGGACAACTCAAAGTCTCCTCTAACGTCAAATCAATTCTTAGAGGGAAGTGCTATCGCACAGCTGGCCTCTGGGCCGAAGCGTCACACAAGCCCGTTTCACAGCCTCATCACTCTCTATGGTGAGAGTGAACAAGGCAATCAGAGACACACAGACTGTCTGCATCACTGCACATATTATGCTGGGCTGAAACCGAGCGCACAACTGGGACGCTTGTCATCACAAACTCTCAAGTTTTAAATACGCCACATTCTTCCCTCAGTCAAGATGACTACAGTCTTTGGAGGCAATCAAGAGCTCATTTGCAAACAAAAGAGTTTTTATTCAAAATTAAAGGAGAAAACAAAGTCAAGCAGTTTGCAGAAAGAAGCTTTCAATGATTTCAAAAAGCACAACGTTCATGAGGACTCTTTAGAAACTCTCTTAAAGCTGTCAAATCAAAAACAAATTCAGTTATTAAACTTTTTAGGAACAGAGACGTTCAAATGTGTCTTAAAGGGATAGTTCACCTAAAAATAAATATTATGTCATCATTTTCTCACCCTCTACTTGTTCCAAACTAGTTTGAGTTTCTGTCTTTTGTTAAACAGTGAAGAATTGAAGAATGTTGGAAAGCAGCGGCCATTGACTTCAATAATATTTTCTTGGTCCTTCTATGGATGGTAATAACAGTTTTTTTCCCAACGTTCTTCAAAATATATTGTGCTGTGTTAAACAGAAGAAAAAAAATCCAAAAATATTACATTATTTTGGGCGAACTATCCCTTTCTACGTATATGCACACCAAAGCTTAATGTTTTGGGATACATAGACAAACTTACAGGCCACAGGTGATGACTAAAACGAACAATACCTACTCTTAAATAAATATAATATGATATAATAAAAATAAAATTGAAATATTTGAAAATATATTATAGTAATAGTAAAATTTAAATTGTAAATAAAAGCTAATGCAGAATAATGATAAATACCATAGTATAAAAATCGTTGAATCATTGTAAGATGTTGTTAATTTGTTGCTATGTGGTTGCTAAGAAGTGTTGGGTAGTTCCTAAGTGATTGCTATTGGTGTCAGAAGCTATGCTAAGTTTAAAATGTATGTCAATTATAACTTAGGAAAAGACTCATTAAAAACCAGGGCTACAATGTTGTGACAAAATAGTTAATTCACATGCAAAAAATCTGGAGATTGGTTACGGCATTCATAAACTCAACAAATTGGGTGCGATTGGGTGTAATTTTCATTGCTGCAAATAACAATCTGACACTCATCATATTGCACGTTAATTGCAACAGCCATTACATATTTAATTCATTTCTTTTTAGTGCCCGTCATTTTCCAACTCCAGGTGCTAAAAGATTAACTGGATGTACTGCTTGTTTACTGTCAGATTTATTAATTTAGCTAGTAAGCTATTATGGTTCAGGAGAAGCTAGTAAAAGTAATAGCACTGTTTACACTAGCCATAGCAACTACATTGACATGTGAGCAGTTGGAGAGCACAGATAAGGTAAACAGTGTGCAGATGACCTGGTTAAACACACCAAGGGACTCAAGAGACTAAAATTAATGAAGAGAAGGGGGGGAAATGGGCGCAGAAGTCATTTATGATGCTTCTGATTACAATAGCGATCTACTTTCTGAAGCATTGCCACAGCTCTGATTGGCCATGTCGTACTTGTGGTTTTTTTTCAGTCAGTAGCATGTCTTCTGGCATTCCTTCTCATGTTGACTATCTGCTCTCATAGCAACAGTGACATCCTGTTTGCTGGAACAGGGCTCTGCTGATGATGTCCTTCACTTGTATGTGGCTGATAGAATTGATTTTTGGTTTTTGACGGATTTACTCAGTATTTGCCAGGCTTGTTCTTTCAGCCCAGGGTGACTATTCTCTATTTCAGGCGTAGGCGGTCCTCCCACTCCAGATCTACAGTGAGGGCTTTTGCCCATCTGATCCTATACAAATTCACTACGAACAAAGAATGATTTAAGAATTGCAGGATTTTGGGTGAGACACCTGTGTTCTCTTAATGCGTTTTTAAATCACATTAGTTAAGCACAGGTCTACAAACTACAAAATGTGATTTATGGGGAAAGTGTCTCCTTAACCTAAAACAGCCTCCATCTTTGTTATAGAGATATTTTCCAAATATTGAAAAAAAGCTCCTCTTTTAAATTTGTTTGGTGTTTAAAACAATTAAACAAGCATACTTTTTCTGAACGTCTGATATCTTATTCAACACGTTAAATGGCAACTCTGTATCTGGTGTAACTAAATAGAACAGGTTTCCAAATCTGAACTCAAATTCTATTTAAAAGCGCTTAATTTGATTCAGATTTCACATTGAACTAATTGTATTACAAATAATTTCTTTGTATTTCAGTTTCCATGTCCATTTCATGAGTAATCATACTGCTCTTTCTCATCAAGACTGAAAAAGATAACCAACTAAGTGCTATACAGTGTATAGTTCTATGGTAATCTTTATACTTATTGTTCTTGTTAGGCTTTATAAACCATATTGTTCTGTTTATTATAAACACATGCTACATTTTTGTCAGATACTAAATGCATATGTCTCCAGAATGTTGCTATGTTTACCATTCTGTCAATCCTCTCAGTCTCAGAGTAAGTTGTGCACACAAAGAATATGATAATTTAATGAATTCACTACCATATCTAAATGTGCTTCTGTCTCCTAAACTAGTCAATAAACCTGCTTGGTTTGAGAGTGACATTTATTTGATCTGTGCATCATCTCTATGTTATTAAATTGGCAACAGATCTTTTTTTTTTTTCACAACTAAACAGTCAAACAGTAAAAAACCTGTGCAAAATAAGATAGAATAAAATAAAATATTTTAAACATATTTAAATAAAGAAACTCAGGTTAAGAATCACTTTTCAATCAATTCAATTCAATAAAAAAAAAACATTTTAAGAACAGATATCTGGATTTCGAAAAAGAAAATGATTGATATTAAAATCAATATTTCCTTTTCCCTAGTCTCTCTTCTCTAATGTGCCTGTAGCAGGTGTCCACATCGCCTGACTGAATGGATGGAGTTGTATCTTTTTCCGCTTGGTGTCCCTGTAAATGTGGTGCAGTGAGTTGGTGATGTTACTATAGAAACTAGCCTTCACCCAAAAGGCTTGGACACAGAGGGGAAGCTTAGATGGGCATCCACTCACACACTCACTCACACGTTCACACATGCAAACACTGTGTAAACAGAATTGAGCTCTCCGTCATAGAACACTGGGAGTAATTTGCTCACTTCTTAAAAAAAATTGCCCATTATGGAAATAGCAGGCAGTTGCAAATCTTTCTTTATTGCTTTGCCACCTCTATCATTTATCATTTACAATTACATCTAACAAACTGGCCAGACCGCTTTAATTTAAAATCCTCAGCAGTGTGCTGTCCAGTAACACAAGCAGCATATTAATGCAGCGATTATCATCATTTCTCTTTGAAATCAATTTAGCCTTCATTCTCATACATTGAGCGCAGCTATACAGACCGAAGACTGCAGACATCACTTGTAGTTTTTTATTTCATATTCAAAGAACACTTCTTCAGGCTATGTTTATGTAAGAGCTCATCTGTTAGTCATAGTGAGCGGCTTCTTATGATTGGCCAGTAGTGAAAATATGCAAATCAGCTGTAATATCAAGAGTAGCAGTGACATTTGAAAGCCTCATGCGGAGCATTAGTCATGCGATCTCTCATAGTGAACACTGTGTTTTTTAGCTTACCAGGTTCGCTAGGATGTAGTGGTAGCTCTTCACGTTCTTCCCCAGCTCGATGATCTGAAACAGACCAACAAATAAAGTGAGAAGTTACAGGATTTGTTTTGGTGCACACAGGAATATAACAGCGTGTTAGTGACAAGTCAAACCACAGATATTAATAAATCACACCATAATGTCATATTTTCAAGGAAGACGTGTCAAAGATGGTGAAAAATTTATGTATTGTCTCTGGGGAAATTTATTTATAATTTAATGATTACCAAAACACCATAAAAAATGAAGAAATACATTTAGAAAATAAAACAAATAAATAATAATAATAATAATAATAATAATAATAATAACAATAGTAAATACACAAATAAATAAATAAAACAACACTTTCAAAATTAATTTTACTCAATGGCAATAATAATAATAATAATAATAATAAATATTAAATACACAAATAAAATAAATAAAACAACACTTTCAAAATTAATTTTACTCAATGGCTATAATTGTTAAAACAATAACAACCACAACAACAACAACAACAACAACAACAACAACAACAACAACAACAACAATAATAATAATTATTATTATTATTATATTATTGCTGTGTAGTAATAAAAGTAATAATAATAATAATGATTATTATTATTATATTATTATTGTGTAGTAATAAAAGTAATAATAATAATAATAATAATAATAATAATTATTATAATTTTTGTGTAGTAATAAAAGTTTATTTTATTATAATATTTTCTCAATTTATTTTTATTGCCTGTTTAATTTTTTTTTAGATCTTTGCCTCAAACAGTACAAACCATACTTAAAATTTTTATTTCTAGCAAATGCATAAACGGACAATTTATGCCATCAATGCAACTCAAATCAGTTTGGATAAAAGCATCTGCCAAATGTACGAAACATGTAACATTTAAGTAATAACAACAACAATGGCATTTTCAAAAAGCGCACACCCACGATTCGCTACAAATTGACAACAATCGCGGGCTTTCATCTTTATATTGACTTCAGGGTATTTCAGAATGAAGACGGCTATGTTTTCAGAGCAACAAAGAAGAAAGGAATGAAGAATTGTGATGTAGGTTTTCTTTTGTGTGGCTATAGAGATAACAAAGCCTCTGCAGGCATGAAGAGCACAACAGTGGAGAAAAACAATGAGTCATGCACTGACGGAGGAGGAGCACATTAGCAGTTGTGTTGGGTACACTACACTGACCGAGGGCCACAGTTTTAACCTGTATGAATGAACGCCAGTGCACAGAGTGCAAAGTTAATGCCCATCAAACACTTTGACACCATTAAACTGTTATATTGTTCTGCTTCAACTAAAGTAAATTAAAGAATGTAGCAGGAGAAATTCTGAAATGACAACAAGGATGCACGAAAATGATTCTGTGAGCAAACAGCATGTAGGTAGTTGTTCACTGAAGCTGTGAAAGCTGACGTTACTGTAGTTTGTGGCCATAACAGACAGTAGCATTAGTTATTAATGGTGAACCCAGTAAGTTTTCATCCGGCAGGCCAGCCCAGGGCAGAGAACAATACTGACAAGGACACAGCTTGGTCCTTTTTTTTTTTCTTTTGGTATTTCAGTGCTGAGATTCCAAACGTGTTCTTTTGTAAACCTTAGAATAGACTGGTGGAGGATCTTCCTTGACCTTCCATAATAAATATTTCCACAACAAATGTTTATTGATAAAGTGAAGGAAATTACTTTCAGAATTGGATATAACTTTAAGAAAAAAGGTCCATAGTAAAGCAATGTAGTAATTAGCACACACTTAAACCCTGCAAGATTAAAACCACCCAAATCTGCATGAACAACCTTTTTCAGACGAAAGAGAATAATTATAAAATCTTTAGCCAAAAAAAGGACTATACAGTGCCACACTGCAGTGTTCAACTCTCGGTTTTCCTCCAGCTGTAGTTACTGCACAGTGTGAAGCAGCTTTTACACTTGGATGCAAAAAGCACAGCGCTATGAAACCCATTCATTTCAATGGCTTGTGGACCGCAAGGGTGGTTTGTTGCTGCACTGAAAAAAGTATAAGAGCAACGTTGATTAGCTTGTATGCCATGGTCAAAGGATAAAGTAGTTGAATGTTCTGCTCTATGGAAATTCTGCTCATCTACACATATACTTATCTATGCATGAACTACATATGCTCACAGGACAAAAGCCTGCTCAAATAATGTGCCAACAAAACAATTCTAGGCCACTTCTATTCCTGCTGCGTGCAATAGTACTGTACTTTTATAGCAACGCTGGTAAAAGGACTCCACTTGACTCGTTCACCGTCAATAAAATCTGGATATTTGGTTACATTTAAAAATTCTTACAAAATGATATTATGTATTCATTATTTCTATTATTTATTCATTATTACAAATAATTCAGAATTTTCGGTCCACAATTTTCATTTCAGTTCACAAATTACGCCGTTATGCGACACAAGGCTCATGCCCCACACTGTCACAAACATGATCAGAATTGTGTAATAAAAGTAACAATGTAGTATATAATGATTGGCTTTGTTGCATAGACTGATTATTTAGCTTCTGAAGACCTCAATGTATCATACTCATTTTGTTTTGTCTGCATATTGTCTTATTTTGTCACTCATGGCAGCCACTGACTTGCATTTTATGAATCATCAATACAACCACGGTATCAGCTAATAATCCTATTTAATGTTCTTCTGAAGAAAAGTCATTTTTCAATGGCCTAACGGTAAGTAAAGGAACACATTTTTGGTTGAATATTCAGGCAATGTATCTGATGGTATGTAACTAGGATGACAAAATCTGCAGCAGAAGCACATCTTGTAAAGTGGACCAAAAAAGGATGACATCATCTCTTGCTAATGGTGTACGCTCATGTTTGACATTAAAAAGCAATCTAGAAATAAAACTGTCCTCCTTTTTGGGGATACTACTTGCCATCAATTTGAAAAAGCTAGAAGAAAAATTATGTGAAATATAAAGCTGCAGCCTTCTATTTTAAACAGAATTAAATTTCTTTGTCAGACTACTGGGTCCTTTAAAAAAAAAAAGGGAAATATTTCAAAACTAAAATCTTGCATGCTAAGAGAGTGTTTTTTCTTTAATTAAACTGCCTGGCCTCTGGTGTAAGTAAAAGAATGTGAATCAAAGTATGGCTAAAATTACACCAATGTTGTTTTACGGTGTGATTTGTGGACGCGTGATGATGGATGATAGCTTTCAGAGAGGAAAATTTTTGTCTAGACGTGCTGTGCAAATTGCTACCAAATGATGCAACGGCCTTAACTGCGGGGAATGTGCTATCAATAACACAACATGGCCTGTCAAGGGTCTTCGGTTTGAGTCATGAAATAGAGAAAAGGAAAGAAAGAGAAGAAAAGGCACGCTCTCATTAATTACAGTAACAGGACACTTCCTCCTCCTCCAGGCAGTGGAGAAAGGTGACAGAGAAAGTGACGCGTCACTATGGCTCCACTGCCAACCCCAAATGTCAGCTCAGTGTTATTTATCTGCTCTGTCCTTGGCGCTCTATGAAAGAGAGAGACACACACAGAGAGGAGAGAGAGAGAGAGAGAGAGAGAGAGAGAGAGAGAGAGAGAGAGAGAGCATATCTCGGTGCCTGTTGCATTGTCACTCCATCTGATAAGAGCGGACATAGTCTTCAGTACTCCGGCACTGAACTGCACTTTAAGTTGAGTCATCTGAGCCTGCAGATGCTGTCTGATGTACATTCATAATGGCATGGATATTACCAGCCTTAATGATGACTAACTAGCTGTCTTAATTGAAAGACATGCTTAGGTGGTTTATAACTGTCGTAATTAGGCATAACAGGCATAATTAGAAATAGTAAGAAACAACTAGAAGTGGCCAAATTGACCCCACAGTATTTGATATTTATGATGTTCTGTGTGTTTTTAAGATGAAAAATCATAATATTGAGCAATGTTAAACAATCAAGATTTGCTGCTTGTTAAAATATTGAGTAATTAATGTGATTTTAGTAATTCACAACTATGCCATTTTGTGACAATATTTTGCCATTTTACAGTTTTAAACATTATGCCAACAATAAAGGCATGTTGGCCAATCAGAAGCCTAAAAAAAGGATTATTATTGGTTCCAATTGGCTGTCAACAACTTCCGTTATTTCAATTATTAGCAGAAGTATTTTGGTTACGTTGGAAACATGCACAATCTGACATAAAGCAAAATAAATTATGGCACGGACAAGCCAAAAACTCTCTATGCTTCTACACAGACACCAATGTATTCAGAAATTTCCACTCCACAGTTTTGCTTTCAGTGTGAAAACTGACTAAACAATCCATTTGTGCAATATTTTTTTGGTCAAGAATGACCAAACCACATAGAAAAAGCAGAGTTTTTGAAAATACCCAAGTTTGTGTGGACAGAGCCTCAGATTTGTGTCTATGAAGTTCTCAAAACATCATAATGTCACATAATTATTTTATTATTATTTATTATTCCATGTTGTAAATGCCCTTTTATGGTTAAAGTGAAAACTGATGTTTATATCTCTTTAAATGTAAATGAGCTGCTGCTCCCTGCCCCCTTTTCCAGATGATGATGGCGGGTTTACATCTTGTAACTTTTTTGTGCTCAAACAGCATGTGTGTACTAAAGCAAATGCAACAAAGCATAATAGGACCCCTTTAATTTAAAATAAATAAAAAGATTATTTCATTACCCTCCAAAAAAAGGTTGGTCCCCCAATGTTTAAGAAAGAAAATTCTCATTTTGGATCCAAAATTTGAATCCCAAACACCTGAGAGAATGTACCGGTGAGAGTCAATTACCTTCTTCAGAATGGAGGTGAGTCTCTCCAGCTCGCAGTCGATGATGATCTGGCCCTCCTTCTTTTTGTCCAGATCCTGGAACACTTTGAGGAAGGACGCCTCTGTCATTGTCTCTACATTTACAGAGGTCACCAGCCAGTTATGCTCTGCTGCTGTGTCCAGAACCTTCTGCAGAACAGACAGTCCTGAAATACAAACAAAGAGGGAAAAATGAGTTTGGCAGAACTTGAGGTAAAAGGTGAGGTAATCAATTACATTAAACATTTTAAGTATAAAGGTAATTTTTTGTTATTTATTTTATACAGTATTAAGAAGTGGACAAAGATTTTCTGCATTTAGATCCACTTTTGACCATTTTCCAAGGGGGTCGAAAATAAATTTGAATGGATTGCTTTAGTGTGGATGATCCTCTCCATTTAAAGACATCTTTTCAGTTTGAAGGTGAAAATTGTAAAAAGCACAGTGTTCTCTTACCAGTCTCAACACAAATCTAGAGCATTTAGTGGAGTTTTGCAGCTTTCAGACCAGAAATGAATGCTGCTGCTCTTTGTATAATTTTCATTCTATGCAAATGACACAAGCTTATTTCATTCATTCATTCATTCATTTTCTTTTCGGCTTAGTCCCTTTATTAATCTGGGGTCGCCACAGCGGAATGAACCGCCAACTTATCCAGCATATGTTTCACGCAGTGGATGCCCTTCCAGCTGCAACCCACTGGGAAACATCCATACACACTCATTCACACACATACACTATGGACAATTTATCCTACCCAATTCACCTATACCACATGCTTTTGGACTTGTGGGGGAAACCGGAGCACCCGGAGGAAACCCACGCCAACACGGGGAGAACATGCAAACTCCACACAGAAACGCCAACTGACCCAGCCGAGGCTCGAACCAGCGACCTTCTTGCTGTGAGGCGAACGTGCTACCCACTGCGCCACCGTGACGCCCCAAGCTTATTTCTGAACATTAAATTGAAAAATTGGAAAGAAATTATACAAAAGCACTGAAAAAATGCCTTCCCGTAACACTGGTTGTGCATTACAGTTCTGAACAATTTGTAAGATGGGCAACACAAATTAATTAACAATCTAATGTGCAATACTGGTCTAAACAATCCATTTGTGCAATATTTTTTTCCATAATATGCACATTTGTTACCTCAATTCAGTCATATGTTATTCAAACTATGCAGAAGATGTCTAGGCCTTTTGTTCAGTAATATTAACTATATGTCTTCTCTTGTATTTATTACTTTACTTTTATTACTTTATTACTTTATTTATTATTTATTACAATGTAGCACATAATATTTGTATACCTAGGATTTGCACTTAATTACATTGACAATAAAGATTCTATTCTATTCTATTCTATTCTATTCTATTCTGAAATCCAGATAAAGCTACATTAGGAGGAAGACTGGTTAATGTGAAACCTTGCATAAAATGTAATGTGTAAATAACAACGTGATGCAATGCCTAAGTTAATTCATTAAGAGGTCATTCTGAAGCAACTCGGGAGCTTTGTAGGACTCTAGTATCGACACTCTGTTATCTCCAGCCACCTCTGAGCATCTGAATGCCACTTTATTGGCTGCAAATTCAGAAAAAGCTGCCAGGAAGATCCAGAAAAGTGGAGAATGAGAGCCACGCTGTTCACAGACAGGAAATGGGCTTCGATTAGTGTAGACATTGATCTTGGCAGTGGACTCAGAGATGCATGTGTGCAACTGCAAAGGAGCAATCATCGTTCTTTTAAAACACCAACGAAAATCTCTAAATTAAAAACAATGTGATTTGTAGGTAATTATACTTACAAAATGTAAGCTCAACATATCATTAGTTATCATCATCTAGGATGTCTCACTCTTTACTACAGTACCTACAGTTCAGCTGATTTGAGACTACAGTACATAGGCAAAAATGTTTATGGATTATGATAAAAAGACCTTACATTTTTTTGGATGCCAAAAGCCTGTAAATATAAAGCTTCCTGGAGAGGGATCACATTAGTAAAATTTAAATGTAACCATATGTTTTCATGTACAAAACCATTCAAAAGATTGTGGACATTTAAATAATTTATGGTTTAAATAAATGCCATTGTTCCTCAATAATTTCTGTACTGTATTCAACACTATGGATTTAATTTTATTTATATATTCATTCATTTAGCATCAACTTAGCCTTTTAGTGTAATTTATGATGAATAATTTTGTGCTGGAAATTCCAGATTAAATTACATATATATTTATAATATATATATATATATTAATAAATGGAAATTGTAAGCAGTGTAATACAATTTCACAATGTTACTGTTTTATTATTGTTTTTAAATAAATGCATTGCAATTTTAATAATAATTTTGCAGATGAAATAAAGTCATATGGGTAAAAACATTTTACATTTGCAGTCAACTGACATTTAAAGTTTTAGCATTACCATATAATTTAAGTAGATTTTTGGTCTAGTATATTCAAACTGATATTACATTTTATATATTTGTATATTTTTTATACAGCAAAATATACATACACTGGCATCCTGTAACACTATAAATATTGTCACAGTTGTTTCTCAAATTAATTTCTGGCATTCAAATTTCCAGTTTTCTTGTGTGTGTGGTGTGTGTGTAAAAAAAAGAGAGAGAGAGAGTGAATGTGTGTGTATGTATGTATGTATGTATGTATGTATGCATGCATGTATGTATGTATGTACTGTATGTATGTATGCATGTATACTGTGTGTGTGTGTGTGTGAGAGAGAGAGAGAGAGAGAGAGAGAGAGAGAGAGAGAGAGAGAGAG
>CAIGQV010016735.1:14810905-14842623 GCA_903798115.1 Danio jaintianensis | reverse complement strand
TCTCTCTCTCTCTCTCTCTCTCTCTCTCTCTCTCTCTCTCTCTCTCTGTATTTCAGAATAAATACAGCCTTGGTGAGTCTTGGCTTTAAAAATTGCACTGTATAAAAACCTGATAAAAATCTTTTATACTGGTTGAGAAAAAATATTAAGTTACTGTAAAAAGGAAAAGAAAAATACTGCTACCAACTTATTAGAGCTGCCTTCATAAATCCCTAAATTGCTGTTCACTTGGTCTTATAACACAGTGCCAAAAGCAGTAGCTTCATCTCTCCCATAAGAACCGAATTGCTGTCAAGGGTCATCTGATCACATGACGTGATGACAGCTGAAAGCACAAGCGCACATGATTGCTCTTATTATGCTGCGACTGAGAGCAGCTTATGCTTCTTGTGTTCTCAGTACTCCAGAACCACAGCCAGCTCCTCCAAACGCATCAAAACCTCTCCAAACACTCAACCGCATGCAGCCATCTATGCTTTTTGCTGTGCGAGTACTTTACAAAACAAGCCCAAGTTTATCAAAGTAACATCACAAGGCCCAAATCCTGCTCAAAAACAAGCTATGCAAAGAGACAATAAACACAGCAACTCCCCTGTGAGTATTTATATGGAAATTGTTTATGAAATGTTTAATGGACTTACTTGGCTTTATGTTTTGAACCCAAAGAAAAAAAGAATGCTCTCAAATGTTGCCTCCTTTGTTTTAATGCAACACCACACAGCTGTTGCATGAGCTGTAATTAAAAGGAGAGCAAAGACTGCACGCTTTATAATTTATGGAACCAATGGATCCTGCAGCAGAGATAACAGGAATAAATGTATCATTTATGGGGTGGGATGGACCACAAAATAAATCACGGGAAGCAGCAGCTGTGCCAGAACGGTGTCTGCACTATACACTACAACAGGGACTACACATATTGAAGTAAAAAAATTAGTGAAAATGCCGTTATAGCCTATTTACTTTCATGTCATTCCAGAACTTGACTTTGTGACTTTGTTTTAATCATGGGACAGTAAAAGGAGAAAT
Organism: Danio jaintianensis; assembly: GCA_903798115.1. Taxonomy (NCBI): domain Eukaryota; kingdom Metazoa; phylum Chordata; class Actinopteri; order Cypriniformes; family Danionidae; genus Danio; species Danio jaintianensis. The sequence goes on along the minus strand of CAIGQV010016735.1, from coordinate 14,841,594 downwards.
TGGGAGGACTGCAAATGAAAAAAGAAAGAAAGAAAAACAAACACACATATTGTAATCTAAAAATAAAATAAAATGAACTTAAATGAAATGAAAAGAAAATAATAAAAAATAAAATAAAAATGCATCCACTGCATAAAATATACGCCGGAATAGTTGGTGGTTTATTCCGCTGTGATGACCCCTGATAAATAAGGGACTAAGCCGAAGGAAAATGAATGAATAAAATAAAAAAATAAAATAAAATAAAATAAAATGTGGCACGGTGGCTCCGTGGTTAGCACTGTCACCTTACAGCAAGAAGGTTGCTGGTTCGAGTCCCGGCTGGGTCAGTTGGCATTTCTGTGTGGAGTTTGCCTGTGTGTTTGTGTGAATGTGAGAGTGTATGGGTGTTTCCCAGTGCTGTGGCTGGAAGGGCATCCGCTGCGTAAAATATATGCCGGAATAGTTGGCGGTTCATTTCACTGTGGCGACCCCTGATAAATAAGGGACTAAGTTGAAGGAAAATGAATAAAATAAAATAAACAGAATTTTCTTTTGTCTTGTCATGTCATTCCAAAACTGCATTAACTGAAGAACATTAAAGAAAAAAATTCTACGTGTTTGTTAGAACTTTTCTGACACTGATCTGTTCCCTTACACACCCTTGCATAGGACATTATGAAAAAAATAGTATCCATAGATAGACATTCCTTTCTATCAATTAAAATGTAAAAAGATATCAATTTGTTCACATGTAATAGATAGCAATTATTTAACTAAAACAATGGAACTTCTTAAAAAAAATACTAAGCAAAATTTATATAACAGTTGTAAATTGGTTACACATTTTTGCATTATATTTTTGGGTCACACTAAATTATAAATTATATATATGTGGCTGGAAGGGCATCTGCTGCTGAAGTTGGCGGTTCATTCTGCTGTGGCAACCCCTGATTAATAAAGGGACTAAGCCGAAAAGAAAATGAATGAATAAATGAATGAATAAATACGTACAATTCTCACTCTTAACATTTGATTAACTATGACTTAAGGTGTTAGTTTAGGTATTGGGTAAGATTGGGGATATAGAATAACATCCTGCAGAAGATATACAGTGCTAAGCATAACATATATTTGTGAATATACATTAGATTAATCAGTGCCATAGGCAAAATTGGAACTAATCTACCAAAAAAAACTTAAGGTCACAGTGCAAAAAATGTGTAAACCCAAATTAATATGTTGGGAAAAATATCAAATCAAATTTTAACAAACAGGGAAAAGAAGAGAAAGAAACATTTATCAAAAAAATAATATTACAGTTTAATTTTTTTTTGCAATAACTCATTTGAATTTAAAAGTATTATCTTTTTATTCCCAAAGATGTTATGTGACCAAACTCTTCTTTTAATGAATATAACTGCTTAATGAAAATGTTTTGTTTAAATGCATCAAAATATATTGTCTATATCCACTGAAATATAGATAAAAATATAAATGTTCAAAAGTGGGTGTACTCATTTATGCTGAACAATGTACTTGATAAGTACTTATCAACAGCCTATGTCTTAATAATAGGCAGGTAATAAGCTAATAAGCCACTAGTTAATACTGAGAATTGGTTCTTAAACTAATGTGTTACTTATTTTTGGTGTGCACATTTACCTCAGAACAAAACTTTGTTTTGGATGTGTAGTGAGTTCCGTCACAAAATACATGTCAGAATCTTTAGGTTTTGTAATAAAAATAACAGTGTGAATGCTAAACAGTCTAGAACTACCGTAAATGTACCTATTTAGTTCAACAAGTGTAAAAATACACTGATTTATTCTTCAAATTACTATATAGAATACAGAAAACACAGAAAAAAGTCAACTAGTCAAAAACAAATAATATTTTCAGAGAAGTTTTTAAAAAACAAGTCAAAATACTTGAATTCCCAAGTGAAGAAACCCCAGTGAGCGAGGGAAATTGATTCCCTCCTCTGCTTCTGGGCGCCTCTGTTTTGAGCACTTGCCCTTTGACCCCTGTGCATCCGAGCCAGTGTTGCTTCCTGCTCGACTCAGTGTGAGTACAGCTGGACCACTTTAAGACCGCAGGGTGATTTGACATTAAGGAGCTCACACTCCCAGCAGGCTGAACAAATGGCTCCCGATGCACACAGAGAAACAGGGCCAGCGGGGGAAGATGTCTCTCCTTAGCCTCATTCCCACTCATCTGGCGTGCTGCGATGCCAGTGGAGCACCACGCCAACATGAAAACAATACAGCGGGCCGATTTCATACGCATAGGAAGTGGCTGGGTTCACATACAGGCTACATACACTCTCACACGTATGTCCTTAAAAGGCTTAAAATAACCCCATCGACAGTGCAGAGCTGTATCTAGGCAACAAGAGGCTGGTGATATGGATTCCTGCAGTTTGGTTCCTCTCAGTCACAGAGTTAATGATCCTACAATCTTAACCCAGAGCCCTCAGCGCTTCCACAAGATAAAACCATCACCCGGACACCCGTGGTGCGCATACAGGCAGGCATCAAACCTATTGTGCGCGTAGATCGATGACAGAACTGACAATGACGAGAAAAGCTGGTGGTAAAAAGAATTATATTTCTTCAACAACAACAACAACAACAACAACAAAAAAGCTGTAATGTGCAGATTGTGCCATGCTCCTATCATGGTCGGCTGAGCTGAGCGTCTGTGACAGATGGTGACACATTATGGGGACACTGCAGCCCATTGGCTACGGGGGGGCCAGGGGGTTTTGCACACCTGGTGCTGACAGGTGTGTCAGATTCTACCTGCTCAGGGAGCAGCACCGGATGTCCGTGACGTTTCTAGAGCAACTCTGGGAATTTCAAGTAGTTATTTTAAAGCGCGGAGAGACAGGCATTGAAACTTTTCATGCTGTGGGATGGCACGTGGCGACAGATTCCAAAATTAACACTCGCTAGGTGCCAAATGCAAGCGAAAAATTGGGTTAGCCATTACTTGGCTGGTTTGATCCCTAGGAGTTGCAACATAAGGCATGTTTTTAATTGAACCGGTTAGATTTTGTACAGTTCTCTGAGCTCAACCTAAAACATTATCAAGATTTGTTTTACATAAAAAAAAACATTATAAAAAATTAATTGAGTTCTCTTTTACATATTTTAGTGCATAGGAATACACACAATTATGCCAAAATACATATTTCTGTGTGTATTCACAACCAGTGTTGGCCAAAGTTACTTTTGAAAGTAATGCATTACAATATTGAGTTACTCCCCAAAAAAGTAACTAGTTGCGTTACTTAGTTAGTTTTTATGAAAAGTAATGCGTTAGGTTACTTTTGAGTTACCTTTTCATACCTGCCTGAGGCTTGATCTCTTTCAGAACTTGCAGAGTATTTTTGTTCCTTTTTTTTTTTTTAAATAGAGGAGCTCTGCATTTAACGACACACTGTATAACCTACACCTTCATTTACCGTTAAAAAAACAAAACAAATTTTTTTTGAATAATGCTAACTTCTGAGAACTTCCTGACACATGCCGTATATACAGATTAATGAAAGTTAAAAGATGTGTGTTATAACACATTACGTGTGATGTGTTAGCTACTTTTGTATTTTTGTCTCATTGGTTCAGTAAAATCACTGTCCATTGAGACTATAATCCCCTTTTCTTTCATGTGTTCAAAATAATGAGAATACTTCTATCACATAAATGTAAGGCTCTGCTATCTTGGTTTCTGTCTGTTTCCCCGGGAATTTAATTTTAATTCAGCAAAATATTTTTTAAAAGCGAATTAATTAATCTAAAAAGTAACTTGACTTACATTTTTAAAAAGTAACTCAAATATTATTACTTGATTTTTTTAAAAGGGTCACGAAACACCAAAACACATTTTTTGAGATGTTGACAGTCATATATGTGTCCCGCACTGCTAAAAACACTATTAGGACACATATATTTCACAAAAAAAGTGAAAATTGGTTGTTTTTGCGTTATTTTGAGCAAATTCTTTCTTCCGGTTTAAAAAGAAATTTTGTTGCTATGTCACGGCGATTTGATCCTTGTGTGTATTCCACCGTGTAGACTGGATGTCTGTACCGGCGAGTACAACGTGATGTCTTTGAGCTTTCAGCATTAATTCATGAGAAAGACTTCCAAGTCTTTCCAGACCGCCAATCAGCGCGCTCTATTGTGTATGAGGCGCAACTTCATTAATATGCATGATAGCTTCGAAGACAGCAGTACTCTTTCAGTTTTTAAAGACATACCTTAGTCAAAATGATTTAGTTACTAAGTTTACAGTACGTTAATATCACTACAACATTATGGGCTGAAAGATCTGCTGTAAATGCTGCTCTCCGAACGTAAACATGTAAACATCTTAATCAAACTATTACCGTTTTGTAGGATTTTTGCCACATTTTGTAACAGGATAAAAAAAAAACTTTTTCGATAACTTGCACTCGGTAGGTAGCATCAGAAAACTGTGTGTGTATATTTTTCCCATACGGCATGTGGTATCAAACATTCCATTAAAACTACACTCTTCCAGCAGATCCTTGCAATATCATGCATGAAATGTTCCTGAATGAAAGTGCCAAACTGCAGTTAAAGTCGACAAATTAATAATTTGCCAAATAATTTGATTACTGATGTCCATGTAAACATAGTCACTGTCCTTCTCCCCTGCGTCTGTGTGTTGTTTTGCCTTTGTGAAAATCAGGGCGTGCTCGAATCGAAAACTCTCATTTTTATGCAAACCCTTCCCTCTTTCCCTCCCCCGACACTCCCACCTAAACAGAGCTGGACTCACCCACTTTCCTGACTTTTTTCAAACTAGAGGTGTGAAAAAACACTCTGCTGAGACAGGGGGAGATTCATGGCCCTTTTAAGTAATGCGTTACTTTAGGCAACACGGTGGCGCAGTGGGTAGCGTTGTCGCCTCACAGCAAGAAGGTCGCTGGTTCGAGCCCCAGCTGGGCCAGTTGGTATTTCTGTGTGGAGTTTGAGTTCTGTGTTCTGCATGTTTGAGTTCTGTGTTCTGCATGTTCTCCCCTTGTGGGTTTCCTCCTGGTGCTCCGTTTTCCCCCACAGTCCAAAGACATGTGCTGTAGGTGAATTGGGTAAGCTAAATTGTCCATAGTGTATGTGTATATATCCTGGTCCTCCAGCTTCGGGGTTGAGCGTTGGGCTAACAACCCACCTCATAAAAAACTAGATGTTATGAAACACCAATATGGTGCAGCTAAATATCAACTTCGATATAAATGGCCTTTGGAGTAAGTAAGTAAGTAATGCGTTACTTTACTCATTACCTAGAAAAGTAATATTATTACGTAACTCGCGTTACTTGTAATGCGTTACCCCCAACACTGTTCACAACCAGTCATGTCTTAAGTGAACATAAACAGCTGAAAAGAAAACACCGGATTTGTGAATTAGTTCTAAAAGTGATAACGGCCTAATAAACTAAAAGAAAATCACTCAATGAACTTGAATGAATAACTATTGTACATTTAACAGAGAAATTAACATTTAGAAATTATAATTTGTTCAGTGATGACTGCTGTACAGTGTTATTTTGTATTACTGAGCTTTCATTTAACGTTTGGTTTCGACAAACATTGGTGAATGGCATTGAAAATAGCTTTAAATGATGATATTCTTTCAAGGTATTGTGTTGAAATTCCAGTATCATGGCAACACTAACGGCAAAAGATTTTTATTTCTTCAAAACCATATGGTGTAACATTTTTAGAATATTTGGCAAAACAAAATAATTATTCTGTTCTTATTTACTCATGTCTTATTTAAAAAAATTGACTTTCTTTTTTCTATGTAATACAAAATAAGTTATTTTTTCTATCATTGAAACCTGGGATACTTTTCAATATAAGAAGAAATTATGTGATATGAAACAACTATTTGGAGGTATTTTTGGGAGAAATATGATTTTTTATGTATTGCTGGGTGAAGTATTGCTTTAAGAAAAAAAAACACTGAATATTTCCTTTTTTATAAAACTAAATAGAATTGTAAGGCTTGAAATAAATATTTATTGGTTGGCAAACTTTCTCTATTCATCGCCACTGGCATGTATGGCAGAAAAGTTAGTTCTGGACCCTTCTTGGAATGACAATGAAACCATGCGTGGGGGGGCTTTGGTATTGGGACTTTCTTTCCCCAGCCTTCAGCTAGATACATTTTACGCTGGCACAATGATTTTATTCTGGCAGATCTCCATAGAGAAAGAAGCACAAATGAGCTCCAAGTGCAGGGTGAGATGCATTCACTCAGATCAGAACACTATTGTTCATCGCAGCAACACACAAGCAGGCAACTCTCATGAGTCACATCAATATCTGTCATTACACACCAACATGTTCACAAACAAACCGGGAACAAAAGCTGACTCAATATGCACACTGGCAATGTGGTGGTAAAAATTTCAGTTTCAGAAAAGCAACCAGCCGTACTCAAAAAGAGAATTCAAAAAGGTAAAAATCACTGAGCAGACATGATATTTCAGCACAAAAGCCTGCATCCTCTTCACTAAGCCGACAAAAGCCAGTTGAACCAAGCAGTAAAAGCTTCACTATAGCATGAGTATTAAAATTCTCATGCCGCACATTTGAATTCCCATGCGCTGCAAATACGCCTCTGTTATATGCAAATTAAGCTTATAATACATTGTGCCTTTTAAAGAGAAACTTTTTATTGATCATTTTAAACTTTCTGATACCAAGAACGCCAGAATATAAATCTGCCTTATAAAGTGTAAGAAAAAACACATATTTGATCATTATTATTTGAAAAATATTACTTTTGGTGTTGTCAAAAGTACCACTGCTTTGATACCAAGATGACACAAATACACACGCACATGCACGCGCACACGCACACGCACACACACACGCACGCACGCACGCACGCACGCACGCACGCACGCACGCACGCACGCACACACACACACACACACACACACACACACACAGTCAAGCCCGAAATTATTGATACCACTGGGGTATGAATATTTTCGGGCTTGACTGTATATTTTTATGAATTGAAAGGTGCTGTATGTAAGTTTTTGACTCTTCTAAAGCATAAAAATACCATAATATGTTTGCAGATATTTAAGAAACATGCTAAGTGAACATTCTTGTTTATCTGAAAAACAATGCTAAAGTCAGATATTCTGTTTTGAAAATGTGCTTTCCGTGCGGGAATGTCTGTCTTTGTTTTGGTCGCTTTAACCCGCCCAATGCCAGTTTAGCCAATTATATTTCAGTACCCTGGGCTGCCTTGGTGGAAAACCGCATATTTCATTCATTCAGTCTGGAAGGTTCTCAATAGTCATGTTGATGTAGTCAATCTGGCAACCTGCACTTGTGTGTATTTTGAACCAGGAGTGCAATACCTAGTTCAACTACTGGGTGTCAAACTTACATACTGCACCTTTAAACCTAAATGTCAAACATTGCAATTGACGGATTATTAGGCTGTGGTGATCCCTGATGAATCAGGGACTAAGCCGAAGCATAGTAAGTTAGTAAAACATTGTTCTTCCTTCATTACATTTTTATGCATTTTCTTATTAATTTATTTTTAGATTTATTTTGCATTCATTTATTTTTTCAAGCATATATTTATTTCCATTTTACTTTTCAGTATGTAACAGAAAATGAGCAAGGAGGTCCTTGCATAGCTTAAGTGCATTATTAGTTGAGAGCGCACAAATAGAAGGTCAGCTAAGCCATAGAGTTAAAATTTTTCGAAGAAAATGTTGGAAGGCAGAAAATATTTAGAGTTATTTAGTAATGAATATGATGTGTAATCCTCCACAGTAACGTATACCTAATGTGGAAAAACCTAAATCAGAAAAACATGACGTGCAACACATAATAATCAAATGCAATCCAAGCTCAATCTAATTTCCCCCACAAACACAAAGATTTTGATCATAAAAAGCAGGCCTCACCAGAGTCCGAGCTGTACATGTAGACAAACTTGGACCACCTGTAGTGCTCGATTACACCAACCAGGGCGTCCTGCAGTTCAGGCCTCAGCTGGATGACAAACTGGTTGGAGTTTTCCATAGGGAAGCTGGGCGTCACGAAGCAGACATGTAGCGCACCACAGAACGACATCAACATGTTGACGGTCTTCCTGTCGTAGACGCCAATGATTGCGTACACTCCTTTGGAGAACTGCGAACAAACTGAAGACAAAAAAAAAGCATTTACAATACAGACATCACTCATGTGGCATTGTTAGCATCTAGCTGGCTTTATTATTAATTTCTAAAAAGCAATTAGTAAGTGTAGTAAGTATGCATCAGTGGACTGGAAATGATGAAGGGGCAGATAATCAATGCACACAAAGGCTCTCGCTGACATTTACCAAACAGTGGGACGCTTTTAGTTTTTTTTTTTTTTTATCTCTGCTGCCTTGAACGTTGAATATCTTTTCCTCTCCCTGTTGGAGGCAAAATGGCCTCAATCTGTTTTGAACCAGGTTTCCCTGTGTATTTTAATGCTGTATCATACACTGCTGTTGATATCTTTGCTCTGGCCGAGGTTATTTTTCAACAACGTTTCAATCCCGCAACTAAACAGATTGAAGTTGCAGTCTGTTCGCTGCCCAAGGCCCAAATCCCAGCAGGGGCCGCCTGAGGGGCACAGGGGGAGCAGGAGCGATAGGCATGGCCATCACCCAAACTGCCTGCCCCATCATGCAATGCAGGGTGCCAACTCTTCCAGCATGTGTGTGTGTGTGCGTGTGTGTGTGTGTGTTTGTGACCACTGGCTCTCATCTCATGCACTGTGACTCATTTCAACATCCTGCTGAAACAAAAACACTTTATCTGTCTGATATATAGAGACCGTCACATTCTGAAGTCTCTTAAATGAGCAATATTAAATGAGTAGCATGTGATATGTCTCTATATCAGCGTTTTTGATATAGAGCCATATTGCATGAGTATGAGTGTAATATTGCATTTGCACCATGAAAATTAGGGAGCATTGATGCTCACTATGTTCCCTTAACAGAAAATCTGAAGCACGAAGCATAAATCAGCTTGCCAAAAATAACATGTGAATGATGGTTTAAAAAAAAAAAATCATATTTAAGCATGAACAAACATAGCTGGACAGGCAACAATCTAGCAAATATTTTAGTTGACTAACAGCTGAAATGTTGCAGGTATATAAAATGAATGATTTATACAGTACTTTGAGCAACATTATAAAAAATAGGTCTGTAAAATATCAGTTCTGTTGTTCATAAATTACCAGTGGTCAAATTTGTGTACATGACTTGTCAACCATCTGATGGTGGAACAATGTAAAATGAACTGTCAATCACCACTACAAACACAGATCATTTTGCAATCTTTCATTAATTACTACTACTACCACTATTTATATAAAATGTAATTTATTGAACAAAATAATTAATAATAATAAACAACAACAAAAAGATGCTAAGTAAACATACATTGCATTAAATGTATACAATTATTTCTCTCTTAGTCAAATTTAATTGCTCTAGAAGCTTGTAATAGATTGTTCAGACCAAATATTGCAGTTAAATATACCCAAAATGAATTATGTTTCTTTGTTCAACCCCTTAGGAGAGACATACATCCAAGCCACCAGTAGATTCCAAAATAAGTGTCCGAGTTAAAGCTGTTCTCAGTCACTGTCCAATTAAACTTAGTAAACTACATATTTGTCAAAAATACATTATGCTAAAAAAATTAAGCTGTAATTGCCAAACTGCAGTGAGTTTAGTCCTCCACCACAACAATCGCTGTGAGGAATGCTTTAATACAAATGTTGTTCCTGTGCTTACACTAGTAGAATATTGCATGGCTAGACAAATTTTAGTACCAGAACAATCTGTTGTATGTATTAGCCAATAGCTTATAAAGGGAATGTGATAATTAACACGCTAATTTAAACTGTTCCTTCTGCATTGTATATAAGTCACACATTTGCTGCTAAGCAATAATAAGTGTGACATGTCTATAAGAGATGCTGCCGTGAACTCTGAGGTAATATTGGGGGTGTTCTTATCACACGGCTCTGCTTCCTCTGTGAATGATGACTTGCACATTAATTTTGTCTGGGCTGAGCTTTGTAGACCCAGAGAGAGAGAGAGAAAGTGAAAAAGAGAAGTGATGGTAGGGGATTGCATCCCTCTGTGTTAGCTATTACCGAAGACATATGGCACATTGAATCGAGATCCTCATCATACCATATGTGCTTGTCTTGAATGGCTTCACATACTTTTTTTGTAAATTGATACAATGTTATTAACCTGTGCTCAGTCAGCTACAACATATTGTTGAGCTGGGCTCCTGGCAACAGGCATCAGCAGAACCTATTCATTAACTTTATTTGATATTGTGCAGCATATGACTTCATTCCAAATGACTTAGCATTAATTACAGCAATATATTAGCCTCCCAAACGCAGCTTTAGTGCCTTGGATCATGATTTTAGGCTTGCAATGCTTTAATGCACTTGAGAGGAATGTAAGTGTGTCACGTTTTTTTCCTTTCCTTTCCTTTTTCATACATCTGGTATGCAATAACTATGTTTACATTAATCCATCAAAAAAGTCGTGCGATTTCCACATAACATGGTTTGAATAATTAGACTAACTACACAGTGATCTCATCAAACACCATGTCAAATATCATTTAATTATGCAAACACTTTGATGAAAACGCATAAACAAGATGATTAATTCCTGGAACTGTCTCATCGCAAACATCAGGCATCACTTCAAAACGCAAGATGACATGACAAAGTTTGTTTCTGTGTGCATTGTCTGCCAATCTGAGGGCTAACTTATTTACGAAAAATTTGAAATTGGTTTTCCCTCTTGTATAAATGTTCATAAAACAGTGCTTTATATACTATATATAAAATATTTTACTTTTGTGCATAAAGTAAATTCGCAACCTTGTATGGAACCCTACTGTAGCTATCATAACATAAAAATATTGCAAAGCTTGAACTTAAACAAAAACAACTCAATCAAATGAAATTGACTGACAATCAAAACAACTCATTAATCAACCGAAATCTGTTGCCATAATCGACAATATTAAGTCATATACAATTTTGCAGAGGATTATTAATGTAATCTGAGCCACAGATAGGGCTACAAAATAAATCAAAATGAAATCAAAATGTTGTCACGCACACCTTGTCAGAGAAGCACAGCTCTGTGTAGTAAATCTCCTCCAAAGACCAGAAAGTGCTCTCGCACAAAAACTACAAATATGCCACAAAGAAAAAACCAAGGAAGTCAAACAGCTTAACATCTAACAGCTTTCATCGATTCAAGACATTAATTATTGAATTAAATATTTTCCATGATATTAAATGTGGTATTTCATATACTTTCAGATGTAGCAGCAACACATGGCCGTAGATCAAGAGAGAAGCAATGACACAGCTGTCAAATCGCAATTCAGCTGTCAATCTTCAATTTGATCTAAGATTGTTGTATACCTTGTCAGTGAAAGATGGCTCTGTGTAGTAAATGCTGCTCCATATGAAAGCAGGTGCTGGGGAATTACTGCTGATTACAGAACTGGCTTTAGTGACAAAATGCGCATGAAAATTCCTTCAATTTATCGTGCAGCCCTAGCCACAATAGTAGCGTAGACACATTTAGCTTTTAATCAGCAACTCATTTGCAAAAGTTCCATTTTCCACATGACCGCTGCCGCTTCCCACCTGTGTGATAATGTGGAAGCAGATTGGAAGTGTGTGTCTCTTTTTCCTCTCTTGCTCTCTTACATCTGCTTGGCTGTTCGGAAAAGTTCCTTCTGACAGGGAGCACATGGCTGTGTCATTCGGCTCTCTAATGACAGGAACACACTGGATGCCTGCAGTGGTTTGTGTTAGCCTGAGTGGAGGCGTAAAACACGATGTGAACAACTCTGGCCAACCTGTGCTCCCTGGCCCTGCTAAAAGATCCTGGCAGCATCTGGCAGTCCTGGCACCATCCTGCAAACAGATCTGTACGGCCCTATAGCAGACCCTCATCGACACTGACTGATGACTACATTCAGTGCTCAGCTTGTCTGTGCTCACAAGGATGCAATCACACAAGAAGCTACATTATTCAAATTTACTGTAAAATTGTGATTGTCAGAAATTCACTATAATATATGGTGATGACAGTATGAGATGTCATATTGGTGGCTGTACTGTATTTTTCATTACAACATATTCAGCATTCAGCTTGTCTGTGGTCATGAGACTAAACTAAGCTGATGCGACCACTCCAGAAGCTACAAAAATATCCGGTTAAATGGTAATTGCCAGAAATCCACTGGAAAAATATAGAGACAATGTTTCAAGTATTATGAGACAGCATATTGGTGGCTGTATATCTGAATGGGCTTAAGGTTCAGCTTGTCTGTGGTCACAAGACTAAACTAAGCTGATGTGATTACAATAGGGGCTACACTAAAATATACTGTTAAATTGTGATTGGTCAAAATTTACTGTAAAAGAATAAGGTGTAAAATTTTCAAGTATTATGAGATGACTTACTGTATAGTTGGTTGTATCTTTTCAGCTAACACTTTACAATAAGGTTGCATTAATTAATGTAAGTGGTTAGCACTGTCGCCTCACAGCAAGAAGATAGCTGGTTCGAGTCACGGCTAGGCCAGTTGGTGTTTCTGTGTGGAGTTTGCATGTTCTCCCTGTGTTTGCGTGGGTTTCCTTTGGGTGCTCCCCCACATTCCAAAGATATGCGGTATAAGTGAATTGGTTTAACAAAATTGGCCTTAGTATGAGTGTGTGTGAATGTGACAGTGTATGGGTGTTTCCCAGTACTGGGTTGCAGCTCAAAGGGCATCCGCTGCGTAAAACATATGCTGGAATAGTTGGCGGTTCATTCCACTGTGGTGACACCTGATAAATAAGGAACTAAGCCAAAGGAAAATGAATGAATGATAATTACCACAACGTAGTTGTTCTAGTTGTCAAAACATATTTTTTTCTAGTTCTCATAAGTATTTTTTTAGTTCTCATAACTTGTTTTCTTGTTACTGCAACTTAATTGTTAAAGTAAGTTAACATTAACAAAGATTATCTATTGCTGAACAAAAGTCATAGTTCACCATTCATTCATGTTAACTAATGTGTTGTTCATCGTTAATTCATGTTAACTAATGCATTAACTAACATTAATTAATACAACGTTAAATGTAAAGTCTTACTTATTTTCCCAGTTCACAATGTATTTTTTGAAAGGGCTGTAGCGTATGTCAAATTCAGAAATCCTTTTTTTAAGTGATTGGTTGTTGTGAAATTCCAACAAGCAATTAATTGGTTGGTCTTGCACTCATGCACACATTAACAAGAGACTGAACATGATTCAATGCCCTTATATGCTCAAGAAGTTCTTTCAGATAATTTTTTTGCTTGGAAGTTACAAAAGTTTTTAATAATAAAAACTTGATAATAATAATAATACACATACCAATGCTGATCATAATGCTGCAATAAATATTTAGATAAATATGTAAATATGTGCTGTGCTCTTTCCTCCAAATTAATACACAACAGAAATGACAGTGGTATGAAAACAGAATACAGAACATCAGAAAATATAAAAAATATATATTTGCAGCAGCTCTGCAATTCACTGGGATTATGTCAACAGCTGAGATCATTAAAATTACAGTTACAGTGTGAAAGCCTGATGATGAAGTATATCTGGTTATTTTATCTATATCTGGGATTTTATTATAAATTCATTCCTTCTCATTACATGACACACACCGACACACAGAATAGTTCTTTCTACATTATCTTGAACATTGTTCAAGCATTCATTCCATGTCATATAACAGAATAGATGCTCTCGGGAGTGTGTGTAAATGTCACATTCTTTAGATTTCCACAGCCAAAAATTTTATTCCTGACAAAAACGTCTGCAGACTTTCACAGACAACCTAGGTAGATGGGGAGGGTCTCATTTTCTTTTCTTTTATTTCTTTTCTTTTCTATTCTTTTTTTCTATATTCATTATTATGCTTTTTTCCTGAGAGGTATTAAATTATACTATATTTTATTGACCATCATCATTTTTCTTCACATTATATATATATTTTCTATTGATTTAACATAACGTAAGAACTCAGTAAATGTATTTGTAACAACATTTAACCCTTAATTTGTTCCCCAGTAAATTACAGTGCAATTTATTCATAACTTCAAAAGTCTTAGGGCTTTTGAATATTAATAATAAGGACAAGTGGGAGCTTTGTGTTCGAGAGGTTGACACCCACTGTCTTGTGCCAATAAATTAATTAAAAGAGTCATTCACCAAAAGATTAAAAAGAAAAGAAAGATCATTCATCACTCATTAGCATGTTATTCTAAACCCCAATGACATATACAGTATAATAAAACTACAGATGATTTATTGAAGAGCTATTCATATATATGTAATTGAATTAAATTACAGTAAGGGTTTTAATTGTGGGGGTGGGGGTCAACCATTGCATTAAACAAACAATAATTCACTGTTTAGTTCCAAACTCTTCGTAGCTAGGCAGCTGAAACGCTTTTTGTTTTTGCTCATCCTAAATTACACCAGTTCCAGCTAATATGTGTGAGTCCAGAGTCCAGTCTATTAAAACACCAGCGTGTCTGTGAGCTTCTGGCCAGGCAGCAGTATGGAGTAAAGCTGCTTTAAACTGCAGTCTCAGGTCGACTCCCTCAGGAGATCAAAGCAGACTAAATAGCCTTTTCCTTCTCAATCTGTTTCACTCGCTCACGCTTTCTCTGTTTCCCACCCCTCCAATCGTAAAAACAGACAACCTGTGGATTATTTGAAGCCTTTTCGTGTGCTTTTATTTGATGCATGCTAATGCTTGATAACGTGTTTTAATATGGATTATTTTAATAACTGTGCAGCGGGCTGAATTTTAAAGGACAGCAAGCTCCACCTCTACCATCCACATCCACTGGTTTAATGAGGTGTTCGGCTCGTTCTTTTGGCCTCCAGTCCTCTGTATAAAAATGCGCATACACACACACACACACACACACACACACACTCAACACTATCTGCCTTTTTGAAACTGTGTTTCAAATTGCACTTTTTATTTGAACTTCCATTTAAAAGAACTGAAACAAATCATTTTAAATACACTGTAAAAAAATGCAGGTTTCCACACAATTCATTCATTTTGTCCCAACACAAATCCATTAAGTTAACGTAACTAATTTAAGTAGATTGAACATAAAACAATTACGTTTACCAAACAAATCTCCAGAATTGTGCTGTTTCAGCTGATTTTAAATAAGTAGTTCGAACAAGCAGCAAACATTTTTTTGTAATAAGTATAATAAGGTTGTACTACAAATAATCAATACATACTGTACATGGTGAAATGTGAGTGAGAGGTTAGCTTTAAACTTCATTTTTATCCGTAATGAAAACAATGTTACACATGGTGTTTTAATGTGACATTAGTATCACGATCTGTGGCTAAAGCTCTTTTGAGTTGATTGTGTTTTGCTCCTCATTTTTTTCTTTTTGTGTTCACTACAGTACAGTAATATTCAACACCTCCATAATATTGCTGCGGAAAGTCTAGTTTCGAGATTTGGGGTTATTCGTGGTTTGCTGAAAATTATTTTTTAATTCTAACAAGCTCTAACAAGAACTAATACATTCCATGAAATGAAAAACTGAATATGCATAGGAATAGTTGAATAATAAGAGCTCAGTACATGGAAATGACATACCATGAGTCTCAAGCACTTATTGTTTGCTTGTACTCATGTAAATCCCCTGAGTGTAAGAGACCACCAAAAAACAGGCCAATCAGAGCAAAACATCAACTCAGATGGTACACTCAAGGCATCATTAATATGCATGCTCCCAATAGCGTTTGATTGGCCACAACATTTCCAAGTGAGATTACATCAATGATAGTTTTTCCCCCTTATTTTCTAAAGTTAACACAGTTTATTATATGTCCTATGTACTGTATGTGGGATTGTCAAAAATCTTCTCTTTGTATACTCTACAGAATATGTCCATACTTTTCCCACCCAAAAACATGTTTCAATTTCTTTGGGTCATAGTGTGCTGTAAACAATTAGTTAATTTCTAATAAGTCGCCTTAATATTTGATGCGTGAAATATGAGAATAATGACACACGATTGTGACACATGATTGTTACTCCCATACTGTAGTTCAAGAAAGGGATTATAGGCATAAGAAAAAAAATGTCTAAAAACACAAACTAGGGGTGACACGATGGCGCAGTGGGTAGCGCTTGCGCCTCACAGCAAGAAGGTCGCTGGTTCGAGTCCCGGCTGGGTCAGTTGGCATTTCTGTGTGGAGTTTGCATGTTCTCCCCGTGTTGGTGTGGGTTTCCCCCACAGTCCACAGACATGCGCTATAGGTGAATTGAATAAACTAAATTGGCTGTAGTGTATGTGTGTGTGTGTGTGAATGCAAGAGTGTATGGGTGTTTCCCAGTGATGGGTTGCGGATGGAAGGGCATCCGCTGCGTAAAACATATGCTGGATAAGTTGGCGGTTCATTCTGCTGTGGCGACCCCTGATTAATAAAGGGACTAAGCCAAAAAGAAAATTAATGAATGAATAAACACAAACTACAAGCCTCACATTTCGAAAAACACACACGCACTTAAAATAGCTCAGCGGTCTCGCTCTTGCTACAAAGCCTCTACAATAAACAGACTAATTACACACAGACAAGCTTTCCCTCTCTCATATACACACACACAGACACACACACACACACACACACACACACACGCACACACACATACAGACACACACACACACGCGCACACACACGCGCACAAGGCTGTCCAAACTCATTGACGGGTGTTACACGCCATTACCCAACACACTGGAGCGTTTGGCTATGGGCACTCAAGAGGATGTATAGTAATAATCACTTCTGTGCCCTGCTGGATTTATATGCCCTAAGTGGACAGTTCCAGGTCAGCTATACATAATGTGTTATTTCCAAGGAATTTGACCTTTACAAAGAATATATGTGCATGGTATGACAACCTGAGCCACAGGGAGGGCTTTTCACTGTCTCTGTACATTCCCTGTGATACTGCCATTCAATAAAAGGATTTGTTGAGAAGAAACTGATGTACAGAAAGATGGCATCAAAAACCAAGGAAAAAGATCATAATAATTATTATTATTATTATTAAATTACAAATAATATTGCAATATTTTAATTTTAGTATTACATAATATAATAATTAAATGATAAATGAAATGCTGTAAACTAAACATTGAATAATTATAATAACCAAAATTATAATATAAATTATATTGTACATTTATTATTTCATTAAAATATGTAATTGTACATTACAATACAACATAGAATGTTATATTGTAAATTGTATTTATATATCATTTATAATATATCATTTAAAATATTTTTGTAATAAAATATTTGTAATATAATATAATATAATAATTCAACATTTTAATATTTTTATACAATTCAATATTTATTTAATCATCATCATCATCATCCTCACCACCACCACATTTTGAATTTATTTTATTCGTTTTTATCATTTACCTTTTGTAATTACGAATTTTTATTTATTTAATTGTTATTATTCTTTCTCCTCATTTCCCTTTTGACTGGATCAATGGAGTATTGTCTTTTGTGATTAATGGGTAACCGGAAGAAAGGGATTATGAGGGCACATTTTTTTAAACGATGTGCAATAATAAATCATTCACTAAAATAAACATACTGCAATTTTATACAAATGATCAATCGTCAGTTCTGTCTTCATGGTGGTGACAGAAATGTATAAAAAATTTTTTAATAATCATCATTACTCCATTACATGCATTACATTACATGCTCCACTGCAGCAGGATCATATCTGCTTTACCCTGAATGTGCAAAAGACGATCCTGTGAAATCTGTGGCTAAAGGTAGTTGCGTTCTAAACCAGTCTGCTGCTGACAAAGGCCTCTGAGGGTGGAAACGGCTGTTATCACTCCTGCAACAGGAGAACAAACCAATTTAGCCAAAGCCAGCGGCAACCTCAGAAATTTCTTTTCTTTTTTCTATTACCCAAACACAACAAATAGCCAGAGTACTGCATCTTATTTTGTCCATCATGTCTGCGGCAATAAAAGGGAATAAAATATTGACAGTTTAAGCCTCTGTGTGATGTTTGTGTCACTTTATGGAAACGACTAAATTGTCCTGCCTGGTGGCTGACATTAAGAGTTACTGCTGTGGCCCTACAGCCATATTTAAAAGCCCAGCAAACACATTTCCAACAACAGGTCTATGAATAAAAGTCTGTCTTGTTCAGTGTATATCGTCTGGGTTTAGATTTAGCTGCTTTTAAAATGCCATATGTCTGACTGTGTGTGAGTACTCTTAATGATAGTGGTACACGGAGGTGCAGGCCAGGAATAGCAGTGAGTGGAGCAGAAGCCATCCAGCAGTGAGCATGTGGAGAAGTTAACCCGCAGGTGCAGAAAGCACTGGTCTGGCCAAATCGGAGTTCGCTGCTGCACAATGAGTCACTCGCACAACCTGAGCATGAGTGTGAATCAGATAAATATAGAGGAGGATATAATCCACCTCAATGGCACACATACTGGGTGGCACTACTGCGCGCTCACACCAACCAACCACAGCTGGATGACTCCAAGAGACTGGAGTCATACATGCAAGGACTGTTTGATAGAGCTGTGCTACAAAAATCGATTCTGCCTCACTATGCATCAATATTCTCTCTTGAATCGATTGTTTGGTTATTTTTTAACAGAAGATGGGGCTGTATGCTTTACAAATAGCCATACTCTACTTGCATCCAATTCCTTACAAATACCACTTGAACCTGACATAATCGTTAATCATTTACAATAATTACAAGAGTGTTCATAGTGAGCATTTGAGCGTACGTTTAAAAACTAGCCTAGAGTGCCATCTACTGTTACAAACTAAGTTCATAATCCATTCAAGAGAGAATAGCGATACATTTTGAATATCTCAGATTCGATGCAGAATTGATTACTTGAATGAATTTCACCAAAGCTTTACTGTTTTATAGAAATGTTTTGGTTATGCGATTATTATAAAACCCTTCACAACCCTTCACAAAAACTTCTTACTACCCTTCAAACAAACAGGCAAACAGATCGGAAAAAAAAAGTTTCATCAATACTTAATCTTTTAATTGTCCAATACTAGTACTCCCTATTTATTCCTTATCTATCTGATTGTTTGTATATATTAAAACACATTTAAAAAACTAAACAAAAAAAGAAACAAACAAACAAATTGCAAAACTAACTTGGACTTGTCATGGCATCTACTTTTTGCTGCCCTCTGGTGATTTGCTTCTTTTAGGCTCATTTGTAGGTCGCTTTGGATAAAAGTGTCTGCTAATTGAATTAATGCAAATGTTTTAGACATTTAGTCACCTTTTTATCCTTTCCAAGCCAAGTGACATTACAAATTTAAGAATCAAATAAAACCATTTTAAGGGCGGCATGATGGCTCAGTGGTTAGCACTGTCACCTCACAGCAAGAAGGTCGCTGGTTCGAGTCCTGGCTGGGCCAGTTGGCATTTCTATGGGAGTTTGCATGTTCTCCCCAGTTTCCTCCAGATGCTCCGGTTTCCCCAACAGTCCAATGACATGCAAGATAGGTGAATTGGGTAAACAAAATTTTCGTAGTGTGTTTGTTTGTGAATGCAAGTGTATACAGTATGGGTGTTTCCCAATACTGGGTTGCAGCTGGAAGGGCATCCGCTGCGTGAATAGTTGGCGGTTCATTCCGCTGTGGCGACCTCTGAAATAGAGACTAAGCCGAAGAAAAATGAATGAATGAATGAATGAATGAATGAATACCATTGCAAAGATTGGTTTAAATTCATTTTAATGTTGATGTTTGCCAATGCTGCATTTATTTTATCAAAAATAATAATAAAAAAACTAAATATTGTGGAATATTATCTCAATTAAAATGACCATTTCACATTTTTATATATTTACAAATTTATTGTTTTGATGGCTTTATTGTCCCTTTCAATAAATATAAACACACAAATAAACAAAGTAAACCTGATGGACCTGATGGAAAATTGTAATACAAGTAACTTGATATTTTTCCATAGCGTAACAGCAGAAAAATTGCATATTTTGCAGCAACAAACTACGTTTCCAAGTAGCCATGCATTTGCAATTTAATTTTGATTACTTGCCAGTTGATTTATTGCTTTATTGCCAGGTATGTTTACACATATGAAGAATTTATTTTTGTGACAGAAGTTTCCACAATGCAACAGAATGACAGTGACAGGACAACAACACAGATAATAAAGGAATAAATTAAAAAATCAAAAAAATATACAATTTGACAAATATATGTACAGTATATTACTATATACAATATTGTATGTATAGCTATATTAGAAGTTACTTTCTCCAGCTTTACAGTCAACAGAATGTTTGAAAAGCTCCACAAGCTCTCTCGCTCTCTCTCTCTCTCTCTCTCTCACACACACACACACACACGCACGCACGCACGCACGCACGCACGCACGCACGCACGCACGCACGCACACACATGTACACACGCTCACACACACACACAAACCTTCAGAGCATGTGAGCTTTATAATAAGCTCCCAGCTGAGAACCCTTCTCCTCATACGGATGGATATTAAACTCAAGTCAAGGATCAGAGCACTAAGTAGGCCAGAAGAGTGTAAGGGCAGACTGACCAGAAAACTTGACGCTCGGCTCTTGGTGTGCAGGAGATGAACAAAACACTCACACATTCAAAGAGTGCTAATAGTGCTGTGAGCCTGTGGTGCTGGACTCAGTGTGTGTCTTCCACATTACAGAAAGGACAGGTGCCGTCATCGGACAGATATCAGGAGTGTGTATTAGCTCTTGTGCTTACGGAACATTTGAAAGAAAAAAAGAGGCAGATGTCAGCTAAAGACAATTTTTTTTACACATTGTTTCACCAGAGTAGAGTAACAATGCAGTCCTAATGCCTAATTAAGCTAATCACTGTGAAAGCCAGACCCTCGTCCACTCCATTCACAAGGCATCTTAAAAGACAGCACTTATGAGATAGCAGGCTTACCCGCCTCCTCCCCCACACACAAACACGCACGCTCACACATCTTCATAAGGACCGAAAGTCTGGTTTTGATGCCATTAACAATTCTTTCTGTACTTGTGAGGAAGCTATAAAAATAGAAGGAAGTGTTGTATATGTATTATTTCTTGGCAACCAGACTTTCTCTCTCATCAAATTCAATTCTGACAGTAAGCTCACAATTCAGCTCAAATAAATTGAGTAGCAGGAGGTCTGAACAGCAGTACTGGGAACACTATCAAAGTTTTTAATTCAGTTTGATCCAGATCTGGACTGACAGGTTACAAACAATGTTCAGGATTTTTAACCAATTTTTAGCAATTAAAATTAAATTATTTGATCAAGTATAAAATAATCAAGTCAAGTCTGCATTTTTTTGATCAAAATAAATTAAATGAAATATTACTACAATTCCCATTCATGTGATAGCAATGCTACATTTCCAGCATCCTATAATAATATGATTAGTCAGAGGGCGACATGATGGTTCAGTGGTTAGCACTGTCACCTCGCAGCAAGAAGGTCGCTGGTTCGAGCCCCGGCTGGGTCAGTTGGCGTTTCTGTGTGGAGTTTTGCATGTTCTCCCCGTGTTGGCGTGGGTTTCCCTCATAAATATATAAATTGGCCATAGTGTATGTGTGTGGATAAGTGTGTATGGATGTTTCCCAGTACTGGGTTGCAGCTGGAAGGGCATCCGCTGTGTAAAACATATGCTGGATAAGTTGACTGTTTATTCCGGTGTGGCGACCCCTGATGAATAAAGGGACTAAGCCGAAGGAAAATGAATGAATGAATGAATGAATAATTTGTCAGATGGCCTGTCAATCAAACTCCCTTCTAAGGGTCAATTAAATGATTGAGATAGAAGCTTTAAATAGAAGAATCTTTTACATTCAATTGTGAATAACTGCATGAACGACTGAACAAAATCATTCTACAAATTTATTTAAAAAATAATTATGTTAAGGTGTTCTTGTTAACATTTTATATGAGTACTATAGTAATTACAATTACAATTATGCACAATTTAGGGTGACTTTCATGCACATTTTGTCAGTAAAGCCAGTTCTAGTATAACTCCATTATGTGCTTTCAGATGAATCAGCATTACTAAATGGAGAGCAGTACACTGACACGCATAGCAGTGCTTCCCTTATAACAGGGGTGCCCAAACTCGGTCCTGGAGGGCTGGTGTCCTGCAGATCTTAGCTCCAACTTGCCTCAACACACCTGCACGGATGTTTCTAGAAAGCCTAGAAAGAGCTTGATTATTTAGCCCAGGTGTGTCTGATTGGGGTTGGAACTAAACTTTGCAGGACACCAGCCCTCCAGGACCGTGTTTGGGCACCTCTGCCTTATAAGATGTTTTGCTTGATCGTGTTAGCAATTTCATTTTGATTAAATCGCCCAGCCTTAATTTACATGCAACTAACCCTAAACCCAACCCATATTGTAACCCTAACCACAGTAAGTACATGTACTCAGTAATTGAGTGAATATGTGCTTTAAAAAGGACACCTTAAAATAAAGTGTAACCTATAGACTGTACAAAAATATGGACGTAGTGTCCATGATGTTACCCATAGGCATACCTGTCAACATTGGGATGCAAAAATATGGGATAGCCACCACCCAAATATTGATTAAAGTTACTATAGTTGTTTAGTGAAGAGCATTTTGATCCACTGTTTTGTTTGATAACAGAGGTGTCACTTTAAGAATGCACAGATCTATAATGAAAGCATTCGATTGCTTTCGTAACTGTTTATGCTCATTTAAGATAAAATTATTTGTGTTTAAAATAAAACATGCCAGGACGAACATGTTTACATATTATTAAGTGTATATGTCTGTTAAAAACACACCCTTATCCAAAATTGTCCACTTTCGCTCCTCTTCAAATAGTGTGTACAAAAGCTGATCTGGGGACAATGTTTTTTTTAATCACTATGAAGCCCGTCCGTCAGTCAGCACCGTTACATGAATTGACTGATTCAGAGGTTGCATTAAGGTGACGGTCGATGCATAGATTTAATAGAAATGACGTGAATGCGGCCGTTTTAATATTAATTTTAATGTGCTTTCAAGCCAATATAAAGCGAAAGCATAATTATCTTGAACAGCTCTTGCAATCATATCACATTTGAGATTGGCTCTTTGTTGCTACTTTCACTTTTCATAGAAAGATTAAAAATACCATCTTGCCATCTTGTCAGTGTGTCACTGCACCGACCGTGCCTCACTCCCGGGTAATCGAAAATAGGCGAAGTGAG
This sequence comes from Danio jaintianensis, assembly GCA_903798115.1. Lineage (NCBI taxonomy): Eukaryota > Metazoa > Chordata > Actinopteri > Cypriniformes > Danionidae > Danio > Danio jaintianensis. The sequence continues at coordinate 14,818,138 of CAIGQV010016735.1, read as the reverse complement.
AGATACCTGGCTGCATTTTCCTTAGATTGTTTTTTCTCTGGGTGAAACGCTCAACACTTCATTAAATGTGATTTGTTCATTTTCTGACCACATGTGCTTGGATGTATACTAATGTTTTTACAGAGTTTGGCCTTTTAAAAAACATGTTAAGGATTATTCTTATAATGTTTTTCTACAGGAAGAAAATGCTATTTCTTCCAAATACTTCAAATATCTTTAATAGTCTATTTATTAAAGCAGGCATATCATTGCATGACAACGTTTCAGACTGTTTTATATCCTACAGCTAAAAAACAAATGGGTTGGATTTTGGAGTGCATTAAAGCACTAAATTAAATAATAATTATTAAACAAATTATTTTAAATAAAACAACTACACTTAAAAACACAATTATATAAGAGTATTGATCCCCGGAATAATAAAGGCCAGACTTGAAAGTCAATTAACTGCACAACATGCCATATTATTTGATCATTGTAAGAAGTAGCCCTAAAAAGCAATAGACTATGTAAAGCCACATAAAACAAAAGCCCAAATGCGATATTTATGCAGAGTTCAGAAGCTAGAATCAGTGGAATGATGGTGAGCATCAGATACAGTACTGGTGGCCATGCCTTTAATTATGCAGAATTTTAAGGCTTAATATAAATTAACTCATTAAAAAAAAAAATCACCCATCACAGTTGTCATGAAGTGTAGTATAGCTACAGTATACACACCAAAACCTTTTTTGTACCATGGCTGCAAACACTTTTCTTTCCTTTAGTAAAGTTGGGCATTTTTAACATGCAAAGTCTATGGAATAGACTCCCTTTTGATGTGATGAATTTCAGTCACTACCTTATTAGCTTCATGAGTGAGACCGAGAGATTACCGCTTGGTGTAACCAAATGTTTTTTTATTTATTTTTGTATAGTTGATATGCTTAATTTGATAAAAAAAAAAAAAAAGTTTAATTATTGAATGAATGCTTCGAATTTTTCCGTGTAGTATGTTTCGATTCTCAACCCTGCCTGAGCCATCATAAAACATTTCCTTAACAGTCCGTGATTACGTTTCCACAAGCGCTAAGGCCTACAGGGATTAGAATTAAAATCCCCTCTCAAACTCTCTATGGTGATGTCAGCCAAGACAGACGCATGTGTCCTCATTAAGACAGGAAGCTCTAGCTATATGGGACATCCTCCTAATGAAGCGTAATTGGACTGCTTCCACTATTTAACATGATGGTATGGGGACAGCGGCGTCTCTCTTGCACCAGATAACAGCATGTCAAGGCAAGATACTGATACTGAGTTGATACTTCAGTCACTTTTACTGATCGCTGTGCATGTCACTTCCAGCATAAAAATCAAAAGACTTACCTCCTTTGCGTTCTTTGTTCTAGTTTTATACAAAAAAACAGCAGCACAGTAACAGTTGTCATGTTTTTGAGCAAGAGAAGACAGATGGGAGCAGACGTGATGCTCTCTTTGTCTCTCATTAATGTAAAGGACTGTGCGAGACAAGGGAGTCTCTGTTCGTCTCTCCGACTGAACATGACAGCTCCTCTCTTTGCCTCATTGAGGAGAAGTACATCCCTCGCCAAATGCTTTCTTACAGCTCTTACAAAAAACAACAGCTAAAACCGAGAAACAAAGCCACTGTATACAAATCCAGCACACAGCGGACCCAATCACCTCCCTGTTATTGTTGTGAATGCGCATATAATGTAGGAAATCACACTGAATTTGATCCTAGCTGATGGGATACTGTGCTCCGTGAGATACTGTGAACGGCTGGTGCTGTTATTCATGTTGATTTTAGAGGGCAAAGACTGCAATTAACAGTTTGAAATCCAGTTCCACAACTGAACATATACAATTAAATTAAAATACAATACCATTCAAAGGTTTGAGGTTGGTATGGTTTTTATTTTAAATGAAAGTCTCTTCTAAAATACATCAAAACAGTAACGTTATTAGAATATATTAAAAAAAAAACTTGATCTTCAGAATTGATTCTAATATGCTGAAGTTGTGCTCTAAAAAATATCTCTTATTATTACAAACATCGGTGAACATTCATTCATTCATTTTCTTTTCGGCTTAGTCCCTTTATTAATCTGGGGTCGCCACAGTGGAATGAACTGCCAACTTATCCAGCATATGTTTTACGCAGCGGATGCCCTTCCAGCTGCAACCCATCACTGGAAAACATCCATACACACTCATTCACACACATACACTACGGACATATTAGCTTACCCAATTCACCTATACCACATGATTTTGGACTTGTGGGGGAAACCGGAGCACCCAGAGGAAACCCACGCCAACACGGGGAGAACATGCAAACTCCACACAGAAATGCCAACTGACCCAGCCGGGGCTCGAACCAGCGACCTTCTTGCTGTGAGGCGATTTTGCTACCCACTGCGCCAACGTGCTGCCCATCGGTGAACATACTTTTGCCATTTAATATTTTGTCACATTTTCGGATGAATTGAAAGTTAAGGATAGAATTTTTTATGAAACCGAAATATAATTTAGTGCTTACTAATTGAATTAAGGCAACACGGAGGCTCAGTGGTTAGCACTGTCACTTCACAGCAAGAAGGTCACTATTTTGAGTCCCGGCTGGATCAGTTGGCATTTCTGTGTGGAGTTTGCATGTTCTCCCTATGTTGGCGTGGGTGCTCCGGTTTCCCCCACAGTAAAAATACATGCGATAGGTGAATTGAATAAACTAAATTGGCCGTAGTGTATGTGTGTGAGTGTGTGAATGAGTGTGTATGGATGTTTCCCAGTACTGGGTTGCTGGATAAGTTGGCAGTTCATTCTGCTGTGGTGACCCCTGATGAATAAAGGGACTAAGCCGAAGGAAATAATTGAATTATTAAAATTATTAATGATTAATTAAAATCCTTATAATTATAAATGGTGAAAGTAATTGTGCCATTTTTGTAGAAATTTGTATACATTTATTGACAAACTGAAAGTTCAAAAGAATAAAATTTATTTGAAATATAAAAACTAATATAATCTACTGCTTGCTTTCCAACATATTGATATCATGCATATACATATATTTCATTTAGATTTCTACTTAATTTAGTACAGTCATTTCTTATTTAATACAAACTGTAACAGCAATTGTACAGCAGGCTTACGCAGTAATATTCATAATCTAGTGTGCATCAATGTCAAAATCACTTTTTTTGTAAATAAAAAGTATTATGTAACATTATAAATGCCTTAAATATCACATTTGATCAATTTAATGCTTCCTTAATGAATAAAAGTATAAATCTCCTTTTGGAATGACAGCACAAGAGATGCAGTACATGCATATGCTACAAAATCTGACAAGCTGCAATTACATTCTTCCAGTGCCATATGACAGCACAAATGTGGTAACCGCTAGAGATTCTGCACCTTAATAATAATGGGAGTGATTTAGCAGTTAACTATTGGTTGTTTACGGTTGCCAAGCAACAGCACAACCTGTAATACAGACTCCGACTGATGTGCAGTCACAGGTGTGCAGAGGCTCTAAGTGTGGCAGACTCAAGCTGAGTTTATAATGCTAATACTTAGATTTTCAAACTCAGTTTGGACCTTCTCTGGCCCTTTTTGATAATTGAATTAAACAGTGAATCTCATCCAAATCATGGTGTGGTGTATTTGGAGATCCTGTTGCTCTGCTGTGACTGAGGGCAATCCCTTCCCCCTATTCCCTCTCCTGTTACACAATAACACAACACCCCGGAGCCAATTCCTCCAACAAACACACACACACACACACACACACACGCACACGCACACGCACACGCACACGCACACACACACACACGCACACGCACACACACACACACACACACGCGCACACGCACACACACACAAAATCCTAGAAATTCGCTACTGTGCTGCCTGTACGCATTTCTTTGTGCATGTACGACATACAGAAGGACTTGCTGCACAGGGTTATTATTTTCTTCTCAGCGCGAGGCTCTGAAAGACATTTCAGGCTTATGACAGAACCCGCTGCTGCTTTCTGAGAGACTCTGATGCATGTTTACAGCCGTCTCCCAAGAGCAATCACATCAGATGCGAAGGTGTAAAGTACATATTGTGAAACACCTAATAAAAGGAAATGCACGCCACATACTGCTCTTCAACAGATGTTTCATTTAGAGCATTATGTGACATTTCTCAGTGCAGATCAAATTATAGCAACAGTAAATACGCTCCATTCAGTTCTCTGTCATGAAGCTTGCTAATATTCCTCCGGCCTGGAGGCTTTCTTTCTTGGAGGTCTTTGAAAGCGCACTCTCCCACAGATCCTTAAGTGGGCTCTTGAGTCTTCGCATGCAGGAATCGGTGAGCATCTCTTATTGATCGTAGAGTCTTTGCATGGGGTCCGGCTATTGATCAGCTCTAATTCTGCTCACGGATCAAATAAAGGAATCTACGATTAACTGTGAGGACTTCAAATGTCAGCGAGACGGCTGGGGGTCATCGAATAAATTGCATTCCACCTTTGTACTGACACATTGTGCTGAGATTGAAAGCGAAAATGTGTCTATTCTTGAACAGCGGGAGACGGAATGAAAAAGAATACTGTCTGGTTGTCCTGTTTATCTATTTATGAGTCATCTGTTTTAATTACTTGTTTACCATGAGGGAGTTTAATTAATATTCACTCTATACAGTACACGGATCAGGATATCTAAATTTACTTCAGCTTAATGTAATAAAAGTTATCATGGACCATCCAGCAGGTAAAAACACACGACAGCAGCAATTTACTCAAACATGGACTTGTTATTATAGTCAACAACTGCTGTTTTTCCATATTACAATTAACCCCAAACAAGCCCACACAACATGCTTAACGTGAAACCACAAAAGATAATCTTAATCCTCAAGTTGTTTTTGATGCTGAGTAGAAACGACAATTACTTAGCACGTAAATGAAAATGTTGTCATCATTTACTCGCCCTCAAGTTATTCCAAAACCACTAGACTTTCCTGCATTTTGGCACACAAAAGACGATACTATTAGAAAAATCAATCGTTGAACTTTCAAGCTTTAAAACAGTAAAAACACAGTAATCCATGCGTGTCCAGTGATCAAATCCAAATTTCATGAAGCTATATGTTGAGGTATGTATTTGAATCGCTTCATAAAATTAGAACTATTACCCACTGGAATCACATGGATCACTTTTATATTGTTTTACTGAACATTTTTAGGCTCAAAACCTTAGAGTGAACTGAGTTTTATTAAAGAGGTAGAAATCTCTCATGTTTCTTTAAAACGTTCCAAAGGCGAACAAAACCTTTGATCTTTAACCATACTGTACAAAAAACATTCTGAAAACTGCAGCAATTTGAACCTACTTGTCGACAACAAGCTCTTTAAATGCATTAAACACACTGTGACTGCTGACAGTTTCATGCATTATTTTCTTACTGTATATCTAAGTTTTTGGTTAAAACTAAATAATATAGAACAGCAAAATCACTCCGTAACTTCTGTCATGTCCGTGTGAGCCCCACTGACACATTCTGCACTCCAACTCTCACAAAAGTTGCATGGTCAAACTTTTCTGAGCTTTTGTGACATGACTTTCATTGCTCGATGTGCCTACATCCTGCCACTTGCGCCGACATTAATCACCCATTAATCAACTCTCTATTGAATATGAATGGGATTGTGTCACTGGCAGTGTGAGCAAGCCTTTACTGTTACTGTTAAAAATCCCTTAACTGATGATAAAACATACAGTAAGAGTTAAAATACCAATGAGGTCTCTGAGACAGCAAGCTAAACATGAGGCATGCTCCCGTTATGCTTTCCGATTATCAATAAAAATAGCTTTTCTAGGTGTCAAGGCACTTCTTATTTAATCAACCTTTGGCCCAGAACAATCCTGCCCTCTTTTCTGTGTACTCAACCCCCTCTGGTGCAGCCGGCAGGTGCTGACGGGGATGGTTTGCTCTAAAGATTGAGCCCACACAGAGGGGTAGCAGCTGTGGGTAACTTTCCTCAGGCGCCTCCGGACACACATTCAGTTCCTGGCACAAGAGACCATTCAGCATTACACAGAGTCAGGGCCTTCACCATTCACCATCAAACAGATCAGGACAGGGGTGCAGAGTGATACTAGAAGGCTTTCGATTAAACTGCTGCCACATTTAAATATGACTGAGCTTTATAACAGGTCATTGAATAACAAATGTCTTATCTTGAGGGGGGAAAAAAAAGAAAAGATGGTGAGGAAGAAGTGCTGGGGACGTTATAGACTAATGAGCGTGTTGAGTTTTACACCTGAGCGAATGCCATGAAATTCACGAGGGATGGATTTGTCTCTTCACTCCCATTCAGCTCTGAAAGAATCAGAGGATGGAGCTTAATTATATTGTTCGGGGCCCCTTACATTCGGCATCCTAATATCTGTTAATAAGGCCATTACACAATTGTTTTCATTCCATCTGATTGGTTTTCCTCAAGACAGAGGGGGGAAAAAAGCATAAGCTGCTGATGGATCATTGGTCTGAATGCATGAAAGGAGGATGAGGTGGGAGGACCTACGCGTAGCTCGAAATTCACATCAAGAAATGAAATATTGGTAGCCTGGGGGAGACAAATGCGTAGATTTAATGTGCATTTCTTTGATGTGCTCTCTGTAGTATAACAGAACAAAGAATATTTAAAACATGCTACAGAGCTGAAAGACATCTGCTCTCTGATTTTCATATTCAAGTGTCTAGTTTGCATCATATTCGGAAAAACTCTATTATCTAAACTTGATTTTATCCTTTGATGCTTTAGAATGAAAAAGAATCTGAGAAAGAGTCAAATAGAGTGCTTCCAAAGTGTGCTTTTTTGGTCTTGAGTATAAAGCAAAGAAACATCTTAGTCACATGAAACAAGAAATGTATTTAAATGTTATACTGAATATATTACTCAGCAATATTACGAATCTTATGATTTGCTTTCCAATGATGGATGCTATAAGTCTGCTTCTATGTTTAGTAGCACACATGGTTTGTGTTGTTTTTCCATGTGCACATATGAACATGTGCCATATAGACATACCTAACAGTGCATTCATTACAAAAAGTCATATTTCTGAAAATTCAAAATCATATTCAGAATCGATGGGAATCACTGAGAGAGAGAGAGAGAGAGAGAGAGAGAGAGAGAGAGAGAGAGAGAGAGAGAGAGAGAGAGAGAGAGAGAGA
>CAIGQV010016735.1:14769426-14809417 GCA_903798115.1 Danio jaintianensis | reverse complement strand
AGAGAGAGAGAGAGAGAGAGAGAGAGAGAGAGAGAGAGAGAGAGAGAGACTCTCCAAAACCCGCAGTCCACTCCAGCGCAACACGGTGTGTGGACTTTATTCTACTTTACAATTAGTGATTCAATTATTGAAGGGTCTTTCACGCGAGAATTCATGGCGAATGACGCGTAAACAAGCATGAGGGCATACATAAAATTTTTGAAATAGAAGTGCTTTTCCATGCTTGTCAATAACAGTATTCGTGTAATTCTGTTAATTCCTCAGTTTTGTTTTCTTTGTATGGTAACAAGGACTGTATGTTCTTCATTAAAAACAACAATTGTTGAGGGGACAACATGAGACTGGAAATTATGCTAATTAAACTGTTAGACATATTTGTAACATTTTTTTGCAAATTGATTTAGGTAGAATATTTTAACCAATAAATCCAAGTATTTTTTGGAAGTTTGCCAGTGCCTCTTGTTTGAGAACCGCTGTTTTAGAATATGGTACATAAACTTTACTGGCCGGCGTCGACAGGGAGACCATCTGCTGCGCACACAACCAAAAACGGTTGCTGCCCAGTTCCCTCATATGGAAATAAAGGGTTCACACAGGCTTTCAGTCCACCATACTGTCTAAACACACGTGGATGTATTTACCTTTATCAACATTATTTGCATTATTATGTCCTAAAATAAAGTTTAACCCAAAATTCTCCTGATCGACATGACTTAAAGGGATAGTTCACTCAAAAATGAAATTCTGTTATCATTTACTCACCATTCACTTAGTCCAAACCTGCTTGAGTTTTGTTGTTTTGTTTTGTTGTTGTTGTTGTTGTTACCTTAAATGCAAAGAAAGATCATTTGAAGAATGTTGGAAACCTGTTACCATTAGCTTCTGTAGTATTTAGTTTGAAGAACATTCTTCAAAATATCTACATTTGCGTTCAACAGAGAAAAAAAACCCCAAACACAAACTGGTTTGGAACAAGTCAGGGGTAAGAAAATGATCATTTCTGGGTGCACTGTTCCTTTAAGTGTTGTCTGTGTTTGATCATGTTGCAGGGGAACATACTATGAACTTGTAATTTCATGCAAGAACATTATAATACAAAAACTGTCATGTTCACCAGCGATCAAGGACTTCAGAGATCGCTGGTGAACTACATATCATAATGAACTACAATTCCCATCATTCCGCCACACACACCCGGTTTCCACTTCCACTCATCACACACGCAGCTGCATCCGATCACTTCTCATTGTTTGGACTATTTATACACCCTGCACCCGTCTTGTCTTTGCTGAGTCGTTTGTTATTATTTTGTCCTGTTTCTGTTGGTATTGATGGTATGTTTTGCTCATGTTTAGTCATAGTTCCCGATCATAGTTTGTTGTGTTGTTATTTTGTTACTTTTTGTTCCTGTTTTTGCACACCAATAAACTGCACATGGATCCTATCTCTTGTCCCGTCTGCAATACCTCCCGGTAACGTGACAAAAACATGTTGCAATACTATGCCATTAGAATCAAAATAAATCCATCCATCAATCAATCAATAAATCAATTAATCAATCAACCAATCAATCACACTTTTAAGAGCAATAAATAAATAGTACAATTATACAAATGATATAACTATTACTTACAGTGAACCGTCAATACTAAAATTATACACTATTCATTCATTCATTCATTCATTTTCTTTTCGGCTTAGTCCCTTTATTAATCTGGGGTCGCCACAGTGGAATGAACCGCCAACTTATCCAGCATATGTTTTTTACGCAGCGGATGCCCTTCCAGCTGCAACCCATCACTGGGAAACATCCATACACACTCATTCACACACATACACTACGGACAATTTAGTCTACCCAATTCACCTGTACCGCATGTCTTTGGACTTGTGGGGGAAACCGGAGCACCCGGAGGAAACCCACACGAACACGGGGAGAACATGCAAACTCCACACAGAAACGCCAACTGACCCAGCCGAGGCTCGAACCAGCGACCTTCTTGCTGTGAGGCGAACGTGCTACCCACTGCGCCACCGTGCAGCCCCTATACACTATTCTCACAACTTAAACTACTTAAACTCATTTTAAATGATTGCAACTATTTTTAAATATTAAAATCCATTTTCCCCATGTTCTTTTATGAAGTCTAAGCAGTAGAGCACGGGTAAAGATTATGGATTTTACTCAAAGCAAAATTACCCTTATTACACTGATAAAATTGATCCCTTCAAGCAGTGTACATTTCTTTGGATAAATGTGTCTCCCACATGTGTAAATGTAAATACCCCCAGAGTTAAGAACAGAATTCATTCTTATTATTTTAGGTCTGTGCAGCTTTCATAATCTTGAAATTGTGCGTCAGATTTACCTGCAAACTACATTATTGTAATAATAATAATTTCAACAATTCAAAGTTCCTGAATGTTTAGATATTCTGGGCTAACCACTATTTTGACTGTTTTGCGTTATTCATCAAATTGGCAAATTAAAAGTTTTAAAAATGTAATTTAAGGCATTGCAGTAAAGCGTGCGTTGATATTTCAAGGCATTTCAGATGAAATAAGAGCAAATATATTTGAACCTTAATCTCATTTTGCCAGGGATGCAATTTAGATCTTTTATCATTTTATCATGAACATCTTTTAATTGGATTGCACACTATTTAAACTCTAATATAAAATTGTGATACGTTGACACGCAGACAGCGAAACCAGTAAATCAGGCACTGAAACCATCCTTTATGATGTTGCTGGCCGATCTCTACCACTTACAGCAGCACAGCCGGCTTCACAGCCACTTTGAGATGGAGAGAGAGAGCAATGACAAGATTAGAGCTCTTGGGTTGATTCAGAACAACAGTGGGTTATTTATAATCCACTGCACTTTTAGTGCCATTGAGATTACCTGCTGGCAAACACTGCAGGAAACAACATGCCAGTCAGTGTCACAGCATCGCTACAACAATTCTCAAACATGAGCTCCTCAAGAACCTCACGGTTATATGTAGTCCATATCGCACGCTTAAACCTGAAGTAATGTATTTGGTTATAACTAGGCCCACACAGAATCTGCGCTCACAGAAATCAGATTTCCTATTTATTTACTCGTGTAAATGTGTGTAAATTTATATTTATTCAGTTTTTAAATTAATTTCAGTAATATTATTGACAAATATGAAAGTGTTCATATGATTTATTTACAATACAGTTTGTAAAGTATTTTAGTATATTAGGCCTATATAAGAGATTTGTTTACCAATTAAGTGGATCTAATTGGATTTGCATTACAAACATTAAATAAAAGTTAAAAAGGTATTATTTTTTATCTCATATATTAAGTTTTTAGATATGATTCTAGGGGCGGCACAGTGGCTCAGCACTGGTTAGCACTGTCGCCTTACAACAAAAAGGTTGCTGGTTCGAGTCGCGGCTGGGCCAGTAGGCATTTATGTGGAGTTTGCATGTTCTCCCTGTGTTGGCGTGGGTTTCCTCCGGGTCCTCCGGTTTCCCCCCCAGTCCAAAGACATGTGGTACAAGTGAACTGAATAAACGAAATTGTTCGTAGTGTGTGTGTGAATGAGTGTGTATGGGTTTCCCAATACTGGGTTGCGGCTGGAAGGGCATCCGCTGTGTAAAACATATGCTGGAATAGTTGGCGGTTCATTCCGCTGTGGCGACCTCTGAAATAGAGACTAGCCGAAGGAAAATTAATGAATGAGTTATGATACTCCCAAAATCACACAAAATTCTGCACAGAAATACCAAAAAAATGTCTGCAGATTCTGTCTGGTCCTAGCTATAACTCAACTAATCATAGTTTCTACAGCATTTCAGCATCAGGTGTTTTAAATGCAAGGTGGGCTTAAATGCTATCAACATTACTTTGTCAAGTCTTTTGTGAAGTTCCCTGCTTGTTTATGAAAAAGGTTCTAAATCCTGCTTTTGACATAATTAGGATTAAGGATAAGCTCATTTATCAGACCCGAGCAATTTCTCTCCTCTGGATAAAGGAAAAATTGCTTTCCTGCTTAAGATTGTCTCATGCAAACAGAGGGCTCAATTAGCATATTTTCACTGACAATAGAATTTAAGCGATTAAATGGGTGCAGGGTGAAGAGAGTTTTTTTTCCTGTCTTCAATTTAACACGTACAGTGATAAACCACGATAGATACTGTTTTTTTGTGTGCCTGCTAAGACACCTCTTGAGATACAGGAAATCTTCAAGAATGCAGAAAATGAAAGGGAACGCCTGAGAACTTGCAAAGTGTGAAAGAGAGGGTGTCATTTATTATGAACCCAGTTCAAGAGGAAGGCACACATACAAATGAGTGAAGATGAAGCATATGGGCCGCAATCAGCCACACCAGCTCCTTACCATGAAGCTCAATTACTCATTGGAAAGTGAGAAGGTGAGAAGGCCTTTCTCATTAAGCCTGTATCATATTCAACCCAAAAGACCTCTATTAGACATCAAGGCAATAAGAGCAAGTAGTTAGAGGCTTGGGAAATGAGTTGCGCACATTATGTAAGATGTTTTGATTATTGTACACACAGCCGTTCTCTGTGCAAAGCTCTTCTCTGGGGCCTACATAATTAATGCTATCTTTTTGCGGGATGGCGTCTGCTGTCAAAGAGCTCAAATGGTTAATGCCAGCATGTGTTTCTTCCATGTGCGTTAGGCATGGTGGTGATTCTTAGAATTATTTTTCATTTACATATTTCACATAGTTTCACTGGAAGATGCAAATATTTGCATAAGCTTAGAATAAGCATCATGTCCATTGCGCTAATCACATAATACCTCCCAGCAGGCCACATAAAAGAAATTTATTTACAGCTCGCTTAAATGTGATGTGGTTCGAGACTGCATATGCCATTTGTGCACCACTCAGAAGTGAAGTTGACAGTACATTTTAAACTTCAAAAGAGTTTCTGAGTTTGAAGCGAGGTAGCAAACATGAGGTAGAATTTAAATGTAAGCAAGGGTAGTTAAAATTGAAAAAATTTTTAAACTTTTAATTAAAAGTTAAAAGTTTGGCTGTTTACAAAATTTGTTTATATGTTTTTCATCATGTTTCATACTGTATATTAACTTCAACGAGCTGAGGCTTAAAAACACGATATTTTCCTTTATATATTGTGTTAGATTTCTTTTAATTGCAACTGTAATGAAGCACAAGTCCAGTATTTTTCCCACATTAAATCAGATTTAAACATTCATTCATTCATTTTCTTTTCGGCTTAGTCCCTTTATTAATCTGGGGTCACCACAGCGGAATGAACCGCCAACTTATCCAGCATATGTTTTACACAGCGGATGCCCTTCTAGCTGCAACCCATTACTCGGAAACATCCATACACACTCATTCACACACATACACTACGGACAATTTTAGCTTACCCAATTCACCTATACCACATGTTTTTGGACTTGTGGGGGAAACCGGAGCACCCGGAGGAAACCCACGCAAACACGGGGAGAACATGCAAACTCCACACAGATATGCCAACTGACCCAGCCGGGGCTCGAACCAGCCATCTTCTTGCTGTGAGGCGATTGTGCTACCCACTGTGCCACCGTGCTGCCCCAGATTTAAACAATGACTGATAAATCTTTAAGCTAAGACCGGTTTTGAGATCAGTAAGTTTTTAAAAATATAAAAATATAAAATATAAATATAAATATATATATTTTTAAATATGTTGTTTCTATATATACAACCAACAACTTTAAATTAATTACCATTAAAATGTTTTACATCTCTGTTTGTCATTTGCAATCCTTAAATAGATTGCAGTTCTTTCCCTCATTAAACCTGTTCTTATTGCCCAATTTTATTTATCCCCCATTCATGCAGATAGGAGCTGAACTTGCACTTTCAGAATTGCTGCCTATAGAGACATTATGGCTGTCAAAAAAACTGACTTCCCTCAAAAGGCTACTACTTGAAGTGTACACTTGCAGAAACCAATTTCTTATAAGTTCAGTTTATTGTTAAACAAAGAGCTCTTTAAGACTTGTTGGACCAACGTCTCGATGCTAAAGATCGATATGAAGCAGAGAAGCTTGTTTATCATCAACTCAGTCTTAATTGTGAGTATTGATGGCCAACTTAATTAGACTTTGTGATCAATTGTGGTGTTTTTTCCCCCTCATACATTCATACGTCTGTAGATTCCACAGAACATGTTGAAATAGCCTCCCAAAACAAGATTCTTCTGCAAATAAAACCATGGTAACCACAAATTCAATTCACCATTTTTGTACATTTGTAACCAACTTTTATAATAATAAAACATATTTCATTTTCATACAGCAAGGTTGCATAAATTGTTATGGTAATTGTGTTATGACTGAATTAATTATCATATTTGTTTGACTGGAGAGAATTGCTTTATCGGACTGAGATTATTTTGATTTAATTGTCTCCGGAACCCTTTGTGTGCATGTGGCACACAACATATTTTCATCATCTTTAAATAGTCTGAACCCCAGCGGGTCTACACGGACAAATTACGCTGTAAAAACTTTGACTGACCAATTTGATAGAAAGGTAGAAAACAAGCAAGTCAAAGAAATGTGTGCTTGGCTTTTTTTTAAGGGCTAAGTCCCTCATCTGTCTCTCTCGCTCATTCCATGTTTCCTGTATAATTGTCTTTCCATCCTGCTGCCTGCCGCTGGATGTAGGGCTTTCAGAATGTTACCACAGTAATACTGATTGATGGAGTCGATAGCTTGCCAGGTTCCAGAACATCGAACACCCCCGCAACGCACACATGACAAATTTCAGGGGAACAAATTATAATCGCTCGACTCATGATGAATTCCCTCAGGGAAAAATAGAAATATTGTGAATACTTATGAACTTTGCCTGCCACATGCCCATTCATTTGGTACACTCATGTAGGAGAGGAGGAGAAAATAAAGACAAGGTGAAGAGGAGGAAATGCTCACTGATGAGGATGGATAAAAGAAAGAGACTGAGGATATTCGAAGGGTGGACAAGAGGCTATTACTTCTGAACTACATCTCTTTGATCCATGTTTAAAAAGCAGTCCAAATAGATCTAGTCCACAGGTTATGAAACACAAAAACATTTACCCTCTAGCAGAAGTAAATAATAAAATAATGGCAGCATAGTATTGCATGTGTTGTCATGATATTTCCTGTGAGTGGAATTACCAATCAAAATGCAGGTTGATTTCTACGCAATGTATGGATTTTTTAGACGGCTACTTACCCTATATTTTACCATTTACAGCATTTACATTTATGCGTTAGGTAGAGGCATTGGATGATTATTTACAGTTTATTCAAGGCACACATTTTCCATGATGTCCCTTGCACTAGTATAGCGCAATGATATATCAAATCAATATACACAAATCCTGTATTTCTATGTAGATGAAAGGGTACAATGCATTATGTCTGACTCACAGAAGGTGCATTATTTTAGTCAAAGCTCCCACAGGTTGCATGACTAATAATGAATTCCCTTGGGGAAAATAGAAATATTGGGAATACTCATGATCTTTGTCTGCCACATGCCTGTTCGTTTGGTGCACTCATGTAGCAGAGGAGAAGAAAATAAAGACAAGATGAAGAGGCAGAAACACTTACTGATGAGGATGGATAAAAGATATTCGGAGGGTGGACAAGAGGCTATTACTTCTGAACTACCTCTAGTCTTTGATCCGTATTTAAAAAGCAGTCGAAATACATCTAGCACAAAGGTTATGAAACACAAAAACATTCACCCTTGCTAATAAACAGAGCAGAAACAAGGAAATGAATGGGATCTTTTTCTTCAGCAACAGGCAGGGTTAAAAGGAAGCCAGTGAGGCACGCCGGGGTTGCTTCAGTCCAAATGTGACTAGTAGACAAGCATTAAAAATCAATCAAAACAAATTAATGGCTGACAGCAATAGCTGCGTTTTGTTAAATGGAATTGGACTTGGTTGCAAAGCAGTCACAAGGCTAATTATGAGTGCCAATCACCACGAGTGCCAATCATTTGCTCTCTCGTTCACCCACAGAGGCCTTTGGGAGCACAGGGGTGAAGATGTAATTGAAGGGGCAAAGATATCAGACCTAGGCATCGAAAAGCAAAACTGTGGCTGTTTCTGGACTCGAAAGCACCAATCAACAATTTAGCAAAAGTGGGTTTTGTATGAAGAATGTATTATGAAGGCATGTGCAGTATACTGTAAGTAAGAGATAATGCACATTCCAGACAGTTGTTATCGCAGAATATACCCCAACATGGTGATCAGGAACTTGCCATCAGCCTGAGAGGGTTTATTACGTGAAAACAACCTGCTGGATATACATTATCCCAACATTACATGGTGTAACATAAGGACACTGGAAAACGGAGTTGAGGATCCACGTGCAGTACTTTTGCTATTACACAGAGAATGGTCAGGCAGGCAATGGTCACAATCAGGAGCAAACGGTAACATACAGGGAAATCCAGAAGTGTAGTCAGATAACAGGCAAATGGTCGATACAGGCGGCAGGCAGGATAAACAATAAAACAAGGCGAGGGTCAAAACACGGAGAGACTACACATGGAAAACGCTTCGTAATGTTACAGGGTATGTACCAACAAGACTCAGCAATGGCTGTGAGTGTGTGTGCTGTTTATATGGTCCATGTAATCAGTCTTGAGTAGCTCTCAGCTGTGTGTGTGTGTGTAATCAATGGAGAACCGGCACAGGTGTGTGTGTGTGTGTGTGTGTGTGTGGTGCCTGAAGGGAGTTGTAGACTGCACTTTTACAAAGATGCAAGACAATTGCAGCTGCATATACAAGAAAGTGAGTCTACAATACCCATATGATGCATTTAAATATTTACACACAGACTATTGATTTAAGTTTTAATATTTTATTTGCTCACCAGACACAAAGATTTCATAAGAAAAAAAATGTTCCTTGAAAATGTAAATAACCAACTTCAGTTACTTGGATGGGTCTGTGTTGTCATGCATTATGGCTGTTATGGGCTGTAAATAAAGAACATCCAGGAGGTTGTTATTGCAGAATAAAGCCTGACAGGCTTATCGGCAGCCCAACTCAAAGCAGAGGGCTGTTTTATAAGACTGAAGGGCTTTATTGGATTAAAACAACTGCCTGTATGTACTTTATCCCACATATTACACTGTTACTAACCACAAAACAATAATTAGACACAAAACCTGTTTTTTTCCTTGAAATAAAGGCAAACTGAAAGAAATGAAAATGCTGAATGGAGCATACACTAACCTATGTATTATTCATTTTCGAGATGGAGATAACCATTCAAAAACAGCAGTGTGACAGACAAGCAAATATACAGACGTGAATGTATTCACTGACGGTCAAGATGATTTGAAGTACCCGGATGAGTTATTAGTTTCAGCGATTGTTGTCTGGGAATAACATACCTTGGAATGTTGTGACTGACCAACCAGAATCAAGTATTCCAGGCAGCCGTGTAATTACATGGGATAACAAACTGCTCAATGGTGCAATAAATCTAAATAAAGTATTCTAGAGACCTGTGTAACAATGATATAGTATAGAACACAATTTAAGATATTAAAAAAGGAAACTTCAGATTTTTGATTTCTGCAAACACTCTTAATAAAGTTTTTGCTCTAAACTAGGGCTTACATGACAGGAGTTTCATGCCGGTTTATCCTTGATTTACCCCTGAAGAGCCAAATCTTTTCCAAGTATTTGGTTGGCTGCAATGTTCAGCCAGGATTATCTGTTAATGTGAGGCATTTTCAGATCTAATCCTAAACCTCCTGATGTTCTCGAAGACACAACGGGCTGTCCTGATAATATCAAACATGTTTAGATATTTAGGATTTTAAATCAGGATGATTATGATGTATATGGAATAACTTTTTATGGAAGTCTGCCTATATATAGTGTAACATGTCAAAAACATACTATTGTGAGAGGATCAATGAGAGCATCGGAGTAGTTTTGAAGATCACTTGAATTGTTTCTCTAGAATACCCATGGCTTCTAATGACACTCTAATGAAACTTCTAGAAGTATCTAATGATACTTCTAATGAAACAATCTGTGCAAGAAACAAAACTAACTTAAGCATTTTATCCAACCAGCCTCTGAGTGTGTTGACAGTCTGAAACATGATGACAAATATGTAGGCACCAACTTGCATTTTTGAGTGAACGATCCCTTTAACGTGTATAAGTATCTGACAGATGCTGCATACACTTACATTTAATAAAGAAAGAAAAGAAAAGGAAAAACAAGACACTGAAAAGACAAAACCATGTCATGCTGTCTACAACGCCACAGCCTCTCCTGATCTCAGCTGCCATACTCAGACACCACTGTGATGTAAGAATCACTGTGGCAACAGGCGAGAATGCTGAAAGGCCATATGAGGTAAACAAAGGCGCTCCTTTAGTGTTGATGGATCTGCATATCATGCCTCATGTACTGTTTATGCTGTGCTTGCACCTTCGCAGCCACCTGAGCTGACGGCTTGCATTGTGGAGGTGTTGAGCTCTCATATATTTATCCAGGGAAATCACTGGCTGAGAAATCAATTAGTGCCTGTCTGTGTGAGTATCGCACGCCTGCCATGGCCAAGCAGGACGCTTCCTGTTCATTAAATCACTCTGCGTAATGATCTCAATCGCTCGGCTGTCTGATGCAATCGCCTCAATGCCGTACAAAAAGTGAGTGACAGGATGAGGGGAATGAGAAAAAGAAAATAAAAAACAGCCAACAGGACTGATTTTATCCTTTCACAAGCAGGTTTTTTTAGCCAATCATACTGATTTATAAACTTGATCATTTTAAAGCTGCAAGAATATGATGAGCTAATGCTGATGTGGAGTCAGACTAGGAGAAATATAGACAATTTTGTATGGTTTTACAAGTCCAAACAATAGACACTGGTAAAAGATTTCAATATTAGAAAACAGTGTTTCAGATATGGCATTAAAACCCAAAAAGACAAATTAAATTCTGATATCCATACAAAAAAATTAATAATTACTTCATTTAATTTAGTTTGGTCTTCAGTGTATAACAGCAGACAAAAAGGGATTTGCAAAACAGGTCAATGGGGTCAACATAATAAAATAAAAAAAAAAAATAAAAAAAATGTATCCTTGAGGACAAAGTTGTATGTATGTATGTATTCATGTATTAATTTTTTTTTCAATCATCTTTATTTCTATAGTGCTTTTACAATGTAGATTGTGTCAAAGCAGGTTAATATAGAAGTTCTAGTAAATTGAAACTGCTTCAGTCCAGTTTCCAGAGTTGGAGTTCAGTTTAGTTCAGTTCAGCGTAGTTTAAATTTCACTGCTGAAAGTCCAAACACTGAAGAGCAAATCCATCGATGTGCAGCACAAGTCCCAAACCAAGCAAGCCATTGGCGACAGTGGTGAGGAACAAACTTCACCAATTGACGAGAGTGAAGAAAAAGAAACAAATGTATGCATGAACGCATATATGTATGCATCTGCTATGCATGTATGTATATTTTTGTAATTATTTGCTTGGTTGTTTGCTTATAATGCCCTCATGGCACTGGGATCAAATATGATTGGCAAATATGATAACAGTATAATTAGTTTCAGTGTGAAGATTTTTGTCCTTAAGGTACTGACTGTAACTATATTTTGTACCTACTGTCAGGGTTCATACACATTTTTACTACTAAAATTCCATGACTTTTCCAAGACTTTCAAGTACATTTTCATAACCTAATGTTTAATGCAATGTCTACATATACATGGTAAAAGAAAAACAATGCATGTTCAAATTTATTACAGCATATCGTAAAACACGCAACAATCCATTTAGTTTCAATTTATATTTATATCTATGTAAAATTGATTTAGATAATGCTTACACCGCACTAATAATGTGAGAGTATGTGATTGGCCAAGGAGGGAAACGAAGAAAAGACAACTAACCTATATTAAAGAATACAGATATCTGTTTTCCATTACTTTTCCAAAACTTTGTGAGCTTTTCTGTTTTTCCAAAACTTTTCCAGGCCTGGAAAATGCCATATCAAAATTCCATGACTTTTCCAGGTTTTTCATGACCGTATGAACCCTGTACTGTACTATTTAGGGGTGGAAATAAGCATTACATATTAAAATGTCAATTAAAATGCACCTTTTTGGAAATATTCAATGCTGTTTGCATTACAGATACAATGATTAAAAATGTCCATAAGGATGCAGTAAAATATATAAACATAGTATGGTGCTAAAATATTGTAATAAAAACATCAACTTAAAGGGGCAAGTAACAAAAAAACCCCCAGCAAGTATACATTAAAGAGACTTTAAGTTATTTCAGATATTCTTCTGTTGCTTTTAACTACTGCTTTTGGCTGAAAAAAGCAGCAGATTGTCTACAATCATTTACAGTGCCTTTAATGTACGGTTGCTAGGTGTTTTCTGGAAACCTACATTATGTAGGTGGTTTCTGGAATTACACATGGAATTCACTGAAGCGTTTGTCTTTTTTTTTTTCCCTGTGAGACCATCATAATGTGTAACATGGCTCATATTGCAGCCAAGATGAGATTGTTTCCAAACTTATATATTAAATATAGTGTGAACTTATTCCACACAGGGCTTTCCCTCATCACAAACAGCTACTATTAAGACAACAATGCTTACGTTACGTTAATAATAAAGACACCATCCCAAAGCTTAGTATTATCTTCAACAGCCCAGATTCAGCCAATGTTCTTCTTGTCCTTAAACAGCAGTATGGCCTACATTTTTTATGAGGTTGGGATGTTAAAAAAAAAGTCACCAGAGGGTCCTGAAATAGTTTGTGCACATTACAGCACATATTAGCTTGGAATTAATTATAATAATCAAACATGAGCGAGGGCTTATATGTAAGAGATGCTTTGTTTTTCTGTTTTGTTTGGAGATTTAGTGTGCTGTATGTTTCTTTCTGACCTTTAGGTGTGATGTATGCATTTACTGCACCTGAAGGTATGTATGTTTAACAATGCTCAACTCAGGTTATATCTCAGGGATCATGAAAAGGTTTCATTCCAATTACCAGGGGTTAATATGCACGATGTGAATAACACTATATAGCTCAAGCATGAAAAAGAGACCTTGGAAAATCAGTTAGCAGCAATGCTTTCTCTGAGGTAAAAATAATCTACAGGACAAAATGGTTGATTTTTTTTTATGGTGATTTTTAAAGTTAAGTGTTACATTATGAACTAAAATAGTGTCTATCATATATATATATATACGTATGGATACACCCATTTAAAAACTTATTTATTTATTTAAGACATGTTAGACAAAGGACAATTTTACTAGGGTATAAACAAACAATTTTAAATTACATTGATCATAAACAAAAATAAATGGAGTTTATATTTTATTTTTATTATATTCAATGTCCATACATGTTTGTATTTATTCTTAAAAATAATTCCTTTCATTGATCTTTCAAAAATAATTTATTAAATGTTTTATTTACCTACCTACCTACCTACTTACTTATTAACTAGTGTATAAACAAACATTTTTGAAACATATAAAATACATTATCATAAACAACCATTTACTGCATTGTAACAATCATTTCACTTTGATATTTAAAAAAAAATAATCCCAAATATGCTGTTTTTTTTTACAAACATCAAAACGAAACATTATGAAATATCTTGATGTAGTGAAGCAACTATGCTGCAAGTATTTCAAAATGAGCCTTTGAAAATTCTTAAATGTGTCATAGTCTGTAATGGCTTCAAAAACAAGAGCTTGGTCTCTGTGTACAGCCAAAGGTCAATATTAAAGATCTCATTCGCGGGTCCTCAAAGGACTACATCACGGCACAGACATTAGAGGAAAGACATTTCCCTGAGCCCGTAACATCTTTGAGTTTTATTGACCTGCATAGTTCGTGTCAGCAAACCTATTACCTGACTCGGCGACAGTCTTCTTCCATGCGGCGTAAAACGCGGTGCTGTCAGGCGGCGCATTTGATGGAGAGAGACCCGTGAAGCTTTGTCAACATGGCAGACAAGAGCATGGATGGATGAGAGGAATCGGGCCACACTAGAAGACTGTCAGAAGAGAGAGTCATCAGTGTCAATCCACGGAGAGAGCAAGACACACGATCACATCCCTGCTGAATACATACAGGAAGAAGAAACAAAGTATTACCTTGTATCATTGATTCGAGAGAATTTCAGCACCCCCGACAGCCAATCTATCCCAATCACAGTAAGCATGTGTGATGGGGCAATGCCTGTTTTATAGGGTGTGTGCTACCATCTCATTATTATTGTTGTTAAACAGGTGGAAGGCTGTAGAATGAAGGATAAATCGCTTACAAAGCTTTACTGGAGGAAAACACAAGCTGAATCTGAAATCGCATACTACTCATTTAGGTACTACAATTGAATTTTTTACATTGTTGTTAGAAAAGTTTGTACTATATGGTATGAATGTGAGTAGTTTGAATGGGATTCGGACATCTACCGCTTGACATCATTACATGACCTTACAGTATCCTCGTCAATTGTGTCACTTCACTCGTAAAGTGTCCTACAGAATCTCGCGGGAAGTAGTAGGTCATCTGCGTACTGTTTTTTGAGTACTATGAATTTGAACATACTATTTGGCTTACATACTGTTTTTCACATACTATAATTTAGTAAAGTGTGCGATTTTGGATGCATTGAGTGCATTTTTAGTTGTGGCTATACCATGATAGAAGGACAACATTCTACATAAAAAAAACGCAACTTTACAATTAAGTTTATATGAGGACTCTTGGCTGGCCATTTCATTATTTCAATATTTTTAGCTGCTTTACCCATTTTGCTGTGACATTGACCTGTATAAAAATTGCTGGCTAATTGGTTGATGAACACAAGGAAGGAACCATATGTTGCAGATGGAGCTTCTGATTCTGACATTTTAATGCTGATCATGAGAGGTTTGCAGAGGCTTTAAGTTCAGATTCTCTAAAAACACAGACATAATTTCTAAACAGGTGAGCAATTCCTGCTGCAGTGTTGAACCAATTGCCCATTGAGATTCACTGCATTATTCTGTCCACTCACGTATTTGTCTTTCTAGGACAACCAGCATTTTTGAGGGAATTGAATATGCTAATGACCATGTAAAGATGCAATATTCTAGACATCACAGGTTTGCAATGACCAGTTTCTGACTAACCTGATGATTTTGATCTCCAATACACATAAATTAACTGCTGTAAAAATCGATTCGTTGTCTTTACTTAAAAAAAGTGAGTGAACCCGTTGCAATAAATTAACTACATGCATAATTATAAGTAATTATAAGTTAACTCACTGTATCAGTTCCAAGTTATAGCAGGTTTACTCACCTTTTTAAAGCAAAGTAACTTATAACTTTTTAAGGTGTAAATGGGAAGTGTCAGTATTTATTACATGTTGTTTTGTTATTGTTTTGATTCCTTCTGTTGTCCTCATTTGTTTGCTGCTTTGGATAAAAGTCAAATAACTGAAAAGCATCTGCCAAGTGATTAAATGTAAATGTAATATTTTTAAAAAGTATTTTTCATTGTAGAAGTTTTAAATGTGATAAAGAAAGATATTCCACAACTCCTGTATGGTCCAGGAGTCTCCTACATATTGCTAGTTGTGGCTCGCTACTGTAAGTGAATTTTATACAATATTCCAGGAGTTGAGCGAGCAAAAGAGAAGCTGATTTTCTGAAGTATTAAAGTGCATTTTTAAGGGTTTAAGATGGTGCACATAAGAGCACCAGCATTTCTTCCACACTTCGTGCATTGTTGACAATAAACCTTAACTGCTGATCAAATTTACCAAAATACTGCTAATGTGATCACACCTTCTGTTCATAATTATTTATAGAGAAACATCACATTTTATGGACAACTAAAAGGCATGGTATGTCAATTTATCACCTTTATGTGCAACACTATTTACAATATTTATGATAATTACCTCAAATATTCACTTGCTGGCATTATGCTGAAGCCGTAATGGCCATATTTCTACATCATATTTTTATTTATTTAATTATTTAACATTTGCTTGTACACATGAGCAATCTAGATAGCGATCAAAGCTGTGCACCATGCAAAATCCCCTTAAGAGTTGCTCTGAAAGGTCCATTTATCAGCAAAGCTGCAGCACCCGTGGGTTATTGATCCTGATTTTGTTTGACGAAAGGTCACGAAATGTCGTTTGGGTCATACTGAACCCAAAGTATTAAGTCTGCATATATCTGCCTTTTAAATGTTGATAAAAACCAACCTAAATCGTTCTTTTTCAGTCTGTCTCCTCACTGATTAACCCTATCATCATCTCTGCTTTATTCCCTCCATTCTCCTTTCTGAGATTACACCATACTGAGCTGCCCAGATGAGGTAAGAGCACCATTCAAAAGCCTTTTCCATCTCAGCTGTCAGAAGAGAGAGTAAAGGCAGCTGTCGGACTCAGGAAACAAACCCCTCTCAGTTCACACCACAAATATGGTCTCCCATTAAATAGTAACACGCAGTTTCACCATTCCTTCCTTCCATCAATGCCAATGCCTTTCAGCTCACTTCTGGCACCCTGAGGCCTAGGGGTTGCTTCAGTCCTTTGTTGCTGGTTCAATTAGCGAGGCTCCCAGTGGCTCTTGCTCCCAAGTGGCCGGAGGTGGAAAAAAAAGCCCTCTCGTCTCTGATGGGCTTGTAATGTCTGGTGGTCAGACCTCAGAAAAGGACAAGACAAAGCCGGGCTGTGGGAGTAGCCGAGGGGCGGAGAGAACTGATAGCACTTTCATTAGCATGGAAAATGCAAATCACTCCTTTGAAGAAGCATCTCTGCTCAGTATCCATGGACAACCAAGAAAAAGGATTAGTTTTTTCTGACCAATATAATAAGACTTGAGTCAGATGGGAAAATATGTCTGGATGATGAAAATGCAATATCTGTGCTTCGGTATTAACAGGTACAATGTAGAAAACTAAACTGCGTATTATCTTAAAGCAATGGTTCTCATTTAGGGGATCAGAAACCATTATAGTGGCTTCACAAAACTTTCAAGGACATCACACTGAATCACACTAAAACATAAGGATGCAAATTATAGTGATGAAGAAAACAATTTGGTTTTTAGAATACAGTCATAAAAACATTGTTAGTAGTGGAACTACATTGTTAGTAGTGGAACAATAGTTTTAAGTGAACAATGGTCAACTTGTAGTGAACAATTTATTCATGCAAATAATGCCACAGAATATCGTTTGTCTTCATAGTCATTCATCATTAGGGTGGTTGACCAAATAGTATCGCTGGTAATGTTAATTAACAAACCCGGTGAAAACAGCAGCTCAAACTGATGATCTCAACTAAACAGTTTAGCGTTTATCCCTTCAACAATTCCCTGTTGACCCAACTCACACTTTTAATGGTTTTCATTATAGCTCTTTTAGACATTTAGTCCATTTTGGGAATCTCATTTACAACAATGACTAATTAGGTGCATAATAAATAAAATGGCAAAATGCCTTATAGCGGGTAATTTAATGCATTTTACACTGACTGTTAAAAAGGTTAATGCCCTTCATTTAATTTCCTATATGAATAATTAGAGTACAGCTTCCTGAGTGCATTTTAAAGTGGTTTTTTTTCTGGGATGGACATTTTTACAGTAAAGCGACTGAAAGACTGAGCAAAAAAAAATCTCTTGAGTAAGACTGAAATGCCTAAAATTATGGGTAGCAAGGTGGTCAATAAATGTTTAAATATTACACTGAACTAATTTGCTCATAGCTATTTACAATTGATGGAACTTTGAACTGTTACATAGCACAGGTACACAGTTGTGTTTTATAAAGTATAACTTTCAGTACAATACGCTTTAAAAAAAATATGTATTATTACGCAATCAATGCATCATAAAGAGCTTAAATAGCTGTCTGTCTGTCTATCTATCTATCTATCTGCCTGTCTGTCTAATTAAATTAAATTTTATTTTTTACATTTTATTTCAATCAGTTCCCTTAAAAGAGGATATATACATTACTGATCACATTTAATTAATTAAATTAGCTTTGACTCCAAACTAAAAATTTATAGTCTACATCCAAAATATATTAGCATTATTTGCCAGCAATACTCTGTGAAAATGTCATATTCAATTCAATATTCAGTCTTCAGAAAGAGGATTTTGTCATTTTTTCTTCACATAATTCTCTTTATCTCTCTCTTTCTCTCGTACATACATTATATCTTTAATTCGATATATTTTTATAATAATAAAAAAAAAAACCTATTATGCATTACTAGCTTAAATGCACTTATGTTGACTATAATTTCCTCTCATTTGTCATTGTGGTGTTAGCGCCATAAGCATTTCTCATTGTAATTCATCATGTATGTGCCATGCCTATTTATAACAACCGTGAAGGGCCGCAACTTTTCGGGAACATGGATAGCCTACTAATTGCTGCGAAATAAATTCCTCCTTTGATCGGGCGTGGGCAACAAACACTGAACAATGGCATGATCTGTTCGAGCGCCGCCTTCATGTGCTTTCATTTGTGAGAGACTGAGTAGGAGAGAAAGATCCAGCCCAAGGCAAAAGACAAGCAGAGGAAGATATTGATTGTTACATCTTCTTTTAACCCAGAGCATCCATGCAGCACGATATGCAGAGATACAACACATTCCTGTTTCACTGGCACCGTCAGAGCCTGGAGTCATGTTGAGCTGTTTCACAAAATACTCTGTTTAGGGATAGACAGGATTTTTTTTTTTTTTTTGCGAGGAGAGGTGTACACAGAGATGATACATTCTCTTTAATGGCTCACTGCAGGCTTGTTTTGACCAACTTACACAATTGCTTATTCATTGTGTAGAAAGCTATTAGAGGATTTAAACTGCATGGTAACATACAGTAGGAATGGTTCTGCTAATGGAGATCTCCGCTGACCTCGAAGTGAGCACCTGAAGGTCTCTAAGGTGTAGAATGTACACAGGCAAAAGTGTGTCAAGTCAAAATGCACTTCCAGTAAAAAAAAGCACACTGAAAATGCAACAGGAGTTGAAGTGAAGTGCTGCACAAAACAAACAGGATTATTTAAAGCGTGACTAAAGAGGTAAAATGTTTACTTATAATAATTTCATCAAACTTATCTTGAATAAAGGAGAAAGAAAAATAGCTTAATAAATAAATAATCAAAGAAATAAAAATATATGTATAAAATGGCAAATGCACGTTAAATGATTTAATGAGTAATATTAAAATTGTTAGTATGTTGTAGATTTTAAAAAAGATATACTGCCAGAAAATCACACTATTAACTACTGACTCATTACCAGCCTATCAATAAGATATTTATTACATTATTTATTAGAGGTTTATTAGTGCTTACAGTAAACTGGAAAAAAATTACGTTTGCAGTTTGTTCAAACTACTTATTTAAAATAAGCTGAAACAACACAATTCTTGAGCAATCCACTTAAATTTGTAAAAACTAATACACTTTTACACTGTATAAAGTATGATCTTATTCTACATTCCTAATCCTATACTCACATTAGCCTAACTATTACCTTACTTAATATTAATTAGCATCAACTTTTAATTTATTAAGCTAAAAGACTTAGATAATGGTTTGTTAATAGCAGTGCTGGAGGTAACGAATTACAACTACTCACGTTATTGTAATTAAGTACATTTTTGGGGTATTTGTACTTTCATGAGTATAATTTTAAGTCTGTAATTTTACTTGTACTTGAGTACAAATTAAGCTAAATAATTTACTTAATTTAAAAAAAAAAATCATTTCGTTACAGGGTACTGTAATTTGATTTAATATTTCAACCACTGACCAGCATTTCAGCAGCCAATAAAATCTCATCTTAATGGTTTACCTGCACAGCACTTCACTAGCTGGCCTAGCTCTGCTACACAGCTGCGCTTTTGTCCCAGAGACATCCAAAGGCTTTACACATTTGACTACATTACAAATTCTGTGGATGGATAAGTATTGTGAATAACTTCGATAAAAAATATATGGAGGAACACTTCCACATGTCGAGATGTACATAATATGTGTGTGTGCTGGTGCTTGAAGGTAAACTAACAGCGGTTTATCGTAAGCATTTTATCGATAATTGGTTGGCATTAAGAAGGAACATAGAAACGTTATCTGACTAACATCTAGCAGCTAACTGTGTCTGGAAACATATTCAAAAGCTTTTATTTTAATAAACAGCGCGGATGTAAATGTCTCTGAACGTTCTGATTGGCTGGAGTAGACATCCCACGTCAGTGCATTTTTTCTTCTGCGTTCACACAAATTACCGGTAAATGTTACAACTTCTCTTTCTGGAAAATTGCCGGTATTTTTTTTCCGGAAAGGTCTGTATGTGTGAAAGGGGCTACTACACTGTCTGCCATGCTGTGATTTTTTGTGTCATTTATATACGTTACAATATTTTATTGTCTGGATCTTGTCTGATTCAGCAATTATGTATAATTCAATAAATACCAGCAGCTAAAAAGTAATTCGTACTCTGAGTAGTTTTAATGAAGAGTAATTTGTACTTTTACTTAAGCACTTTTTGACACCAGTACTTTTACTTGTAATTTAGTTTTCATTTTTAGTACTCTTTCCACCACTTGTTAATAGTGAGAATTGTACCTTCAAATAAAGTGACCAAGAAATTATAATTGAGAATTAATCCAATTCAATTTTAGACTGACTAAATTCATCATCATAACATTTACATTTAGCAGATTTAGCTTTTGTCTAAATTAAGCCACTTACAAATAAAGAGGCATTAAGTGATTCAACGTGAAGAGGCAATATACACAAGTGTAAGGTACTGATATTGCTTAGAGGAAAAAAGAATAATATAAAAAATAGCTGTAACAATGATTTTTCAAGGCATGTTTTTACAAAACAAAGAAAAATCTGCATTTCAGTATTTGTTCGTTTTATTGTTAATGTTATTGTTAATGTTTATTTCAACAAGTTCCTTGCCATTTCTTTGTAACCATTTGTAAAATGTCTGAAAAAAAAATGTAACTGACTGGCTGTGAATGAACGCCCAGACTACTAATTGCAAACTGATTTGTTCATATACATGATTCACTTGCAAAGTGGTTGGAAGGTGTGAAACGCGAGCGTCCCTTTAGGATCAAACCTACGAGATCCTCCCTAAAGCATTTCAGCACAGCCATAATATGGCCTGAAGACATTATGCAAATATCCGCTAATGTGCCACGCATCAGAAACAAGCCCTGCTCTCTGCCACCCTCCCCCTGATGCCACGGATACCACGACGGCAAAACCACACAGCAAAATCAAATGCAGCACAATGAGAAACATGAACATTTCAGAGCCTCAAGCAGAGCCAGACAGACTGAAGCAGCGGCTCTGATGGAATTTCAAGGGCCGCTCTGAAATGATGGCTCTTTGTGCAATTTAAAAAATTTTTGCACATCACATTTAATTGCTTTTATTGCTGTTTCTATGGAAATAGCTTTGAAACACTTTGAAGCCATTACAGATTTTCACTGCAGCTCTCGGGGGGGAGAAACTGATGTCAAGTCACTGAGGTTAATAAACTATAAAATGCTGCATGTGGACAAACATAGAGACCTTTGGATTCTTACGGCCTCAGAGAAGCCTTGAAGCAATGCAAATACAGGCGAGAAACAACTAAAATGTTTGAGAACAGGTTGATTTCACAAACATGGAATGCATAACCTGATACGCTCATGAAAATGCTCAGATTAGAGCATACGGCAGGGATGGATATTAAATGCCAAATTATAGTAAGATTTAATTTGCTAACATTAGTTAACATGAGCTAACAATGAAGGATATATTGTACAGCTTATCTTGATATGATACATTAACTAAACCACTAAACCACATTAACTAAATACATTAACTAAACCATTTTAAAGATAATTAATATTAGTTAATGCAATGTGAACTAACAAACGTATTTTCAAACAATAACAAAGGATAATAAACTATGTACAAATACATTGTGCATTGCTAGTTTTATGTTACTTAATGTATTAAGAGAATGAGACCTTACAGTACTACAAAGTGTTACCAATGTTTACATAAAACCATTAAATAATAACGCACGCACGCACGCACGCACACACACACACACAAGGTAATTTCAATATTATTTTTAAATGTCAATTTTTTTTTCTATTTCAATTATTATTATTTTTTTGTATAATTTTTTTTTTTTTTACATTTTTATCAGTCTCCTGTCTTTTTTTTTTTAATTTTTTAACATGATCCTTTCTTTATTTTTTTTTCATATTCTGATTTGGTACTCAAGGAATGATTTTTATTCATGAAAAATAGCATCGTTGCTGTTTAAAAGTATTCATGAAAAAACTTAACTGTTAACTTTTGAACTTAAAAATACACGCTTACACTGTCTTAAAATGCTAAAACAAAAATTAATAAAAAAGATATAAATCTGTTGTTTTAATTGCAACAGCAAGTTATTGAGTTCATCTGTCAACTGTCATTGCACAGTTCCAGATATTCAACTCAGTGAAGGAAGTTTTTTGGGAGACTTAGGCATAATGTTTTAGACATAAGCTTATTTTTTTTAAGTTGCACTTTAATTTCTTTTTCTGGGTAAGTTGGAATGAACTGTTGCGCTAATGAAAGTGCAGTCATGCACAAATATAAAAGGTCAAGGTCAGGATTTTCATTAAAAAATACATTATATTTAGGTTTGCTTTTCACCAAAACCAATTATATACCCCTCAGCACATTTGTAATATACAACAGAGGCTGCATGGATCCATTATTTGATACTTTTGCAATACGTTTTCAATAAGTTTACTGTTGATCTCTATTCACTACCATTACATAGACGAGTGTGACAAACTTTTTTTTGTTTTTAATTTCGGCTTTGTGTTCAAAAAGAAAGAAGACCATACACAAATGAAGCGACATGTTATAGCTTTAGCAATTCATGAAAGATATTTTGTGGTGAACTTTCCCTTTTAAACCAGAATAAATACAATTCAGTAAGTCTTAACCATACCATAGTCTACAATGATTTATGTGATAAAATATTTATTCAATACGACCAAACCACCAGTCATTAGCCTCATTCTGTTTGGAGTCAATTTAGGGTAAAATTAAAACACACACACACATCAAAGTAACAGTCAGTGTGTGGTTCAAGTGTGTACAGCATTAAAACATAAACATATATAAAAAATGCTGCTCTTCATTTTTTCAGTACATGAACCACATGTGTGATTTCAACATGTGAAGTTCATGTGATGCTCATCTGGCTTTTCTTTAAGAGAAGTATCCAACTTGGAATGCAGTAAATTGCAATTTCCATTACTGTATCTGAGTTTCAGCTCCTCAGCATTTGTTTCACAGTAGCTATGTATCCATCCACCTATTTTTATCCGCATTTTGGAAAGTAGCATAAGAAATGGAAATGCCAAGATGTGCATACATTTTTAAAAGATGTGGATAAAAGAAACATAGCGCATTCATTGCATTTCCTCTTCATCTTCTGAGGCACAAGTATTTATTATATAGGAAAAAAACGCCCACAGTGACTTCTACCACAGTAAATTCTGTTTTTCTTTTTGATATTTGGCAGCAGTTTATTAGGAAGAGACAATTTTGCTGTCTTTGACTCATTGGATGGAAACAGTACTTTATTCACAAATGTTTTATGCCATATTCCAGTTTTGTACATAAGCCTAATTCGCATCTTTGGATGCAAACATAGCTTGTGATGCAAACACTAACAATGGCTTTGGTTTTACCCTTTCAATTTAAGCCCAAGTCCTCGTTTTTTGGAAAATTGCTTTCACAGTGCTGAAAAAAGCATTTATTTCAATCTCAAAAACACAAAGCAAAGACAGCAGGCCTCAGCCGCAACTACAGTGTTTGAGGGTGAAACTAGATGTTGTAAATGAGCAGCGAATGAAGTCTATAGGCTGGCATTATGTAAATTTGTGCATATATGGGTTCGTGGAGAAAGACTCAAATTACTGAGGACTCATTCCAGGCAGTGCAGATCTTTTAATCTTTGCAAATCTTTTACATCCACAAACAACTATATTACACACTACAAGAAAGGTAATATCCGAAAAAGCATAATAGCTGCCATTTAAATATCCTATTAACAATGGCAGGTGCTTTCTTAAACCCCCCAGACAAAACATTACAGCTAAATAGCCAAATATCTGGAGATGTTAAACCAGCAGTTCCTCTTTAATTCTCTAATTCCGTCAATATTTTGTGTAATCCACAACAGCGAAAATGGAGTTGAAGCAGATGGGTTGACTCTCAGGCGTCTCACTGGCACGCTAGGAGAACACTCCACTCTTATTGCTTTCCCTCTTTCTCACCAGAAGCGTTTTATTGTTATTGCCCAGAATCTTGGCATCCTCTGATTCACCTCTCAGTCATTTCAAAAGCTGGGGAGAAAAGAATTAAAGTGAGAGATAGCTATTCAGGAGAACATATTGGAGCGGATGTTGAGAGAAGAAAGAGACGAAATAGTAGCACCCACAGAGGATGATGGCGCAGTCAATCTCAGATTCCCATGATAATGACAAAAGTGAGGTGATCGTTCCTTCAATTACCCCCTGAAGCCCAGAGCAATTCCATCTCTATCTTTTTCTTAGCTCGGTTGGTTTAATAGAAGCATCTGAAAGAACAATATACGGTGGTAATGAGATCTAGACCTGCGTGCATTAAAACCACCATTTTCAGGCACTATTAATTAATCAGTGTCTCGACTGAAGTGATGGAGAGATGATGGGGAGGCACAGCACCTGTGTGAAAGTGAGATCCACACATGGCAGAAGACAACAGGAGTTTTGTATTTTCCCTATTGGATATTGGGTAGATTAACCTGCGGTCTGAGACATTGGCAATCTGCTGGCAGCCTCTGAAGATTCACACTGATGCATTATGCATGGCACGCTGAATCATTTGAGATATGACAGTGAGTAATGCGCTGGAGACTGTCTGATGGAACAGGAACGCAGGCCGTGCTTAAGATATGCCTTTTAATATAATTTCTTCCAGGTGATTGTTCTAATGGCCTTGCATTGTGGTAATTGGTCTAAAGCTCGAGTTTAGTTAAATATCAGGAAAATGCTGATAAACTGTCATAAGCGTCTGTGCTGAGCACACATCAAGTTGACGATAATGAAGTATGCAAAATCATCTCAACTGTTGACATACAGTAAGGAAAGGAAGGAAGAAGATGCAGGAACCATTGTTGTCCAAAAAACAGATTTTGTACATTGTCCTACATGGAGACATTTAGTTTTAACCACATGATAAACAACAAATAAAAAAAATAATAATAATTTTATGCCTTATACAATGTAATTGTACCTTTATTAACTGGTGTCACAATCACCAGCGATCTAAGCCTATGCAGATCGCTGGGGAACTACACATCGGCCACCACAAGAACTACAACTACCAGGATGCTTTGCACCAATCCCTCCTGCCACAGCTGACAGTCATTTGGACACACACACACACACACACACGCACACGCACACGCACACACACACACACACACACACACACACACACACACATATACACCTCACTCACACATGGCTGAGTCTTGTTGTTTGTTTGTTAACTTGTCACTTTACGAAGCATTTCCTTGCCATCTTTCCTGATCCTAGCCTTGTTTAGTGTTTCCTGTTCCTAGCCTTGTTCTGTGTTTATCCTGACTGCTACCTGTATTGACCATTTGCCTGTTTCTTGACTACGCCTTCTGTTTTTTGTGCATGTACCCGTTTGCTCCTGTGGTTGACCCTTGCCTGCCTGACTGATTATTTCTAAATAAAACTGCACTTGGCTTCTCAACTCTATTGCCAGCATCCTTCTGTTACAACTGGTAATTATTACTCATTAGCCATGTTACTTTTAAAAGTAATATATTAAAATCATAAGTCACTTACTTAATGTGTTAGTTTTTAAGTAATGTGAAAGCATGCGTGTTATGTTATTTTTGTGTTTTTTAAAGATGAAGATAGGCTTAAGATTGTAATATATTTCTTTGAATTACTTTTATGCATAATTATGCATAATTTACTGTTATACCAGTATTGTAATTGCATGTAACACGGTACAGACATTATAAAAGTGTTACCAACTCCACCATGTAAGAATTTATTTTTTCCTTTTTTTATTTTTGTTTCTTAAGACATCAGAAGTTGCGTGGGTTTCCTCCAGTTTCCCCCACAAGTCCAAAGACATGCGCTATAGGTGAATTGGGTAAGCTAAATTGTACATCGTGTATGTGTGTGAATGAGAGTGTATGGGTGTTTCCCAGTGATGGGTTGCAGCTGGAAGGGCATTCGCTGTGTAAAACACATGCTGGATAAGTTGGCGGTTCATTCCGCTGTGGCGACCCCTGATTAATAAAGAGACTAAGCCGAAAAGAAAATGAATGAAGACATCAGTACGAATGAGAGTGAGAGAAATGATCAGAGTGTGGAGCCTTTTTTTTGCCTTTATTTAAAAGTTCCAATACGAATGAAAAAGCCTTTCAGGTGAATTACCCCTCCTCCCAGGATAGATTGAGGCATGAATAATTAATATGCTTACATTGTTTGACTATTTGCCTGTTGTATGTACTATTGGATTTTGTCATCACGTCTGGTAATATCACAATGCATGTTCTTTTAATAAAATGAGCAGACATAAAATTGGTATTCTTGTCATGTTTCATGCTAGATCAGCATATGGTTTTTAAGCAGCTGCGGTTTCAGATCACAATTTATAGAATTTCAATTTGCGGCAGCCAGTTTATTGGTATTGTGCCATTATTTATTGTAAGTGTTGAAGTTTAAGTTTAATCAAGAAAATGTACTATTTACTTTAGAATAGAGATAGCCTGATTGCTTGGGGCACTTTAGAGTTACAACTAGTAACATTACCATTAATTAGAATTTAATTAGAATAGAATATTTCTCTGACATGTCATGGCACATTGTGATAAGTCTTATTAAAGAAATAAAGTTTGAACCAATGTTTGGAGCCACCGTGTCATATTACATTAATTAGCAGATGTGACAATAGCAGTAATCAAGGTAAAAATAAATAAATAAATAAAAAACAGCTGTAATAAGCTTCTAATGCTGTACAGATTTTTTCTTCCTTTCTTTTTTTTTTCTAAATAAACAAAAAAAAGATAAATTATGAAGAATAGGAAGTGTTTTAAGAGTGTTAAATGCTGCCAATACTGTAATACTGTTACACTACACTACATGCACAAAACCAAATCTCCCAGTTCGTTTATGACAGTAAAAGGTTATATAAGGAAAAAATTTTTTTTTTGTCTCATTTTCCCCCCACTGAATATTAAAGCATGATTAAAGCCAGCTGAACAGTAGATTAGAGCCATTTGACCTCTGAAACGATCAGTGCACCAGGTTCAACATGAAAATGCATTGAAATGCGGTGCTCGGAATTCAACACACCTGAGCTTTATGTCACAGAGAGCTATCAAAACACGCATTCACATGCTGGAGTGTAAAGCGGGCCAGCACTCCTCACCTGACACCTCTGCGGCAGTGATGCAGACCGAAGGATGTGGTGTGACCGCCACCGTAACCATTTTTTCCATTTCAAGCACAGCTGAGCAGAAAACCCCATTTAAAACACCATGATGCACAGGCTTCTATAACTTATCACTTATCATCATGCTTCAAAATGCACCCGGCCACCCCATATCAGCCACTTCTGCTTTTGAAGTGTTATACATTTAAAATAGCCAACTGTGCTTTTTGAAGTTATAAGTACTGTTATTCTGGGTTGGAAAATTATGCAGTGCGACTTTTTATATTCTCAGGGAGGATTGTAGACAGATTTTTTGCATTCGACTCCTGTAGGATTTACAGAGGAAACAATTATCTGTAAGCGAGAAAAAGTGGTATTTTTCACCTGTACTGGCTAAAGCAGAGAGCAACAGCAAAGTATTTGGGAGAAAAACCGAAGAAGAAATTGGATCTAGCCACATCACAAGGCAGGTTTGAACCCATTTCACTTGTGTGAGCGCTATGGCTCAATAGCTATATCTTTTATGTGTAGACGCAGACGTTTTTCTCCTCCTCTGTAAGTTCTGTCTGTATCAGCACTCAGTCAGTCGGCGAGTTGCAAAGTCTGATAAGAGCCTGTTTAAATTTCCCATAGAGAGACTGAAGCTCAGCAGCCAGCAGCTCAATGGCTTATCAAGGTCAGGAGTGCGTGGGGCAACACTTACAAGCTTTCATCAGTGTTTTATCACATACACGGCAGCTGAAAACAGCAGGTATGTCGAGTCAGTTACAACACACGCAGCTCTTTGGTTTGTTTCTAAAGCAATCAGTGATTCACTGATTGACATACCCTTGGATGCTGTTTAGCTGTTATAAAAACATACAGTGGGGTGTAGATGTCAGAATGTAGGCTACACATGCGGAAATTACAAAACTTGCAGAATTTCATTACTAAAATTATTTTCAGCATTATTAAAATGCTGAATGCCTATACAAATTTGGTATCATCGATTAAATTACATTTCTATTTAATAAATATAATTTTTGTATTCTTTTTTTACAGTGTAAATGTCAGAATGTATGCTACACCAGCAGAAATTCTTCTATTTTGAATTTTCAGAATTTCATTACTAAATTTATTTTCAGCATGATTAAATAAGTTATTTTTTAAATAAAACTTAGAACTTCCAGATTAGGGTTGTCATAATATTATATTTTTACGAGATGATTATCACAGCCAAACAAAATCATAACAACAATACTTTGAGATGCCTATAAAAAATTTATATAAATACCATCAATTAAATTGAATTTTTATTTAATAAATTGAATTTTTATTCTTTTTTTTTACAGTGGGGTGTAGATGTCAGAATGTATGCTATAGAAATTCTTCTATTTTAAATTTGCATGATTCCATAACTAAATTTATTTTCAGCATGATTTAAAAAAACAACTGAAAGGAATTGAAAATGAACATTTTGGATTTTTTTTCTTTCTTTTT
This sequence comes from Danio jaintianensis, assembly GCA_903798115.1. Lineage (NCBI taxonomy): Eukaryota > Metazoa > Chordata > Actinopteri > Cypriniformes > Danionidae > Danio > Danio jaintianensis. The sequence goes on along the minus strand of CAIGQV010016735.1, from coordinate 14,780,334 downwards.
TTAAAATAAAACGTAAAACACAGAACGTTTCATTCACTGAAGGCCAACACAGAGAGACTGAGGAGAAGCTTCTTCCCACAGGTGATACGGTCTCTCAATCAGGGCTACACACAGGACAAACACTTTTTTTGCACATTGCACATTTTACGGACACATATGAACATTGCATATCTGCACATACATGCACTTTAAACACCCACTGGAGACTCTTGGACATTTATGCACATTTGCACACAGCCTGGGCATATATTGTGTTCTAGTGTACTCCATAAAGGTGAGTGGGCTTGACAAACCACCTATAGGATACACTCCTTCCTCTCTTATGCACCAGGCACTTTGTTAGAAACACTTCTACTTCCACTTGTACTGTTTGTACAAATAAGCTCTTTTATATTTGTATACTTTGTACTTTTTTCTACAACCACTTACTGTATATCAAAAGTCTTTAAATAGTTTATTTGCTTTTATTTTCTATTGCATAACTTCCATTTCTCCCAATTTAGTTTCTTATTGTTGTTTTTATTATTTAGTTATTGTTGTCGTTTTAGTTACAAAGTATGCTATCCATCTCAGATGCAGAAAAGCTAGTTCATGCTTTCATGACTTCTAGGCTGGATTACTGTAATGCTCTGTTCGCTGGTTGCCCAGCATCCGCTATTGATAAACTTCAGCTAGTACAAAATGCAGCTGCCAAAGTTCTTACCAGGTCTAGAAAATATGATCATATCACCCCAATTTTATCCTCCTTACACTGGCTGCCTGTTAAGTTACATATTGATTATAAAATATTTCTTCTTACCTATAAAGCTTTAAATAATCTAGCTCCTTTTTATCTAACCAACCTTCTGTCTCGCTGCAATCCAACCCGCTCTTTAAGATCTCAAAACTCAGGGCTTCTGGTAGTACCCAGAATAGCAAAGTCTATCTAGAAAGCCTTCTCATTCATGGCTCCTAAACTCTGAAATAGCCTTCCTGATAATGTCCAAGGCTCAGACACACTCTCTCAGTTCAAAACTAGATTAAAGACCTATCTTTTTAGTAAAGCACACACTCAATGCATCACATAACGGTATGATGCATGAATGTGCTCCACTCAGGTGAGTGGGCTTGACAAACTACCTGTAGGACACACTCCTCCTGTCTTAATGTACCCGACATTTTGTTAGAAACACTCATATGCGTTACGTGTTTGTTTCTATGTCTGTTTATATAACAACTATTTTTCATTTATAGCACTTCATTTTTGCATTTCGTGTTTAAATACACTATGAACAGCAGCTACGCTAATTATTTTCTTTATTCTCTATTTCCACCTGGGGATACTCATCCCGAGGCCTCTAGAGATTATGCAGCGCCATTGATGCGATCCAAGACCTGTAAAGAAATGATGCCAAGGTATCCATAATCCTGGACCAGGCCATATCCTGAGCTGACGCTGCGACGGTCAAGGAGGAATGGACAGCATGAGACTGAATCCTAAAAGACCACAGTGAAAGACGAGTCTTCGCATTGATCACGTGGGCCAGTTTGATCACCCGCTGGTGACCTACTCACACCTGCAGTTCTTCACGATGGACGTCCAGTGTTCTCCAGCCTCCGGCGCCTAGACTGCAGCTCTCCACAAGAAGTTTGGCCAGAGGATAAATGATCGTGCCCAACTGAGCCTGGTTTATCTTGAGTTTTTTTTTTTCCTTCACTTTCATCAATTGGTGAAGTTTGTTCCTCGCCACTGTCGTCACTGGCTTGCTTGGTTTGGAACATGTGGAGCTGCGCATCGATGGATTTGCTCTTCAGGGTTTGGATTTTCAGCAGTGAAATTTAAGCCATACTGAACTGAACTAAACTGAACTTAAACTCTGAAAATTGGACTGACACATTTTCAATTTACTAGAACTTCTATGTAAAGCTGCTTTGACACAATCTACATTGTAATAGTGCTATATAAATGAACATGAATTGAATTGAATTTTCAAGGTCACGAGTGGTTGTGTAAGCATTTCACTGAATATCATACCATGTATGACTTTGTATGTGACAAATAAATTTTGAATTTGAAATTTAGAACTTTCAGATTAGAGTTGTCATAATATAATATTTTTACGAGAGGATTATCACAGCCAAGCAAAATCGCAACAACAATGCTTTTGAAATGTCTATAAAAATTTAGATAGAAATACTATCAATTAAATAACATTTTTATTTAATCAATTTCATTTTTATTCTTATTTTTTTCCTTAAACAATAACAAAATGCATCGATTACACTAAATAATGAGGAGACTAAATAATAAATAATGCTATAGTGTAAATCAAATTAATATTTATTTATTTTTATACCAATGAATAACAATATACAAAAAGAACTACTTTTAGAGAAACAGCATCTCATAATTACAGGATAGGATAATTATATTTTTCTTTTTTTACTTCACTCCCATTTTAAAGCATCAATCAAGTGCTTAAAATAAATTGATATTGCAATATTAAATATATATTACACTTACAAAAACACTTGAGATGGCTTGAAGAAAAAACACAAACTGCTAAACCAATCGTTTTGATTTCAATCATAATTCACCACTCAAAAAGCATTTATCTGGATTTATACAGTTAAACAGGTTCATACAGTAAGGGCATTTCCTGGAAAGTCAGGTTTATTACTTCTATGAGTGTCAAGGCACACCAGGGGACCTTTAATTATTTGAATGAATGTCTTGAATATCTTATAATATCTGCTAATGTACTTAATGCATAAAGAATCAGTCATTTTGTAGCATTATATCCTTGTGGTCCATGATGAGTGGTTTAATGTGCTCTGTCCAAGCACGGCTACATTTTGCCCAGAATCAAACGGCCAACAACAACAAAAATGCTTCAAATTCTTAATAAGACATTTATATGCCACTAAGTGAATCCGAATGCAATGTAATAAATAATGTGGTGAAATGAAAATAACAATAATATTAAGGCAAGCTGTATACTGTGAATGTGAATTTCAGAGTGACTACTGTATAGGGCTTTATACTGCAGGCTATAAGTCATGCTATGATAAAAACTGTTGTCCTGAGTGGCTAGTTTACAGTAAGCTGCTGTATTGCCAAGCGTTGACAGCTGTCAGGACAGCGCTGTGTAAATCAAATGCGACACTGATGACGAGGCTTTAAAAGCTCCAATAAATCAGGCCGGTGTGTGACGGCTTGTCTGGCCCTGAGCTGCCACTAGAGGAAAAAAGGTAATAGATGAGTCCCTCCCGGAAGGCCTAAACCTCAATGTCTGCACAGCCTGAAGCTTTTCTAGAGTTGACGAATAATCACAAATAAACACAAGGCAGATAACAATCAAACAAACAAACTGGTTGTACAGTTGAAGACAAAGTTATTAGAACTTCTGTGAAATTTGAATTCTTTTTTCAAATATTTCCCAAGTGCTGTTTAACAGAGCAGGGGAATTTATCAAAGTATTTCCTATTATATTTTGTCTACTGGAGAAAGTCTTAACTCACTTTTAATAACAAATCCAGTTTGTTCCACTCCAGAAAGTGATCAGAAAAATACTCATCACACAATTATAATGGCATCATGGAAATCATGTTTATGACAGATTTATGACAAGTTATGTTGCCTTGGTAATGTCAAGTTGTCATGACAAAGATAGTTTGTAATATATTTGTTTATGTCAAGTTGTCATAAAGTCATCTTTGCATTTAAAATGACAACTGAAGTAATGACACTTAATGACAGTTGTCATAAGCATGCATAAATGTCTTGAGCATGTCTCATGTCATGATTATATAGGTTTCTTGACACCCCATTAAATTATGAACACTCCATTAAATTAAACTGTCACCAATTAGCTATTAGAAATTAGTTATGAAAACTATTCTGTTTAAAAATGTGTTGGAAATAAAATCCTCATTCTGTTAAACAGCACTTGGGAAATATTTGAAAAGGAATTCAAATTTCACAGGAGGGCTAATCATTTTTCAACTGTACAAAGAAACAACACTGGTTGAAATGCAGCATCAAAAGAAATGAAAACATCCACCATAAAGTAGTAGTTACTCTCTGATGAAGATGACTAATAGTTTTTCCTCTGTCTGGCTCTGTAGCTCTCTGCTTCTCTGTCTTTGATGCCAGTTATAGTAATTACCATGTTGGCAGGGCTTGTGTGACAGCTTTTGCTGCGTTATGATTAACCAAATGTTTAGACTGTTGACCCAGCACAGTAATGCAGTAATGAGCAGAGGCCAGTGATGATTTGGGATGTTTCTTTTAATTAGACTCTAAATTGCTTTTTACGATGCTGTACTGATTATGCTGCCGTTTCCCCGAGCAGCTAAATGGTTAGTTCTCAACGCCGCTCAGGTGATAAAGATGAGATATGTTTTAGCTGATTTTTTCTGATGGTATAAAACGCTGCAAATTGTGGATTATTAGAGAACTTAGCAAAGCATGGAGCGTTTTAAACATCTTAGACCAAACACTAGTATGACAGATCTGTGCAAGACTGAATCTATCAATCTACAATTAAAGCTTCAACTTAAAAAAACTAACTAAGGATTATTGCGTTTTATGCAAAAGCATATGATGACATTTCAAACATTCATCCTTGTATTCATCCATCCATTTATCGATCCATCCATCCATCCATCCATCTACATATCCATCCATCCATCTATAAATCCATCTACATATCAATCCATCCATCCAACCATCTATCCATAAATCCATATCCATTCATCCAACCATCTATCCACCCATCCATAAATCCATCTACATATCATCCATCCAATCAGTGTTATCCATCCATATATCCATCGATCTATCCATCTGTGTATCCATCATCCATCGAAATATTCATCCATCCAAACATCTATCCACCCATCCATCCATAAATCCATCTGCATATCCATCCATAAATCCATCTACATATCCATCCATCTATTCTTAAATCCATCTACATATCCATCCATGTGTCCATCAATCTATCCATCTGTGTATCCATCATCCATCCATCCATCCATCAGTCTTATCCATTCATGTGTCCATCAATATATCCAGCTTTGTATCCATCATCCATCTACATATCCATCCATCCATATAGTGTATCAATTCATCCATCAATCCACATCACCAATCTTATCCATCCATGTGTCCATCGATCTATCCATCTGTGTATCCATCATCCATCTATCCATCCATCCATGAAGTTGAAAATAATTTTCAGTAGAGTTTCGAATTTGTAGTATAGTGTCTAGGAAGCAGATTATGGATCTCTGGATTCTTTACGGTTGGTTAGAGACAATATGGCAGTGGAAATCACACAAGTCAGCACAAGCTTTCTTTTTCATAAGGTATCTTAAACTCACGAAGGGCAAATAATTATCAATTAGTTTAGCCTTACAATCCTCCGGCACTCTGTGGAGTGTAAACGAGGCTCAGACACAAAGGTGTGCGGTGTTTAAAGGCCTGCGCTCTGTAGTTTGATGGATTCTGGAGGGTTCACAGGTTCAGTGGAATGGGCCTTATCGCAGCCTGCCAGCTGGACCAGAAAGAAATGACTCAATTTAATATCCATCTCAGCTGCGTGATAATAGGCTCTCTCCTGTCACCGTCCCCCACTCATTAACCCCTTGCTGTCTTTGTCTTTTGAGAGACTCAGAGTTCTTTATATTCCTAGCAGGCATCAGTCTCTTCCATCACACCTATTTCCATTCATCTTCTGGCAGCTAAAGAGAACATTGTCTTGACGGTGGGAGAGAAAATAGTGGGGAAAACATAAGGCACACTTCGATTTTGTTGTTTTCCTACTGTGGAACAAATAAGTTAATGTGCTCAGCGTTAGAGGAAGAAATACAGCTTCCGTCTCTTTTTTCAAACCTTGTTACCTATGTGATTCAATGCTCAATAAAGAAGACAGTTTTGTTTGTTTCTGTTCATACTGCATTGATCCTCTTAAAGGTATAGTTCACCCAAAAATGAAAACATACCCACTATTTCGCCACCCTCAGGTGGTTCCAAATCTTTATCAGTTTCTTTATTCTACTGAACACAAAAGATGATATTTTGAAGAAAGCTGAAAACCTGTAACCACTGACTTCCATAGTAGGAAAAACAAATAACATGTCAATGGTTAAATAAGTCAATGTTTACCAGTTTCCAGCTTTCTTCAATATATATTTTTTCTTTGTTATATATCTTTTTTTCTGTTCAAACGAAGAAAGAAACTCAAATGGTTAGTAAAGGGTGAGTAAATAACGACAGAATTTTCAGTTTTTGGTAAACTATCCCTTTAAAGATTTTACACTACACATTTGCAAATCGCAGGATAATATATTTGCATATTTATGATGTCAATAACTTTAACTACACAAATCATACACCCATCTGTAAAAATGTCAATAATATGTATCCAACCATCCATGAATTCATCCATCTGTGTATTCATCGACTGATCCATTCATCCATCCATCAGTCTATGCATTTATCCATACTGTATATATTGTTTTTTTTATTGAGCTAGCTAATAACATACATTTATAAATTAGCCTATAAATCATAAATGTACCTTATGGAAAAACCTTCATTGATCCCTCATATCCTTTAAGTCAAATCTCTTATAACAGAACGAACTCATTTCGCTGCTGAGAAACAACACAATTACGGAAAGCTAAAGCCAAGTTTTAATCTCTCGAAAGAACACTGTTCACTCCAAGGCCATATTTGCAACACTTCTGGGCAGATTTATCGGGCATCAATCCAAAAATGCAAAACCCTTAAATCTTAAAATCTGCTTGCAAAAATTGCCAATTAAATTACATATTTCAAATCATCAACAAGCTGCACACTTATTTATGCACTTATGCATTATGTGCTCAAATGGTTATTTTGTCATTTAAAGTCTGAAAGCCTTATCCCCTCCATTATGTAACAAAAGCAGCAAATGTTGAATTCATTCAGGGTTTGACATTGTTATGTCAAACAATGTGTTTATCAGGCATTTAAAGTGTACATTTTCTTTTTGGAATTTTTACATTAGTTGCACCATTTATACTTAAAACATGACAGAAAAATGGATAATTATGAAAATTGGCATGCACCAACAGACTGTCTGTAATTTGGCTCACATAACATTCTCTTTCAAGGAGGTGGCAGGATTTCTGTTCTTTACTGGAGCCAGCCACCAGGGGGTAATCTGATGTTTTCAATTCAATTCAAGTTGATTTGTATAGCATTTTTCACAATAATTATTGTTTCAAAGCAGCTTTACAAAAGGTGCACAATATTGAATTACAAAATTTGGAAAAGTTATTAGTTACCATAACTTTATTAGTTACTAATAACTTTAACTTGTAACTAATAGCTTTTTAAAAATGTATTATATATAAACATAGTTAACCTGCAGTTATATAGTCTATAGGTGATGTCTATGAGTACATGCTCAATGAAGTGTATTTGTGTCTTAAGTGTATGTGTTGTCCTTGAAGACTTCGATAGTTTTGACCTCCCCCTTTTTTTTAGGATGTGTGCTACACAGCCAATTTGGACAAAGTTTGCTGCAGTTTTTATCTGAAATAAACACTGTGGTAGTAAAACAGTGACTACTTTTATTCCTTTTCATACAAATTATGATAACAAGGCAGATTATTATTTGATGAAGCCAACTTCTGCTCAGTTTCTTGTACAATACTAGTTTACTACATCCAAACGCTTAGTAAACTTGCTCAGTACCTCACCTTGTAAACCTCATGAAACACTGCTGGACGATAGAGGTAAAAACAAGGTAAAAATGCATGGTGAAACTCAGGAAATGTTTTTTTTTTTTGTGATTTTTCTTCTGTAAACCTGACTATTAGATTTAGGGTAAGATTTATCAAGATTTCATTTTTTTCTGAAAAAAATAAAATAAAAATAAATAAATAAATAAATGCAGGGCTGCACGGTGGCGCAGTGGGTAGCACGATCGCCTCACAGCAAGAAGGTCGCTGGTTCGAGCCTCGGCTGGGTCAGTTGGCATTTCTGTGTGGAGTTTGCATGTTCTCCCCGTGTTGGCGTGGGTTTCCTCCTGGTGCTCCGGTTTCCCCCACAAGTCCAAAGACATGTGGTATAGGTGAATTGGGTAAGCTAAATTGTCCGTAGTGTATTTGTGTGAATGCGTGTGCATGGATGTTTCCCAGTGATGGGTTGCAGCTGTAAGGGCATCCGCTGCGTAAAACATATGCTGGATCATTCCGCTGTGGCGACCCCAGAATAATAAAGGGACTAAGCCGAAAAGAAAATGAATGAATTAATTAATAAATAAATGCAAGGGTTTCTGAGTCTTTAAATAGCTCATGAACATTTAATGAGGGAAGCACTGTGCATTTATTATTGCATGCTATTTTTCTAAACAACTCACTGCAACAACTGGCATTATATTACTGTATTGTTTCCCACCGCGTAACACAAGTGCAAACCACTGCTTTATCCAGAGTTAAAGGTGACCTCAGCCCAGGGTTTAAAAAGCCGATAACTTAGGGTTAAGTGCAAAAGCTGTTTTATAGCGGTAGCCCACACAGTTTTAAAAGCATTTCACAGCTGCATTCACTTTATACGGAGCAGGTCAAAGCTGCGGCTTGTTTACAAACGTGTGCCTGAGCAGGCATGAAATATAGGCTACTTGAAATTAATCTTGCACTCATCAGGCAGGATCTAATCTCAGTGCTGCAGCGTAATCTAAAAAATCAGAACACTACTAATGTAGTGAATAATTTGTGGAAAGATCAATGAGACCATCAATGACTTTCTCCTCAAAGTATTTGTCTATACAGACCCTGAGACAGCACCTCCATTAATTACAGGCTGTCTCCTGTCTGCTCTTTTTACATTCAGTTTCTAATTGGACAAGTGATTAAACAGGAATGAAGTTTGGTTATATGATCGACATAAACTTCAGGTGATATAGAAGGTTATGAATATATCAACAAAATTATGTCATTATGTCAAATGGTCATTATGTGACCATTTCAATAATGATTGAGTCATTTATTTGCAGTTCTGTGACTTTCTGAAAACAAAAAGAGGAAATTAGCTATTAATCAAACGTCAATTTGGGGATTCAAAATCATTGATGAGTACTAGTTTAATTTCTTTTTATAATGTTGTTGCATAATTAGGCATTATATAGTGGCAGTTAAAGCCCGTGTGAAATCACAATTTACAATGTTTACTCTTTGTTATTATTAGGTGAACAATTAGGTGAACAATTAATCTATGCAAGTTAATCCACTGAAAAAAAAATTGTTTTGGTAATCTTTAATCAAAGTCTGACATTTGCTACTGCATTTGGAGTGGCGGTCCTTCTGTTGACGTCAGTTTGACGGCTTTAGACACAATATTCTTAACCAAGCCCCTCTTACTGTTAGTTTGCTACGAGAGAATGATGCACAAAAAAAGCCCCGCCCCCTACTCAATATTCCATTTCAGTTGCAAATACATCAACATACTGAAATAAAAGTCTCAGCAACTTCCAGTTGTCTTTTTTTTTTTACAGGGAGATAAACTGAAAACAACCTGAAGTTCAATTGACTCAGATGTCAGACAGCGTAAAGGATTCCTGATAAAACTACTCAACCCTTTGAACGTGAAACGGTTAGCTCCGCATTTAATACCAAAACGGGTTTTTAGGCTTGGAAAAGTCTACCCTAACATTACCATTACTATTACTAAAAGCCTTCCATCATTTGACGGGGCTGACAGGTGTGGTAAGCCAGAGCCAGTGCAATGGCTAATGTAATTTCATGCTCTGCAGCAAGCTCCATCAAATTCATACATGAATCCACCTTAGAGAGACAGACACCGAGCACACAGACTGTAAAGCATTTTCACATCATATTACAGCATGCTTTCAGAACAGCATAATAGACCTGAACTTTAACAAACCTCAAACTGTATGACTTTTCCGGTTTGCCATTTATACTCTATTTTTTAAGTGTGAAATATGCGATATATTTATATTTCAACTAAAGGTTTTAATGTAATTGTTTTTGCTTAATATCTCTTATATCTCATTTACCTTGATCAGTCTCTTTGACTGATGTAAGTTGAAATGACTTGACAGGCTAATTTGATTGAACAAAGAAAAAAGGTAAAGATTCACTAAAAATCAGCATTTCCTATAAAATTATTTGAAATAGTCATCAAATTATGAAGAAAATATATCTGGGCATACAGAGATGTGAGAAGTATTTCAGTTTGCAGTATAGTCTACATTATGCATATGCTAGAATTTAGAATCAGCCAAAACATTCAAGAACTACTACAACTCACGCGAACACTGATTTTGTTTGGATTTGCATAATTCCTTTTATAAAACGGATGTTAATCGAGCAAGTGCAAAATAAAAAACAATAAACTGTGTTAACGGCATGCCACAATTCATTCTTGGTGAACACCCTCCAGTGACTATCGTCTCTTATGTTTTGAGGAAATATTCTCTTTTTTCTCAGTCTTACACAGTTCTGGCTTTAAAAATGATGAAAGCACATTCACTTTTTTTTCTGCTCACAATGTGGCTGTAAAATTGGATGGTTTATTTTAATGAGCTTTCCAAAGAGTAAGTTTAGTGGGCCCTGGAGTCTGCAGGAGCGAGTTTTATCATGAAATACCACAACAATAATACATTAAGTCTCAGATTAACACTCTCAACTCTAGACACGATGTGAATGTGAGTGAATGGCTCTTCAATTCAACGATGTGAATCTGAGAGTGAATGGCTCTTCAAATTATAGTGGATGGTGACAAATTGTAATAGAAATGGAAAGAAAGTGACCAACAAAATCTTGTTCAAAAAAACAAAACGTGTTTTTACGTGCCTTCATGTGTAAAACCATGCTGATAAAGAACATAATGTGAAAATAACAACACCACCC
>CAIGQV010016735.1:14758455-14769326 GCA_903798115.1 Danio jaintianensis | reverse complement strand
ACCCCCCCCCCCCCCCCCCCCCCCCCCCCCCCCCTCCCTCTTCACTTTCATTTGGGACACCCAGCACCCCCACCCCCTCAGAGGGCCTGTGTCGGCCCGGCCAGCGGAGCCCCTGCTAAGACCAACAGAAAGCAATAAGTAGGTATTTGCTAGGGGGATGTATACTGTCATTCTGGCATAATAATAAAGGAGCTTTGCGGCTGTACCATGGCTGCAGCAAGCAAAATTATATTACACAGCACTGCTACCTACTAACTGGGGACTATTTTCAGGTGCTGCATAGTGTGGCAGCAAAGAACAACTTTGGCAGCAAAGTTTATTGTTTATGCCAGTATAGAGTATAGAGTATAGTTTCTAGCCATTTAAACCTAAAAAATAGCTAATAAACCTAATAAAATTTAATTTGCCATCAGCCTTAGTGCACGATGTAACTTCAGATGTACTTAATGTACCCTTAAATAATGTAGCTTTAAATATGAAAATTATCAAAACTATCTTTTTTTTTTCTTTTTTTTTTTTACATTTTATAGCGAGATGCTAATGGTTTAGTTTGATTCAATCATTTATTCTAAGCTAAGCTAAAAGCACTCCAGCCAGACCTGGAGATGAATGGAATGGATTAAAGGGGACCTATTATGGTCCTTTTTACAGCATTTTTACGAGATCTGATGTTCCTAGAGTGTGTATGTGAAGTTTCTGCTCAAAATACCCCACAAATAATGTTACATAACTCTTTGAAACATCCCCTTTTATGCTTTAATCCTAATTGTGCCATTTTGGTGTCTGTCACTTTAAATTCAAATGAGATTGTGCTCCTCTTTTCAAAAGAGGGCACAGCTACAAATGCCTATGTGTCAGCATAGTGGCAGATTCGAAAACAAGAATAATGTCCTATGCTAATGAGGGAGAGATAATCACTAATGGGCGGGACTTTCCCCCTCTAATGACATGTACAAAGAAAGAATGTCAATCAAAGTGTTTCTGCAGACTGTTTTTATGAAGTGGGATTATAAAAAACTTAAATATATATATTTTTTTTCTTTAGAAGCTGGATATATTCACAGACTGTTGCCACACAACTGTGTTAAACCCCTTATAAAAGTTATTTTTACATAATAGGTCCACTTTAAAAATGGTAAAACTCAACTGTTTAACTCTAGGGGACTTGTGAAATGATCCTTTTTCCCAAAAGTGGAATGTTGCTTTAATTCACTAGATGTCCATTAAAATAAGGAGAAATTAATGTCTGGCATTACCCATCAGAGAGATTGATTGATCTGGCTAAGTGCATTTAGAAGAGTGAAGTCATACACTGAAGAGAAATAAATGGGAGTCTATTGAATAAGGCATTGAAGGAACTGCATACATGTTTCTGATACATATTGCAGGAGAGTGTCAAATCTATAGAGATTGATTGAAGACGTGTAGACACTTTTCTTTGGGACACAAGCCAGTCTCATGACACATGTTGTGCTTTAGCCATCTGCCCATCACTGCTCATTACTCCATGACAACCTGGCGCACATGCGGCAAACATTTTTTCACAAAGACGCTTGACTTTTTATATCTGTGTGGAGGAGGGGGGTGTGATGGGGTGCAGGCTGTTACATAATTCAATGTGCTCTTTGTTTTTTTTGGCATGTGTTGTACTATGTGTTTCTTGTGTGATTTAGTTTCACAGTTTGAAGAGCACGCATGATAATACAGACATCTTTATAGTCTTTATAGGGAACAATACAGAGGTAAAGATATTTTTCGAGGGCCAGTACATGGCGATTAGCCATCAGCGACCAAGGTTTACAGTACCAATAAATAACACTGATCACTAGTTCATTGATCATTTAAAAAAATAAAAAAATAAATAAACAATAATAATAATAATTCTACAAATCTAATGTTAACACAGAACCTACGCATTTTTTTTATTCAAATATATGGTATATTTGAATTCATAATGTTCAACAATTTTAGATTTTTAATAATAATTGTTTTTAAAACAAATATTACACAAACACCTGTGACCACTATTTTAAACACAGCATTTGCATTTGTATTTTGCATCATGTTAATGAAGTTTATTACAAATCTTCATTACAATAATGCTTCTTAGGGCCATTTATAGAACCCGTTTAGTGTTTCATAACTCCTTAAAGAAAAAGTTTTCCACTCATAATTATGAATCGGTGGTGGTGGTGGTGTTCATGTGCATTCAACTCATATATGCATGACAAAACATGAGCGAAACAGGTGCACAGTTCTGCAACCTGTGCAATTCAGGTTAGCCTCTATTGCAATCTGAGGCAACTTTTTTTTTTTCATTAACCTTTGACCCATACAATCACATTATTGATCAACCAATCAATCTTAAATGTTGTACCTTTAAACAGTCTATTATACTCATTCTAACAAACTATTACACACACACATACATGTTTTTGTCAATTGTGGGAACATTACATAGATTTCCATTGTTTTTTGTACTGTACAAACTGTACTTTCTATTGCCCTAACCCCACCCTACCCCCAAACCCAACCATCACAGGAAACTGTGTACAGTTTTACCTTCTGAAAAAAAAGCTCATTTTGTGTGATGTATAAGCTTTTTGAGAAATAAGGACATTAGCAACGTCCTCATATTTCACCACCTTCTTAGTAATACCCGTGTCATACCTGTGTCATTATACAGATTTGTTCCTGATGTCACTAAAACATTTACACACACACACACACACACACACACACACACACACACACACACATACACATCCAAACACAGACACAAAAACTAAAAGGCGATCGCATGTTATTGAATAGTTATATACAGTACCACAAAATTATACATAGTTATTAACAATTACAACATAATTCATAATTACATAAAATTACAAGATTAAATGCACTTGCCTTAGGATTTAAACATTATTGAACAATGTACAAATTTTGGCGGCACAATGGCTTAGTGGTTAGCACTGTCGCCTCACAGCAAGAAGGTCACTGGTTCGAGTCTCAGCTGGGCCAGTTGGCACTTCTGTGTGGAGTTTGCATGTTCTCCCCGTGTTGGCGTGGGTTTCCTCCTGGTGCTCCGGTTTCCCCCACAGTCCAAAGACATGCACTATAGGTGAATTGAATAAACTACATTGGCCGTAGTGTATGAGTGCGTGTGTAAATGTGAGAGTGTATGGGTGTTTCCCAGTACTGGGTTGCGGCTGGAAGGGCATCATCTGCGTAAAACATATGCCAGAATAGTTGGCGGTTCATTCCGCTGTGGCGATGTCTGAAATAGAGACTAAGCCGAAGGAAAATTAATGAATGAATGTACAAATTTCACTAACAATGAACAGTGTGATTCCGTTAACAAAATGTTCCACCAGACAGATAAAAACAACAACAACAAAAAGCTTGTATTATACAGTCCATAATTAAACATTTCATGCCAAACAACTCCCTTAAATCAGTCTTCTTTTATTGTAGGGAAAAGGAGCATCTAAAAAATCCTCAGATAGCCAGGCTCTTAAAAGCACTGCGACAGCATTTGTTCCTCTCAACCCTCTCAGCCCTGCTCCGTCTGAACTAAAGTACGCATCTGTTTGTTCACTAAAGTTCACCATCTAAATTGAGGCTCGCTGCAGACACAGATGTAAGATCCACTTTGCTGCATATGTCTGGCATGATTTATGGTCGTCACTTTACTAGCATTGCCCTCGCCGCGCCTGACACCCTCTTCCTCCCTTTTTTACTTCACAATCTGATTTGCTACTTTACAGCTATGAAAAAATCATGAGAGGGATCTGACAGAGCCATGCTAGTTCCCTCTACGCAAACACATTACATGCCTGTGTTTGCTACCAGATTGAAAAGAAGAAAGAGTTTTCTTTTTTTCTTGGCAAGCACTCATGGATACGGATCATCTTTTAAAGTAATACCTTTTCCTTACAGGCTGCTGTAAATATCACAGAAGTTCTATCCTGATGGAAGACTCAACTCATTTACAGCACTTGGCACTTTTTGAATAGTTGGGTGACATTTTGACAGTTCTACAGGCAGAGTAGAAATAAATAACACCAAAGTATGGAACAAAACTAATGCACTCGTTGAAGAGACAGCCATTTTTCACTCAACTCGTGGGAGATAAAAAATGCAATCATTTGTCCATCATGTTGAGTTATGAAGTGCAAACAGTAACTCTACCCCTTGCTTTCCTCTGAATTAAAAAAAAAAATCTATATTTTATCACCAAAATGTTTTTGAGCTCTGGGACAAACTAATAAGTGAGAATCAGCAATCAAAAACATTTCAAATGGTGATGACAGCTTTAAAGAATTGCCTTTTCTGTGAACAATCCAAATTTTGGACTTATACACATACAGTACATTTCAATATAAAGTTTTTAATCTTTTCAGCAATATACACACACACTATTACGGTATTTATTTTATTTTAAAAACAAGTATCTATTTTTGTTATTTTTTGAATTACCTTTTATTTGATAGTTTCAGATTTTAATTTTAATTAGTTTTAATTTTGAACATGATTCTGCCATTTTTGTTATTGTTTTGTAATGTACAATTTTAATGTAATTTTTCATTATTCCAGCTTTAGTACTGCAAAGTTCAAATTCTATAGTTTTAGGGGGATTTAAGAACCGAAAACATTTTATACATTGTATTTTGACCTTTCGGTTACATTTCAAAAGCTCTTTGGTGGCCTTAAAATGCAAACTGCACATTTTTGAATCTCATAATTTCACAACTGTGTTATAAACATGTGTATTACATTTTTAGTCTATATGCAAGAATAAGTTCTTGATCATTAAAGCAATGGCAGACTACTCTGAAAAAAATGATTCATTGAGTTTACTACATTTAAGGTAATTGGTTGCAAACATTTTATATGGGCTGAATTTAAAACAAAAAAAATTACATTTATTAATGTTCAACTTAATTTGTTTGTTTATATTCAGCCCATATAAAATGTTTGCAACCAGTTACCTTAAAAAATGTTAGAAAATTATCTGAATCATTTTCTTTTCAGTGTATGTATGCAGGTGCATAGTTCTTCTTTATAAAGTGCCTTTACAAACCTGGCATGCACAATACAGGTTTTTTTTTTTTGGTCATTTCCCTGATTTGTGTGAAAAGCAATCTTTTTTTACATTTTGCCGGCATAGAAAAATGCAAAGTACTAATTTGTCGGAACATCATTATCGTGTAAGCAAACTCACAACCATAAACATAGCCAACATGCTTCATTTTTCTACTCTGTATGTGTGTGGCATAGAATAAAGAAGTTGAGATTTGTTTATTCCTTCAGAGAACTGAAACAGCACACAAAATCAATCAGCCTACTCAATTATTTCTTAGCAAACTGCCCCCTAAATCTCTAAAAAACCCAAAAGATGACTAAAATTTGTGCCCATTTGTGTTTGAGTGAGATAGATGCACCTGGTTGTGCTTGTCTTGTCCTCACACATGGTGGTCTGGCCCAACAAGCTCTGCAGGATTCCTGTTTGCTGTGTGATTATCAAAGCTGGATTTTCCCTGCAGCTCCGTCAGAAAGCAGGACAAAACTTCAGGCATCGTCAGGCAGAGTTCATCACTTTCTCTCAAAACTCTCTGGGATTCCTCTCAGCCAGATGCAGAAATTCCTGCTCTGCCCTTCCAGATGCACTTTTCCTATCTGAAAAGGAGCAACAGCACATATTTTAGGACACCCGACTTCTTATCTAAATAAACAAGCACAACGACATCAGCATAAACAAACATTTTCATGCAAATAGAGACTGTTTTTAGTTCGGAGAAGCGAGGGAAATTAGGAAGGGAAGTGTCGCTCTAACCGTCTGACCTTGTGAAAAGCTCTTGATGTGCCATCCTAGAAGTGGGTCATCTTGCTCATTTTTCAGTTTTCGGCTTGTGTAATGTTTCTGTGACACTGAATAATGTGTCTGTTTGTGGGAAAGAAGACTATGAGGGTATTTCTTTTTCTTCTGTAGGGCCAAAATTGATTTCCCGAGGCACTATTCATGCGAGAGAAAAAATTCTAGCAGGGTATTATGAATTTAGTGAAATCTGAAGGTCATGTTATTTTTTTGCCTTTTGTTCTTCCTCTCAGTCTGGCTTGAAGCAATTGTGATTTGCTAAATCTAACGTGCTGTACACAGTAGGAAGAAAATTTAGGGGTCTAAAAACTTGTCACAGTGACCTGAAATACTGAGAAAACCGCCTTTAAAGTGCTTCTAAATTGATATGTTTACAGTAGGGGGATTCACAAAATGTTTTAAGGATGAATAATTAATTTGCACTACACAATATCAACAATGTTTTAGGAAGATCCATCTGACGTACACTCAAACAAATGAATCCCAATGAAGTTTATCATTAACTGTTTGTAACCCTTTGATTAGAAGTTTTTTTTTAATGTTTTTTTAAAATGCATGTTGTCAGATTCCTTAGAATCAATCTAAATCTGTTAAAATCAGATCAAAAATCTGTTAAAAGATATTAATAAGGTATAAGTATATCTAGCTGTAGAAAAATCCAGATCCAAAATAGCTAAATTTGATGAGATTGGTTTACTTAACATCCAGCGGCAAAATTGAGCAGCTTGTAGTGAGTCACAGTGGATGATGGCAAACCAAGTCATCACGATGCCCTGACAGAAAGATAGCATGTTTAAATTTCTGTGACACTGTCATTTAAATCTCTCTATACACTGCTTTTAAAACAAACAAATAAAAAAATTATTAGAACCAACCAGAGATTTTGACATTTGCTTCCAAGGGAAATTATACAATGGAGTAGTTTGTCTCCTGCCTTTATAAAGTTTTCTCTCTTTATTTATTATTTGTTTACATCCTTATTTCCGTAATTTAGTTACTAGTCCTGCCTTCCCAAAGACATGCATGTTGTTAAGGATAGACTACACATTGATTCCATCATTGCTTGCTGACATAATTCTTATTCAAGGAGTCAAACCTGCATTTAGCAACAGAGAAAATAAGGCAACTCATATTTGGCTCAATACAAACAAATAAATACAATTTGTGATGCAGTGTTTGACCAAAAAGACACAAGACGTGTTTTACAACCACGTTCCTGGAGGACCACCAACACTGCATGTTTTGGATGTCTCCTTTGTCTGTCACACCCATTACAGGTCTTTCAGTCTCTGCTAATAAGCTGATGATCTGAATCCGGTGTGTTTGGTTAAGGAGACATGGAAAATGTGCAGATCTGGTGGTCCTCCAGGAACGTGGTTGAAAAACACTGGTCTAAAACAACCAATTAATCAAATGTTTAAAATATTTTTTAATTAAATGTTGGTTTATTTACAATAAACATCCTCTCTGTGATTGCTATATTGCCGTTGCTTTTGTTCTAAAATCTAAAGTTGCGAATAATACCACTTTATTTGGCAAAAAAATGTCATTTTATAAAGGAGAATAACTACCTTTTGAATCAGACAACTCATTGGACTAATGCTTTAACATTCTACCTCCACAGGCCACTCAATTGGTTTAGAGCAGAGCAATTGTGCCTATCGGTGCAGGAGAAAGATAAAGAAAGAGAGAGAATCTAGTTAATCAGATGATAAAAAAGAAATCTGTGCTGGTGAAAATGTCTGTATAGGGAGCGTTTGGGCGATATGAAATCAGATATCTTTAATTTTCTCTTTTTTTCCCTAATGCTAACATGAAACAATTCACCTTAAGGCAGACCATCAGTATTCACTTTAGCAAAACAAATCTAGTGAAAGAGCTGGTTTGCAGGCTGGGAGCTCATTGCCATGCACAGTGTAACATCAAGCTGGATGAAGCTACATTTAGGTGGACAGAGTGAAGACATTCCAGCCTCCCAATCGTGCATTTGTATTTGTCTGTTCCCGGTTTGGACTGCAAATACAGAGCACTTGGATCTGCAGGTCCCTTATGTGATGTGTAGACAAATTATTTTATTTTTTTACGGGAACTTATAGAGTTTTCCAAACTTATTATTTTTCCACTTATTTTTCTCCCTTTTGCCATTTATGATGCTGGACCACAAAACTAGTCATAGGGCTCAATTAAGAAACTGAGATTTATACATCATCTGAAACCTGAATAAATAAGCTTTCAATTGGTGTATGGATGTTGTGGTAGAATAATATTTGATCAAGATACATGTATGTAAAACTACTGTATGTGAAAATCTGGAATCTGAGGGTAAAAAAAACAACAATAACAATAAATTAAGAATATCGCATTTAAATTCGTTCAAACTAAATCTTTATTGATGCATATTACTGATCAAAAATTAAGGTTTGATATAATTATGGAAGAAAAAAAACATTCACGGAACATTTTTAATTAATATTCTTTTTTTTGGCATAAAAGAAAAATCGATAATTTTGAAATGTTTTTTTGGCTTATATTAGGGATAATATTTGATCGAGATACAACTATAAAAATCTGTAATCTGAGGGTTCAAATAAACACTACATTAAGAATATCGTCTTTAAATTTGTTCAAACTAAATCTTTAGAAATGCATATTACTAATCAAAAATTAAGGTTTGATATAATTATGGATGAAAATGTAAAAAAAAAACATTCATGGAACATGATTTTTAATTAATATTTAATTATTTTTGGCATAAAAGATAAATCAATAATTTTGAATGATATTTTTGGCTTATATTTAGGACAATATTTGATCGAGATACAACTACTGTATGTGAAAACCTGGAATTTGAGGGTTCAAAAAAATCTATATATTAAGAAAATCGCCTGTAAAGTTGTTCAAATAGCAATGCACATTTATACCAATCAAATAATTAAACCTAATCAAAAATTCAATTTAAAATGTAAAAAAAATTATGAAACATGATTTTTAATTTAATACTTTAGTGATTTTTGGCATAAAAAATACAAAATAAAAATCAATATTTTTTACTTTTCCTTTTCATTCTTGACTTTTTGGCTTTTCCCACAAATATACCAGTGCAAAATAAGACTGGTATTGTGGTCAGGGGTCACATTTATATTCTCTCTTGCATCTTTTTTTTTTTTCCATGTTCCACATCATGATTAATCTTGTGTCAATTACATAAACCAACCTAAATCAATTTCCCATGACTCATTGAAAGAGGCTATTGGTGCCCCGCAAAGAGGGTCTGCTTATGAACAGGGTCTCGGTGAATCACTATTCTGTAATGTCTCTCTTGCTTCATGTCTGGGATGTCAATTTGTCAGTTCTGACAAGCTGTGGCAGCCTCATCAATCCAGCCTTTATCCTGACCACATCTCACCTCCAGCACATGCACTAGCACTGGTCAAGCATAAAACAAATGCTTGGGTCTATTTTAAAGGGATAGTTCTAACAAAACTTCTAATTCTGTCATCATTTACTCATCCTTCACCCTTGTCACAAATCTGTTTAAATTTCTTTCTTTTGTTGAACACAAAGTAAGTTATGTTGGAAACCAGTAAACTTTTAATTCTATAGTATTTGTTTTTCCTACTAAGTAAATGGTTAAAGGTTTCTAACATTCTTCAGAATATCCTAATTTGTGATCAACTGAAAAAGTAAACACATAAAGGTGTGGAACCACTTGAAGGAGAATAAATGCTTAATAGTGAATAAATATTCATTTTTAGGTGCACTATTTTTTAATGCAATGTGCAACAATTGGTTTGTGTCTATCATATAATGTATAAAGTAATATTATAGCAAAACACTCAAATGTTTCTGTATGTATTTTTATTATTGTTTCAACCATGTAAAACAATAATACATTATCACACATTTTCATTGAACAAATAAAGTGACCAGCATTTAATTATTTGTTATTTCCTTTGATTGAAATAAGAAGCAAATTTAAATGATCAAATTACAACATTTCAAATCTATTCATGACCTCATCCATAAACTTGATTTGTAGCTGTGAATCAAATAAAAGTAATGGTATCAAATAATGCTAATAAGCACCTTTTAGGGGTAGATCAAATTGTTTATGTCTTTTGATTTTCTTGAACTCTCAGATTTCAAATTGTTATATCTCAGCCAAATATTGTAACAACACTGGCTACATTTCGTAACAAAAAAATACATGAATGAAAAGCTTAATTATTCAGCTTTCATGAAATGTAAAAATCTCAATTTCCATTTCACAATATCAAAATGAAAGGGATAGTTCACCCAAAAATGAAAATTTAAAAGTTGTGGTTCCAAACTTTCATGAAGAAGATATTTTGAAGAAAGCTGAAACCTGTAACCATTGACTTCCGTAGCAGGGGAAAATGTTTATGACTTAGTATCAATTAATCAATTTAATAAGTGGAAATAGATTTTAGTTGTTTCTTACTAAGCTTACTACATTTTGGCATGAACAAAGTCTTCTTTGTAGACTTCATAATGTGAGAATGTGAGTGAATGAGTGAGTCTGTGTCAGTGGCAGCAATGAGGCTTGAGGAGGTACATGTAGAACTAAACATCATCGCATCCAATCAGCTGAGACAGGAAAAGAGTTTACTGCTTAAATAATATAAATAAATGGAGCCAGATGTCATGTATGGAAGCATTGCCTGTTCTTAACCGTCAAAGCATCAGAGTTACTTCACAGCGTGGTATAAAAATGTAATGGTCCAAGACAAGACTACTCCATCTCCTTAAATATGCACAAAAATGATAAGACTACTAGTGGAGAGAGGCTTCAACAGTGAGCACATTAAAAGCCTGAGCCAGCTGGTTTAGAAAAATCTCTACAAATCCCTGACAAGCTTTCCAATCTTACCCCCAGACTCACTATACAGCAACATTATTTACTGTTAACAGTACTATTTTATTTACAAAAGGGGATGATTCTAAAAACAACAATTAAAGCAGGGGTGCCCAAACT
>CAIGQV010016735.1:14724022-14737716 GCA_903798115.1 Danio jaintianensis | reverse complement strand
AAAAAAAGTTTCATACTACAATATGTAACTACCAAAAATATGCATCTGGTATTTTTAAAAAATGTCAACATTTGCTTTCCATAAACCACACACTGAGGTTTAAAAGAACATGGTGGTGGGCAAATAATGACAGAAACACACTTTTCATTACTATTTTCTGACTACCACTCAAAGTCCACATCCCTCAAATGTACAACAGCGCGGACAAACAGTGTTGTGTAGTATCTGAGCTCAGTGGATTTGAGAGAGCGGTTGGTGCTGAATGTGAGCACAGAAGCCTCATCCAGCAGCTGAGTGTAGCGTATCTTCCTCGTCTCTGTGGTAATAACGTTTCCCATCAGTGCTGTAATGGATCACCTCCAGACTTCATCTGATTGAGCGGGCGATGGGAGGTCGGTGCGGTGCTGGGCAGAGCTTCAGGCCGGCTCGCTCACAGCATCGCTCTTCCTCCAGGAGCTTCCTCAGGGGCTTAATGCACTATTGATTTGTTTAGCTAATATATTTTTTTCCTCTTTCCACAGTGGAGGGTTCATATTCTGTCAGACGCACACACAGGATGGTGTTTATAAAGGGACTCAAATTCACGCTTTCTTTTTTAGACACAGGGAATAAACATTATTTTGAGATATGACAGGGGCTACACTTCTATATTGAAATTCTATATTGTATTGATGGTTTCATGAAGACATTTTCACATCCATAAAAAAAACATACTTTTTCTTAAAGTAGAAAAAGTGTTTGGGTAAGACTTTACAATGAAGTTGTTAATGCATTAGTTCACATTACTGCATTCCGTTGCCTTGTACTTGTACATGTGTAATGACAATAAAGTTGAATCTATCTATCTATCTATTAGTTAACAGTGAACATCACATACAGTTGAAGTCAAAATTATTAGCCCTCCTGTGATTTTATTTTTTATTTTTTTATATTTCCTATATGATGTTTAACAGAGCAAGGAATTTTTCACAGCATTTTCTATAATGTTTTTTCTTCTGGAGAAAGTCTTATTTGTTTTATTACAGCTACAATAAAAGCAGTTTAGAATTTAAAAAGAAAAACAATTTAAGGTTAATATTATTAGCCTATTAAGCAATATTTTATTTTCGATTGTCTACAGAACAAGCCACTGTTATACAAAGATTTTTTGACAATGCCTAATTAACCTAACTTGCCTAATTAACCTAATTAACCCAGTTAAGCCTTTAAATTGCACTTTAAGTTGAATACTACTATCTTGATAAATATCTAGTAAAATATTATGTACTGTCATCATGGTAAAGATAAAAGAAACCAGTCATTGGAAATTAGTTAGTAAAATTATTATGTTTAGAAATGTGTTCTTTCGGTTAAACAGAATTTTTTTTTACAAAGGGGCTAATAATTCAGGAGGACTAGTAATTCTGACTTCATATGTTAAGCATTACTTTCATTCATTCATTTTCTTTTCAGCTTAGTCCCTTTATTAATCTGGGGTCGCCGCAGCGGAATGAACCACCAACTTATCCAGCATATGTTTTACACAGCGGATGCCCTTCCAGCTGCAACCCATCACTGGGAAACACCCATACACACTCATTCACACACACACACTACGGACAATTTAGCCTACCCAATTCACCTATACCGCATGTCTTTGGACTTGTGGGGGAAACCGGAGCACCCGGAGGAAACCCACGCGAACACGGGGAGAACATGCAAACTCCACACAGAAACGCCAACTGACCCAGCGGAGGCTCGAACCAGCGACCTTCTTGCTGTGAGGCGAACGTGCTACCCACTGTGCCACCGTGACGCCCTAAGCATTACTTAATCTTTCTTAATGTTAACTAAACTGTGTTAATTAACATGAACTAATGGTGAACAATGACTTCAGCATTACATAATTGTTGTTAATGTTTACGTACTCATATTCTAATGCACAACACAGCATTAAATCTCAGAATGTACATAAAAACTAAAATCAAAATTTGAGGTGAATTGTGTTTGTATTCTATGAGAAAACGTGCACACACTAGAACAAAAACACGTTTAAAGAATAAATTCCTCACAAAAACAAACTTTTCCAAACCACAATCGTGTGACTGAATAACTGCTTAACTGGTGAAACACCTGAGATAAACACCTGAGCTAAAGCCTTTCATCAGAATGGTTTGGTTAAATTACCCCCCAGAACGGTCATGCAACACTGCGTTCCCAAACACCAGAAATCCATCTCCAAACGCAAGATAACATGACAGCTTTTGTTATTGTGCTTCGTCCGTGCGCTCTGAGATGCAAGCTATTTATTATATAGGGAAAAAAAGAGCTACAGGTTTTCCTGGTTGCAGAAACCTTAATTTTTAGGCTTACTGCTAAAATTATTCATGCAATATTCCAAGTCAAATTTGCAACTTTGGATGCCAGCATGATGCACATTTATCGATCCATACACATACAGTATATAGTGCTACAATATACATTAACATGACATCTTTTATTATTGTGTTTTGTCTGTGCGCTCTGAGATGCAAGTCATTTATTATGTAGGGGGAAAAAAGAGCTACAGGTTCCCCTGGTTGCAAAAACCTTCATTTTTATGCTTACTGCTAAAATAATTTATGCAATATTCAAATAAGTCAAATTTGCAACTTTGGATGGCAACAAGATGCACATTTATTGATCCGTACACGTATAGTGCTACAATATTTAAATTAAAACTCTACATTAAAATCACTGGTTCTGGCATTAAACCGATTTCAAAAAGGCACTGTATTATTATTTTTTTATTCTTCCCGGGAGGACCTCTGGGGAAATGGAAACTGCTTTGAAAAAGTAATCAAATCTCAGGGGCAGCAAAGCCATTGAGTTTCCCCCCTAAGAGCTTGGCTCACTTTGTTCTCTTCTAAAAAAAATTTTTTTTTAGAAATAAAATGATACTTGGAGATACATCTGCACAAAACCTCCTGGTTTCTTCTCCTGTCAGAAAGCGCCGTCATCCACCAGGGATGGAAAAGGTCAAACAAATGTTAATGGGAAATCGAATTTTGACCGAAACGCTAAAAGCAATTGGCAAAACATCCTTTAGACATAACGGCCTGTTCTGCAGAGCTTTTGACATGTCATTACCGCAACAAAGCCTAATTAGCATTGTTAATCAGCATTTTCATCTGTATTACAACAATTAATGGAACTGGAAGGCTATGCTACATCTTCACCGTGAAGAATTAATTATTGGCAATCAGATTACATTAGCCCAGCAAAAGTGCTTATAAACGCGCTGTGAAGGAGAGCCTGTAATGAGATGGCAAAGCAATCTGACTAACTCCCTTGCAGCAAATCTAAAACAAACTTCATCACCAATGATTATGTGGAAATAGAGCATGTATGCTTTGATAGGCTACTGAATTTTAAAAGAGGGAACGAGTTTCAAACAAAAGAGCTGCTTTAACACTAGTGCGTAGTTTAAGAAAAAAAAGAACATCCTATAATAATAGATAATAATATTGACACTGTTCATTTTATTAATACTAGTAAGCATGCCTTTTATCTGAAGGCAGCAGAGACCTACTGCATGAGGATATAGGGTAATAACCAAGCTAATGGTTTGACCTGAAGCTCTCATGTGAAATGGACAAAATCCCAGACGTATTTTGACAAAGGTTAGGTTCATGAGGGAAGCAGTTAACATTTGACAATTACTATATGGCAGTAATGTTATTTTGAAGGTTTTTTCCCATCACTGTGTCTGCCGTTTTTTATATATGTTTTTGTAACTAATTCAGTGTGAAAGATTTGACATGGGCTGACAATGAAAAACTCTATAGAGAAAAAAAAATTAATAAACACTATTTAATTTATTTTGTTTTATACATAGTCTCTTGGGTTTGCAAATATTTATGTATAGTAAAAATTGCTCTTATTTTAATGTTGAAAACAGCTATGCTGATTAATAATTGTTTTTTTTTTTTTTTTTTACTTTATTTAGAACAGTTTATTTGAAACTTAAATCTTTTGAAACATTATAAATATGACTTTTGATCACTTATACCTTGCTGAATAATTGTTTATTTCTTACTGAAAGTGAAAAAAAATAATAATAAAACAAATCAACAAATATAAATGGTTTTAAAAGAAGAGTAAATCAAAAAGTAAAAATCAACAATAAAAACATCTGTCATTAATTTAATTAAAACAATTTATGTTTTATAAATTTGATGAATATTAGAGCAAATTTGATTACAACATGAATCATATGAATTGAACAAATAAAGAATATTAAAGTATGTACATATGTATTGTTTATTTTTTCCCAAAAGTTTTTGCAAGCATATCAGCTTCATTCTTAACTGATGAATTGTCACTGTATTGAAAAAAAGAGATTCTTCCAAGAATGACAGAACTGAAACAATATTACTGTGAGTAAATAATAACAGAACTCTTATTCACATTTATAAACAATTATGCAAAAGACAACACATTTTAACATTACGATGCTTGATACTAAATAAATAAAACAAGTGACTCAGAAAGTCACCACATGGAAAGTCACGTCAGCTCCAATTACTTTCAGCTTAGGTGCTAAATTTAAGCAGCTCGCCGTCGGAATTAGGGAGGAAATAAAAACGAGAGGAAGAGTTTGCTCCTCCATTAGAAAGAGCGTCTGGTGGAGAACTGTGCTCTTGTGTGAATTAGCCAGAAGAGAAGGAAAGACTGGCCCTCCAACCTTCATTAGCCGCTGTCAGTTGCCTGTGTCAAATTGGACAAAGCTTGTCGTCAGATAGCGGGCCGAGTGCCCGCAGGGAAAGGGACGAAGACAAATTGCCGCAGAAAAGAGATAAGGCCGTTATTAGAATCCTTCCCATCTCCAACAAATGAGGAGAGAGCACCCCATTAAAAAGCAGTCCTAAAGAGTACATGACATCCCCGCTCCATACGTTATGCTGTCATAACGGCGCTCTCTGGGTGAACCACCGCTTGGATGTGAACACGAGAACTATTACCACCCTACAATGAACAGGACGTGCTATAGGACTCAGTGTTGTAACATATTAAGCCTTTTTTAGGGGGGGTTAGAAAACTGAAAAAGACGCCTGCATTGTAGGACAGTGATGGATGTGTGAGCAGAAGGTGACGGGAGCCACAAAAAAAGTTCCTGCAAATGACACTGCGCTTATTTAGATGGGAGTCAGAGTGACATTTCATGATCACAGATGGACTGTTTCCAAGAAATGGAAGCGTGATCGGATAGAGAATGAACATATGGCCAAATAATAAGAACAGAGTCTCTCGCCACAGCTGGTTTTAAATCACTACGCTGATGCTTATGCTTCTTTGCACTGACCGTCTAGACTTGCATTGCATATGCTGTGATCCAGACTACCAGATGAGGCCGTTTGTAGCACAGCTTTCCATCAATCAATAATTTCGAAAGACCGGCTTCGATCTGTGCATTTAAGTCAGTTTGTCTGTTGTATCCGTGTGTTTATGGGGCTGGAGATTAGCCAGATGTTGTTGCAGACCCACAGGGCTGATGCAAAGCGCTGTTATTCAGAGACTGAGGCTGTTTGCTTGAGGCGAGGAGAAATGCTTGAGGAGGATTAGATTTCTCAGATGGAAATCAAATAAATGTTTAAGACAAAACTCCTTAGATATCTTGATTTTCAGATGCTATCTTATTTTACCCATATAACAAATATTAATCTGAGACACTACAAGCAAAAACAGTTGTTTTCCATGCACCTGTCAAAATAATCTTTTTTTTTTTTTTTTTCAGTCTAATGAAAAGAAAACATCCAAAACATGTACATGAGACTTTATCAATTTTGTGTCTATCGATTTCAATTACAATGTATATTTTTTAAGTATTTTTTTTCTCCAGAATTTAATCATAAATCTCTTTTTTTTTTCTTTTGAAATCACTTCAACAGCACTTACATAAACCAAACTTTAGTTTTACTCATATCTATCATATGAAGGTTTTTTTACAGAGGGATATTTCCATAAATTATTCGCCTAATTTTACACACTTTATTAAAATAAAAGTTACATAATAAGTTATACAATATTTTTGTGGCTGTACACACAATTTTCAGAACTTATTCCCAAAGAAAAAAGATCATCTCCTCTGTAAAAAAAACAAAAACAAAAAAAAAATAACATTTTTTTTGCACTATAGAAAATGAATCTCGGCACATATTTAATTAAATAATGCTTAATTTGAATATTTAAATGTAAAATTTCAGAAAAGTTAATAAATGTGTTCACAATTCCTAATGTAATCAATTAAATGGAAAAGTGTGGGTCATAACTATTAGATTTGTATTAATTCATTCAGATAAAAGGGATTGATTCAACAATTTCTCTGCCTCTCCCTGAGACAGACGGATGTTTTTAGTGCCCACAAACAACTTGACCAGTCTTAGAAACTTTATTATTTTATTTTTTTTTGTTGTTGTTAGTGCTTTTCTTTCATTACAAATGCATTGAAATGCTAGAGGAAAAAAGTCTCAAATTGATTTGTCTGCCTAGCTGCTCAAATGAACATTGTCCTCTTTGAGATGCGTTATCATAATAGTCCATAATGCTGAGAGGTAATTACTGTTCAGCCAAACATATAGATCTGTTCTGTGATTCAGAGTCTCATTTGCACTCACTATAGACTACTTCAGCTCTTCCTGCAGGACAAAGCGATAAATTCAACATAGCATACTTTATAGCTTATTTTTCATGCCATATTTGGAGCTTTTAAAAGTACTTTGTTGACAGAGGATAAAGGCTCTGATAAACTCTCTGTGTTCATTCCTTGTTTAGGGGTAAAAAGTCAGAAAATGTTATTAGAGTGCTATTTAGATGAATATGTAAATATATGCAACACAATTTCTTCTTATTCCCAGTACTGAGTTGTTGCTGGAAGGGTATCCAATGCGTAAAACATATGCTGGAATAGTTGGCGGTTCATTCTGCTGTGGCGACCCCTGATAAATAAGGGACTAAGCCAAAGGAAAATGAATGAATGCATGAATTTCCTCTTAATAACAAAATAAACATACTAAAAACAGTGAGAAACCATTAAGAACGCATGCTAGCAATATGGCTAGTTAAAAGCTCTGCAATTCACACCCCAGTTTAGTAAAGTCACATGTTTATATAGAGCTTAATACAGTAGATTGGCTTAAAGCAAGCAGATTTGTGGTATTATCCATTAATGAAAGTAAACCTGTTGTTTTCAATTACATTAACACTTCAGGTTTTTTTTGTAAACCAGCTCAGAGTGTACACTTTTATTTGTGGACATCTGACCTCAACAGATTAAACAGAAGAAAAAGAAGGAGCCACACCCATCTATGACATCACCACAGACCAATGGTAGCTCAAGGGTATTTACTACCGAATCAGGTTTTTCCAAACTCTTGAAACTTGTGTCACATTGCGTTGATTCGAATTGAATTAAAATCGAATCGTACTGCATCGTGATAAGGGTGAATTGTATTGCATCTTATCAATAGCTTCTTCATATTTAACTTTAATGTATCATATTGTTGGCAATACATAAAGATGTGTATCATATCGGCCTCAGTTCTGAGATCCACATCCCTTAATGTAACCTAACATAACTGCATAAAACAACTTGGTTGGCCAAAAACGCTTATTTGGGCACCCTCACCCACTGGAGCCGAGCACATACTCACTCACATTGCTTATAGCTTCAGTAATATAGAGGAGTGAGAGAGCTGAAGGAGAGAAATGGGTGGCACTGTGAAAGGCGATTAGGGTTCCCAGCGGTTGCCATGGTGCAGAGAATGATTGATGTGATTAATAAAACTGTCGTGATCATTGCTCTCAGTGCCAATCTGAGAGTTAGGCCGAGTGTTTCCGCTCAGATGCGGCGAATGTTTCCCACTGGCACCCTGAGCTCTTACCTAAAACCTCCCACCCGACAGACTTTCGCACTCAAACTTGGTGCTGTAAAATATACAGCTTATCAAAGTAAAAAAAAAAAGAATTCCAATTCCAATACGCCATAAAGTCTGTGGTTTGAAGTTTGAAATAGATGTTTTTTGTTGTTGTTGTTGTTTTTGAAAGTCTTACCAAGTAACCCAGCAGGCTCCTAGATGTAAAAATTACATTGATGTCAAAACGATTTGATGTCAAAACCTTGACGTCCATTTGACCTCCACACATTGATGTCCATTTGACCACAAAAATAATGACACAAAAGTATTGTAATATAGGTATTATTCATCTGACAGCTTACATTCCAAATTTACACTGCACTCTCAGCCCGGATAAGTTAAGTTTACTTAAAAAATAAGAGGAAACTGGTTGCCCTAAAAAATTTAAGTAATGAATACTTAAAAAAACTTGAATAAGCTCTACTTAAAAGATAAGAGTTGTTCTAATATGTATTGTAAGTTGAATAAACTGAATGCTTTTAATTTGTGTCAATTTACTCCACTTATCTTTTTAAGTGCATTAAAATACACACAAAAGTAATGCACAGAATTATTTTTTATTCAGATTTCCTTTCAAAATACAACAAAACAATGCAAATTCTATGCAATACAACTTAAAAATCTGTTTGCCTACTTTTCTCTCAAGTGCATCTACTCAAACAAGAGCTAATAACATTGAGCCCAGTTTTAAATGCTTAAAACTCACAAAATATGGTGTTAATACCCCCGAGAACATAAAAGCTTGTTTTAACATCTGGACTTGAAGCGATAGTTCACCCAAAAATGGAAATTTACTCACCCTCAAGTTAAGTGGTTCTTTTTTCTGTTGAACACAAAAGAAGATATTTGGAAAACCTGTAACCATTGATTTCCATAGTAGGAAAAACAAATATCATGGAAGTCACTGGTTACAGATTTCTAGCTTTTTTTCAAAATATCTTTCTTTGTGTTCAACAGAGGGATGAAACTCAAACAGGTTTGGAACAAATGTAGGATGAGTAAAAGATGACAGAATTTCCATTTTTTTGTGAACTATCCTTTTAATCACATGAACATATTGTAGAACACAATGTATACTGTGTTTACATACAAGTGAAAATTTGTTCATATGACTTCACAGAATGAGTTTTTACTATTGTAAATAAAAGTATATGTACTGAACAAACTGTAATTTTGGGTCTTTTTTCACAATACAATGCAAAAAAAATAATAATTAAAATTATTAAAAAGACCTGTAACTGTAAGCTGACCTTTACACTGTAACAGCAAGATGACACTGTCTAATTTAAGAGCAGGGGATAAATGGGTCAGAGAAGACAACAGAAGGCTCGAGGCAGGTCTATATGAAAGATGATAAACACTCTGGATGGGCTAAGCTGTGGACTTTTTTCATCGATGCAGATGATTCCTATGGAACCTCAATAGTAGAGTCCTGGTGAGAGACATCCTATTGATGAAAGAAAAAAGAATGCAATGACGTAAGAGCTCAGCCAAAAGCTGACCAGAAACATGCTTCTTTTTCCTGAAGACGCTCATCAAATTTGGAAAGTAATTTTAAGAGCATTATGGAAGCTCTCTGTGAGATTTTTGCCCACCACTTGATTGAAGTTGAAATAAACCTGAATTATAAAACAAGTGGAAAAACAAACCAGTTATGTTCCTTGTGTATTTTACTCTTGTGTGCTTTGAAAGTTACAATCTTTTTAAGAGCACATGACTTTATGATTTACAGTGTGCAAGTGAATTAAGTAATAAGCCTCAGAACAATACTCAGCAAAGCCACATGACAGAAAGATAAACTTAACTGGTGCATCTGCACTTGTCAGTTGAGCAGGATTGGTGTGAATATAAAAGTGCTCTTTTAAGGCAATACATTATTTAAAAATTCAAAAACAATTCCTGTTGCAAACAAGGAATCAGAACAATTCTAGCATATAGTTTCCATTTGTCATTGTCGTTTCCATTTGTATTTTTTTCACAGTTAAAAATACAATACTTGCATTGCCAATGCATGCCTTCCTGTTATCTGAAACAAAATAAAACTAATTTATTGTTAGAATGTATCTACTTTTAATTGCATTAAACGTTCATTCAGCTTATTTTATTCAAACAATGGCTGCATTAAAATTAAACAAATTTTAAAGTTTGTTTAAATTCACTCACCAAAACAAATTATGATTGTCCTCACGTCCTGTCTGCTCCACTGGAACCACAGCATACTGTATGTGACCAACCTGTGTTGAACAGGACGGTGTGTAGCCCTAAGCCCTAAGCTAGTGGCAAAAATGTATTAAAAGCTTAAAATAGCAAGGACTGTTTAAAGTATTCTCTATGATCGCAAATAATCAACTCAGGAAAAAAAGCGATAACAATACACAGCTGAAAATGCGCTGTGCAATGCCTCACGAGAGTTCAGACTTGGCGCCGTTTCCATGTCAACCATGCAAGCAGGGGCTAGCAAATGAAACCTTTGAATGTGTGTCGTGTGAAAACCCCCCCCGCTTGTTATCAAGTGAAAATGCCACGATTCGTTTAAAGCATGTTTTTCGTGCACGGAACACGCTTCCCAGACATATATTTAAAAGGGATCGTGTCCACCACTCAGAATTTCAGAAGTGAAAATCTTGCAGGTTAACCAGCGATCTCACGTGCCGAATCCAAACGTCAAGTGTTTAAACAGGACCCGCGCATGAGTTAAAGCGAAACATACTTAAAACAGTGTTTTCCGCTATTCACAAACAGCCGAAATAAAAGCTAGATAAAATGTTTACAGTCTACTCACCAGAAGTCTGAAATCACCCGCAACTGCAACCTCGAGAAAATGGCGTTGCCTGACTTAAAAAGTAAATCAGGTTGGGGGCGTGATCAATCAAAATTTTTTAAAACATTAGTCTATTGTACTTAAAGTTATTCATACAATAAACTATGTCTACAAAAAAGTAGAATTCACTTAAAATGTTATAGTAATGAACCAAATATTAAATTATTTAAGTACTTTGCACTTAAACTGTATAATTAGACATGAAATCCGGGCTAACAGTGTGGTGTTTGTATCACATTGCATGTAAAATCAAATTCAAATCAAATTGACGTCTAACATTGCTGTCAAAAACACATAAAAAATCAATTATAGAATATACTTGGTTACCTGACACTTTCCATATCAGCAACAGTGCTGGGAATAATGGTGCTATAAATAAGCGGCAACACTAACGGCGATACTTTATTCAGTAACGAGTAATCAAATGAATTACTGTTTCCCCTGTTACCGCATTACTATAATTGGGAACACTGAAGCGGTTTTCATGAGTGCAGCGTCACACATAACCAACCAGTGATGATGATTGGTGTGTCTGTGAACATGGTGTAACTGCACTGTAAAAAAAAAAAAGTTGACTCAACTTAAAATTTTAAGGCAACAAACTTCAGGACATTTTGGAGTTGACTTAACTTTCAACCCAATTACTGCACTTGACTCGATTTGTTAAGTAAAATCAAAAATGTCCTGAAGTTTGTTGCCTTAAAATTGAGTCAACTTTTTTTTTTACAGTGTGAGAACGTGATGATTGGCTTAGATAGAGTACATTTCCATCATTTGCCAATCGGAGGCAGAGTAGGGCGGGTGTTCACACACGCGCACGCGCACAGTCAGTTGCACACACCAACGACCAGGAGTCAGAACGATGGCAAATCCAACAAATTCAAAGGTAGCGTTTGCAAACTGGAAATATATTCACTACTTTTCCCTCGTTGAGGTGAAAGGCAAGAATGTTTATGTATCGTGCAACTTACGCCCAGAAAAAAAAAAAAAAAAAAAAAAGTCTCTCTGCGTCGGTGACAAATAATTCTAATCTAATGAAGTACCTCACATCGTCACATGCCGCCACAAAACTAGTGGCTATGCAGGTGATAACGTGAGCTCTGCTACCAAAGGAGGAGACAAATCCACAACGTCAAAGCAAATAAAACTTAATTTTTCTCCACCGCAAACACTTATTATTTTTTGTTTAATTCTGTCTGAGTAATATCTAGATAGTTGAGGACATGCTGTCATTGTCTCTCGCATTGTCCCACAACAACATTAAAATAGTGTCGATTAGTGTACAATGTTTTATATTTATTTTATAGTCATTTGACAAATTAGATTTTTTTAAAGTAACGCAATAGTTACTTTCCCTGGTAATTAGTTACTTTTATAATTATGTAACTCAGTTACTAACTCAGTTACTATTTGTGAGAAGTAACTAGTAACTATAACTAATTACTCTTTTAAAAGGAACATGTCCAACACTGCTCAGCAAGTAGACAGATTAGTGAATAGATAAGAGTGTTCCTATCAGAGATTAGTAAATATTAATAAATATGTTTATATTCATTTATTTTCTTATTTACATTTGCTGCTCAAGAAAGATTTTTTTTAATTATTGAGCGTAGTTATGAAACCTTTGTGAATATAAAAAAAAAATGCTAAATATACAGTTCAAAAGAACAATATTTAAAATACTTTAATATTTTATAAAAAAAAATTTTATTGCCACTTTTGGATCAATTGAATGTGTCCTTACTGAACGTAAAGTGTCGCTATGCAGTTTTCCTACCAACAGACCAGCAACCCACCAAAAGGGCCTCATGGAGCAATAAAGCACCGTACCCTTGAGCAAAACAATTAATTTCAAGTCTCTCCAAGAGGATTGTCTTTGGGGAGATTGTGCTAACTGGCAATGACTACCATGAAAGCAGAGGTTGTTATTTTCTGACATACACATCATACAGCACCAAACAGAGAGATTCTTTCTTCTGTTATTACCCGAACACCCTTCGGCCACAGTGGGTTCACTCTCAAATCAAATGGAACATCTGACATGAGGGTCTAAACATTGAAAAACAAATAGAAGGTCTCACTTCATTGAGCAGCCTAATGGTATGTGTATTGAAAGCTGAATTCAATTTTGTTTGTTTTTCCTTGACATTTAAAGGGTAAAAAAACGAGAACTAAATCACGACACACTTTTTTTAAGGTCTTCAGTAAATTTATACTAAAGCCACACATCTTTAAATGCATTTTTTTGGCTTAAAAATCAATTTTAATCTCAGAAGGCGAAAGCATGTTTTTTTCCCACTCGTTTCTCTATATGATGGCTTATTCTGCATTCAGTGACTCAGATGAGCCATTGCATCGAATACACTGGAGTAATCATAAAGTTACAGTGTTATTTGTCTGTAGCCTGGTCAGGAAGGCTTGATCAATGGCGGTATGCAGTGTAATTAATCCAGACTTGACCCGTAGGTTAGCAGATACCTGCAGGCGACCGAACAGAGTGGCTAAATATGCAATTAGAGGCTTTTGTAATTGCTTATGACCTTATCTGTCGGTTCTTGTTTGGGCATGTCTAGTTCAGGAGCACTTGAAAGGAAATTACCGAATGGGAAGTCAAATGGGTTCTCGTATTTGATATGAAAAAAAACTTACTTGAATTATAACATTAATGGCAACTTTGTGACACGACGGCGTGTGTTTTTGTGCAGCATTGAGAGTTGATTACTCCCTTCCTTGCCAGCAGTGAGGTTCTGCTCCATTACAAGAGAGAACAATTTAAGTCTTGAAAGATGCTGTTTAGTTACAAATCCAGCCATTATGTTTAGAAAATGAGCACAGCTAAGCCGTTCAGAGATGAAAATGTTTTTGCTAACGGCATGCTGTCACACCCCAAGGAAGAAAATTTACTCAGCCACTTCAATTCGATTTTGCTAAAGAAACCC
>CAIGQV010016735.1:14708298-14723622 GCA_903798115.1 Danio jaintianensis | reverse complement strand
CTGGTTCGAGCCTCGGCTGGGTCAGTTGGCATTTCTGTGTGGAGTTTGCATGTTCTCCCCGTGTTCGTGTGGGTTTCCTCCGGGTACTCCGATTTCCCCCACAAGTCCAAAGACATGCGCTATAGGTGAATTGGGTAAGCTAAATTGTCCGTAATGTATGTGTGTGAATATGAGTGTATGGGTGCTTCCCAGTGATGGGTTGCAGCTGGAAGGACATCAGCTGCGTAAAACATATGCTGGATAAGTTGGCGGTTCATTCCGCTGTGGCGACCCCAGATTAATAAAGGGACTAAGCCGAAAAGAAAATAAATGAATGAATGAATATTGTGGGAAAACATGGAATTTAAAACACAGATTAGAGCCCTAGTCAACCAATCACAATCAAGCATCAACAGCCCCTTAATATGAAGCTCAATTAATACACAGCTCAAGTTTTAAAAAGATGTAAAAGTGAGTTACTTAATAAAATAAGCGTCATAATCCTCAAAAAAAAGGGAAAAGAAACTGATGATCGCACCATAGTTTTTGCTCTTTTTATATGTGATTGTTCACCAAATACGAAAAAAAATTTGTCATTTACTTAACCTCGTATTAATGCACATCAGCATGACTATCTCTCTTCTGAGAAGCAAAAGATGATTTTGGAAAATGATGTTGACCATTGAAATCCACTTAAATATATAAAAGAAGAAAATCATACACTTGTAGAATGGATTCAAGATTAGTAAATTAAAACGATTTTCATTTATGGATGAAGTATGATTTTATTGGTCATGCATTGGACCTTGTTATTGCATGTGCAATGGCGAATCCTACTCTGACATGTTAATATTTCATACAACTGTTATACATGACAAAACGCTCAAGGCTGTGGTTGGAACACAGATTTTTTTTCTATCCCTCTCTCCATCTCTCCTCTTTTTCCCCTTTATTACACTGGATACTTCTGGGACTTTAAATAACTACTGCCCTCATTATCCAAATATGGAAGTGCACAGTGTATCACATAAATATACTCTAATCAAATTAATTATCTCAAACCATTTCTGCACAGATACACACAGCGGGCCAGAGATGTGATGGCGCATCTGCCTCCAGTGCAGTTGTTCAGATCATTTGTGTAATATCACCTTTTCCTAGGTTTGTCATCTCGTCCTCCAGGGACCAAATCTTTCCCTGGAGAGTAGGTTCGATGGAAATAAAAGCAGCACAGATTTATGAGGCCAGACAACAGCATTACGGTCCACTGATTATACTGAGGAATGAAATGTTTCAAATCGTTTACAATTAATAAAAAAGACGATATGGCAAGCATTTAATCCTTAAAAATAGTATGTAGTTTTATGCTATTAGCTACTAGAGCTAATAGCACTAATAGAGATCCTTAAGTGCTACTAAATGCTACTTATTCATTCGATGCGAGTTACTTTTTACTTACTTAAATGGTGACTTGTAACACATTTAAAAAAAAATTTGCAAATATTCTGATTATTTCCTTGTACTGAGTTGCAGCTGGAAGGGCATCCGCTGTGTAAAACATATGCTGGATAAGTTGGCGGTTCATTCCGCTGTGGCGACCCCTGATGAATAAAGGGACTAAGCCGAAGGAAAATGAATGTTCTGATTAGTCTGTATTCCAATAGTATTCATTAGACACTAGTTTTTAGATTAAACTAGTGTAGGACTAGCACCTATTTAATAAATACTAGTAGTTATTCATTAGGTTCATTTTTAAGTATCTTTAATGTATTAAGTACATATTCAGTGAACGCTAGTATATTTTGCATTTGTTAATTGTAACTAGTTAGTAGTAAAATTGCATTTGCTCTTATGTTAGGTGTACTAGAATTACCTCTGCAGTTTAAACAAAAATTATACTAGTAAATTAAAAATAATAAAAATTGTAATAACATTATTAACATAGTATTGCTTAATAATAGTAACATAATGGCATCACAAGTACTAGCACATAATAAATGTGTATTAGTAAACACTGAATAAGTACTAGCAGTTTATAAATAATTTAATAAATAAGAACTAGTTACTAATAGCAACAAATTTTACTTGTGACTAATCAGGCATTCAGCGATTCAACAAGAAGAGGCAATACACACAAGAAGTTCTAATCATACAAAGGAACTGTTAGAATTAAACGTTAGAGTAAGGAGGGGTGAGTGTTTTGAAAGAGAAGAGTGTTTCTACAGGTGGTTTGTCAAGTCCACACACCTGTGTGAAGCACACTTCATAAATCCACAATGTTTTTTTGTTTGTTTTAGAGATGTGGAGTGATTGTAAGAAAGCATCTGGTGCAAATGTGCAAAAACTGATGCAAGTGTCGGTTAAAGTGTCAGGGAAATGAAAGTGTGTGTTTTCTACAGGTGGTTTGTCAAGCCCCCTCATCTATATGAGGAACATTCAGAATTGCAGCTAAAATAAAATTAATAAATAAGTACTAGTGTATTTGAAAAAGTACTAGTATCTAAAAAGTACTAGCATATATTGAATACGTTCAAGTGTTTGTTTAGTACATAGGTCTCAAGCTCAATTCCTGTAGGGCCGCAGCTCTGCACAGTTTTGCTCCAACCCTAATCAAACATAGCTGATCCAACTAATCAAGATGTTCAAGACTATTATAGAGACTATTAAGCAGGTGTGAGTTGGAGATGGTTGAAGCTAAACTCTGCAGAGCTCCAGGAATTAAGTTTGAGACCATTGATTTAGTACGTACAATTATCTAATGAATGTACCATTATCTAATAAAGGTACTACTACATAAATAACAACTACTAGCTTATGGAAAACATGGTGCATGGGGCGACTAAACTTTAAAAAGGCTTGCCATGAAGATATTTCTAACCTGTATATAGTAAAACACTGCATGGTACATTATACATCATCCAAACAACAACTAGAATAAAAGAGAATAAATAAAACCTTTTTTTTTTTTTTTCATTTTTGACAAGAATCCTCAGTGTTGAAATGCATCATTATTGGAACAGGCTGATCCAAAAAAACGTAGCTTTCATTTCTCCAGCGCACAGTTGCTCAAACTCTCTCTCTGTGACGGAGGGGTTTAGTATAGTTAAGATGATGTGGGTCTCTCAGCGTGTGTTTAGTACAGTGACCCCCTCCTGTACCGCCTGTCAGCTTAGTGTCTCTGTTGCAGGCTCTAGCTTTCCCTCTCACTCTCGCCCATCTTCACCACCCAGAGCAAATCCCTCTCCCCACTGACTCGCTGCTCAAAGCCTCAAACTCACAGCTCAGTGTGCTTTAAAAATTTTACTCAGCACATCATAAAAACACAATTTATGCATCCACATTCTCACACAAATGTACTTGCTTGCACAGACTCTGAGTTTACTTGCAAACAGGAGAAACATGCCCTGTGTCTATATTATACAGAAAACATTATATTAGTCCAAATTCAAAATTAATAGTATTCATTCATAATGCATACAGAAATATGCATCTGAGGATTTACAAATTGACCTAAAGCAATGTAGCTGGTTTGGTTTGATTTATGGCTTATAACAAAGACTTTTAAAAAAATTTATTTAGAAAAATAAATAAATGAATGGGTTAAAATTGTGCAGAAACAAACACACTATATATTTTGGATAACTGCCAAAAATGATTTGCTGGTATTCTTTATAAGGCCCTGTTCATACTTGATCTGTAAATGGCAATTTATAACCAATTAACTGGTAATTTGCAACCCAGAGGAAAACATTAGCATTTTATGAGGTGTTAATTGTGTATGATTTCAGAAATTGGGATTTGTTAGCATGAAAGTAAGCATGAACCAGTGATGATAAATGTATAAATTCATGTGAATTAGCCTCTTATTCAGCCAAATGCAAAATGGATAATATGAATTGCCATGAGACTGTGTGTGTGAATAGGGGCTACAGTGACATATTCTCTCTCTCTTTTTTTTTTTTTTTTTTGAGCTATATTTGAACTTATATACTGTCAAATTATTTACTTGCATGGCAAGTAGCTGTGTAATAAGCAGAATAATGTAACTGTCCAGACAGTTGCTACCGCAAAATAAATCCCTTCAGAGTGATGCAAGAGCTCTCTGCTTCCTGCCATGGTCTGATCAACCTGTCAGAGTTCTTTTTTTTTTTCATCAGCTGAATGTACGTTATCCCACAGTGTTTCCATATATATATTTCTGCTTTAGGAATTTATAACTACTACCTATACATACATACACAAACACACACATACACACATACATACATACATACATACATACATACATACATACATACACACACACACACACACACACACACACACGCACACATACACACACAAACATATTCAACTTTTACAATATATAGAATATATTAATATACTGTAAGTGTAAGTCCACCACTGATACCTTGAATCCACAAATTAATTCTCATCCATTTGATAAGCTATATGTTCAAGCATTGAGGACGTTTACAGTCATGCTGCCGCGGCAACAACCATCCAACTTCCACGGGCAACAGTAACCATGGCAACTGGCATTCTTGAGGCCTGCAGCACGGTCAGGCCTGAAATGTATAAAATATCAAAACATTACACTGTAATTCTTCAAACTCTGCATAGCACAACTTGTACAAGGCAGTGATGCAGGCGCAAGGATGCCTAATCTCTAACCTAGCACACGTTTGGCAGAGGTATTGTTTATCCTCATTCAATGGTGCACCTGCAATACCTCTGAGAGAACATCACACCAATAACATAACAGAATAATGAAACAAGTCACGGGACCAGATCTCACAGGAGCAGCCAGAGAAAAATCACTTACTGCATTCAATGATTAGAAAATAAGCATGTGACAAGCCAAGATGCGTCTCTGTCAATGCGTTGATTTATCAGAGCTGGAGGTGAAAAACAGCAGGGTGCTATAGGAAAGAAAGCTTGTGCAAATGAACACAGATGCTGAAGTGAGAAAAGGGATTTAGGCTCTCTTTCATTATTAACAGTAAGATTTTCATTTTCATTCTGTCCCCTTGACATACTAGGACATTTACATTGTGCCGGAGAAGAATATGAATGGGGTATAA
The DNA here is from genome assembly GCA_903798115.1 of Danio jaintianensis. NCBI lineage: Eukaryota > Metazoa > Chordata > Actinopteri > Cypriniformes > Danionidae > Danio > Danio jaintianensis. Next base: position 14,718,559 of record CAIGQV010016735.1, on the reverse strand, counting down.
GCAGATATGCAAAACAATGTTATTGGTTAGATCCTGAACTGAACTGGACAGATAATCGTTGCACAGTGGTGACAACGTACAAAAAAACTGTTCAAGTCCCAATTTAGAAGATAAATACCACTGAGAGAGCTTATTTACAGAAATGATGCACCAGGAAATATGCAGGAAGATCATAATTCAAAACACTTTTGTGATTTGTAATCCACCTACTCAGTGAAGGAGAAAGGGAGAGAACTACTTTTTTTTTTTGAATGCCAAACCATTTTTAAGGGAAGTTTATGGATCAAAACATCTGAGCAAACAATAATAGCTGTACTATAATCTATAATTCATTAGCACACTGTGTAAAAACACATTTTTGCAGGAGGTTTCATTGTACATTATAAACATTAGTCACACCGACACAAATCAAAGCCAATGTTTCTGTATACATATATTACAAGAATGTTTTATAGGTAGGTAAATCTTGCTAGTACCTGCTTGAACTCTGTTTTTGCCTTTTAAACATATTTAATTCATGTCATCGATTCAACAAGGTACTGCAAGCATTCCTCTGAGATTTTGGTTTATGTTGACATGACAGAATCACACAGTTGCTGCAGATTTGTCATGATGTAAATCTCCAGTTCTGCTAAATCCCAAATGTCCATTATTGGATTGACATCTGGTGACTATAGAGGCCAATTTGAGCACAGTGAACCAATGTCACAACCTGTTTGAGGTGATCCTGCTATCTTAGCCATCACAACATGGTACAATGTGGTTAAAAAAGGTATCATGGCCAGCAACAATACTCAGTTAGGCTTTGACCGTTACTAAAGGGGGTGCCAGGAAAATCTCCCCCACACATTAAATTACCACTAGCCAGAACAGTGCATGGCAGGATGGATGTTTTCATACTGTTTTCACCAAATTCCGGCCCAACAATCTGAATGTCGCAGCAGAAATTGAGACTTAGAAGACATTTTTTTCCCAATTGTTTGTTGTCTAATCACGAGTTTTCTGGGGTTGAGACAAGAGTGTCGGGTGTGCTCTCCCAGTCCAATCTAACAAGGAAATGCCATCTAGCAAATTCAGACAAGTCAAAAGTCAAGATTTATCTAGACCAGGGGTGCCCAAACTCTGTCCTGGAGGGTCGGTGTCCTGCAAAGTTTAGTTCCAACCCCAATCAGACACACCTGGGCTAGCTAATCAAGCTCTTACTAGCATTTCTAGAAACATACTTGCAGGTGTGTTGAGGCAAGTTAGAGCTAAAATCTGCAGGACACTGGCCCTCCAGGACAGAGTTTGGGCACCCCTTATCTAAACAAAAATAGCATAAAACTGACACACACTCAAAAGATGACTTTTGCTGCTTGTTTAAACTACTTGTTTAAAATGAGTTTAAACAACACAATTCTTAAGGTATTTTTTGGGGACAACTTAATTGTTTTATGTTCAATCTACTTAAATTTGTAAAATCTTTTAAGTTATGTAAAAACAATAAACTATAATAATTATAGAATAATAATACAATAAACAAATAAAAATGTGTAGTCTGAACAGGTCTTATGAATGAATGAATTAATGAATTTACTAAAGTATATTTGAACAATACACAATACCCCACTGTGATTCATTTAATTAATTCTCAGAACCAAGACTTCAACTGAAGCTGTAGATGTCCAGTTTGTCCTCTGTATGAGTTCAGATGGAGGGGAACCTGCCAACACAAGCAGACCTGAACTCCTGCAGCTAATGGCAGGTCTATTCATGTGCCAGAACACATACTGAGCCAGAGACGGCAGAACATAGACAAAATATAAAAAAATAAAAGACAATGTCAAGCAAAGGTTAAATCTTTTAAGAGGATGAACTCTGCCATCATTAAAGAAGCAAAAAATATATATTATTAAACACCATAATGTCATTTCTGTAAGTTAAACATTTTAACTTTAAGTTTGTTCTGTGAAGCACCACTGATGAATTTGTAAATAATATCTACAGTATGAGGACTAGGGATGTTATGTAAAAACACCATATTATAAAAGTGGCCCTTCTAACCACTTAAGACCACAGAAAATGAATATAACACAACTAAAATGAAATTGCTTTTCATTTTGGGTCTAAATCATGCCAATTAATCTGTATTGTTTCACTTTTCTCATTAATTTAGGGTTAAACCTTATTCACCGTGGGTCTCTTATGCTGATAATTCATCATTTCACTGTCCAATTCTCAATTAATAGTTTTAAAACAATTAGCAAAACTTCAACTTGCTGAACATATTCAGCTACATTTCAATAGAACTGCACGCAAACAATAGACAAACCTCTATTCAACATGGAAATTAAATATTTCAATTCAAGGAAAAATTAATGTGGGGGTTAAGCCGTAATTAAACCCTTCTCCATGAAGAATCCAACCAAACCCTTGAGATTTCATCTAACCTTTTGTGAGACAACAATAAACTCATTCATTTCCACAATAACTTGGTTATTCTTGCTGCATGAAGACACTAATTAAAAAGGTTTATTGACTATTTTCTCACCCTCAAGTGGTTCCAAACAAGCAAGGTTCTTTTTTCAGTTGAACACAAAAGAAGATATTCATCAAGAATGTTGGAAACCAGCAGCCATTTACTTTCATGTACTGTGGATGTTAATGGCTACTGGTTTCCAAAAATGTACAAAATATCTTCTTTTCCATTCAACAGACAAAAAGAAACTCAGATTTCTTTAGAACAAGATGAGGGTGAATAAATAATAAAACTTTTCATTTCTGAATGAACTATCCCTTTAATATCGCCATTATTTCATGCCATTCAAAATAATGAGAATCTATGACTTGACTACATAATTCCTATGCCTCAAAATGGTTCTACATTCTCATCATCAAAAACCAAACATTTAACTTCCTCAGTTTCCAGAGCATAAAATATATATTTTTTTATGATACAGACACCAAAACGCAGTAACATAATTTTTCCAAGCGTCTCTTTACAAGCCCTTGTAAATATGATACTTTTAACCACTCTCACTTTTTAAACAAATCACGACCATAGGTCTAGCATTAATTACTACATATTTAGATTATTCTGAGAAAAAAGGAAAGAAAAAAAAGATGATTGCCTTGGTAATTGGCTATGCTAATGGTTATTGTTTCCAGTGTGTATTCATAAGCATGTTTAATTGTAAGGTGTGCCTATACAGCATGCAGACCCCTCAGGAGCTGTGGTTTCCGGTCACAATATCAATCAGCTAAATGAGATCGGCCCATTAAATAGCTTTAATTACCTAATTGCTGAGGCAGGACAGAAGCATAGAATCAATTAAAAAAGATCATGTAAAAAAATACTTGTTTTCAAGAGCAATATTTCTAAAGGAGCACTTCTAAAGATGACTGACGGGAGTGCTTACAATGTCATAGTGGGCTCTGCAAAGGAAGAGACAGTCATTTAAAAATTTAAGCTTTATGGCTTTTAGTATGATTGCTTATACTAAATACTCGTATATAGTATCTCATATTACTCGCTACACTATTAAAATACGCAACCCTGTGTCCACCTAAGCATTTTTTCCCCCTGAAGGCAGCATCTGCTTTCAATGGGAAGGCTATTTGCAGCAGTGAGTCTCTATTGAACAGTTGCCGTTACTTTGGAAATGTAAAAGGTTACAGGTTAAACGTTACCCTACTTAAAATTCAAATTGTACGGTAACTATTTCAATCACATTATTAAATGTAACTGATTACATATGATAGCTTTTAAAAGTTTCTAATAAATGTTTTAAAGTGTTAATCATTTTCAGATTTTTTTTTTTAATCCAGGCAAGGCTGACCTTACACTCAACACTGATTACTGTAAGATTTTCAAAATCCTTTATCACTGGATATAGGGTTATGATCATTAATTTTAATGCACAGCCACCACAAAATCTTATTTCAGCACCTCTTTTTACTTTTTGATCATTCTGACATTAAATACAAGAAATAACAACATAAGAAATGGTTTAACATCTATGCTTTTGAAATCAAATCCTTACTAAACTTTTTTTTTCTACTATTATATTTCTATATTATTTTTTAATCATTAACATTTCATTAGGAAATAAATGTAATGACTTTTAAAATAATTTTTATACTTTTCTACAATTTCTTTTGTAAATAAATTACACAATGTTATTCATTTTTACTCTTCAATTCTGGAAATTAAAGCTTGAACTTAAAGGTGCCATGAAATTAAAATAACATTTTTTAGATGTTAGTTTTTAGGAAAAGCTAGTGTGCTCTAAAACAGTGACAAAATTCGCATTTAGAAGATATAAAACACATAAAGCTTGTAGTTTCTCATTTCCGCCTAAATGGATCAATGATTCTATTCACGTCACCTCAAACTTCTCATCAAATCATAACCAATCAAATACTCTCTAGTACCTGCAGGGGAGGATTTAACCAATAAGCGAGCCGCTTAGGGCGCCGGGAATTAAGGGGCCCAGACTAATGCCAAAAAGCCTAAATTAATCAAATAGCTCTCATCATATGTTGTAAAATCTGTCTATAATCATAAAAATTGTATTGTTATTACTTCTTTTCAAAACCAGAGGCCCCCATGAATATTGGAACATTCCTTTCGTACTGCACACACAAATATTAAAATCTAATCACAAATATGGCTAATTACTTGTACATAGTTTGTGAGCTTGCTTTTTATTTGTGAATTTATTGTATTTAATTTTACATTAAGAAGATAAAGGTTCCACTTAAATATATATTTTTAACATGCAGTTCATTTACAAAAAAAAAAAAAAAAAAGTTTAAAAAGTGTCAATGCTAGGGCCCCATACCTGGAATTGCTTAGGGTTCCCAAATCCCTAAGTCCGCCCCTGAGTATCTGACATGCCCGGCCCCTTTAAGATGCTTCTAGTTTGCTTTTCATTTGATGAACTTGAGCTCAACCACTCTCACTGGCAGAGCTGTGATAAAGCAAAACACTATTGGCTGTTTTTTTAAAAAGGGGAGGTGCTACACTATGTCTCACAAATTATGTCAAACATCGAATAAAAATGCTAAATTCAAAGCACTTCACTGGACCTTTAAAAGATACATTTTTACTTTAAATTGTTTAAGTTTACAATGATTCTTTAAGTAAATATCACATTATTACAATTACGAAAATCCCAATTAACTTCCCGATACATGTGTTCCCATTATCCACCATGGCATTTGGAAATTTTGTTTGTTTTCCAGTGTTGTTGATGTATGACAATAAGAATGATTAATTAATATTTAATTTATTTTTTTTACAGTCATAACGTGAAATAATTACCTTGACATTTATATATGCTGTTCCGCTTAAAGAACAGAATTCCTATGATGCTTAGCGCTACTGAGAGCGTGCCTGTAACTATTGATAACTGACTTAGTGTGTGTTCGGAGTTCGCCCCAGTTGTCAGTGTACAACAAACAACTTTTGTCAACTTTTGTTTCATTTTAATCCATCATTATCTGTATGCTAAGAAGAAAAGACAGAACAGTAACTTGCTAATTACGACATTTAGTGTTCATGTTATACGCAATTACACCTTAATATTCGAACATTGACTGTTCTGTGTCGCTGTGATGTATAGTATTGAGGTCTCGATGTTCATTTGGATACCACATTATCCAGATTTACAGTATAGTTTTACAGAGAACGTATAACAAGAAATCTACTCCATTGTTAACTTTAACATTTTTAAGAAAATCCTAAAGCATGGCTTGATTCAGTGCTAGATTTTTTGGTTAAATTCGTACTAGAAACAGAGTATTGCAAAGTAACTTTAAATGACTTAGCAGAAATTACTTCCTTTTTTTACCTTAAATATATGTAAATGTACCAAAGGAGACCTCCAAAACAAATTAAAACATTTAATATACCATATGTGGGGTTCCACTAGCTGTCAAATGACGATTTTCTGAGCTATAAAACAGGACAAGTTTTCAATATTTCTCACTTCTCGTTTCAATCAAAAATGTGCTGAGCACATTTTCAAAACAAACTCCACTCAGCAAGGCATTTCGAGACTTGTAATGTGATATCCTCTATTTTAAATGCCAGTAAGATGTTGAACAAAAATGACCCCATCGGACTTTCATATAATTAGAAAAAAAAAGAAGCACGACCTTGTCTGCGAGGAGGCTGCTAATTGCTTTTTGTGGTCGCTTCCAGTTCGAACCGTGTTCTCCTGCAGTGACCACTGCTACATAATGACCTCACTGTGTGATTAAAACTGTCCTCAACAATTAATGCTTATGATCTCCTTGACAACTCCGGGTGAGTTGGGGTGAGGCAAACAGGGTGAAAACGAGCTGCTGAAATGGACAATGATGAGTCTCCAGCGCCCCATGGTTCAGATTGGGGGTTATTATAGGCCAGTGTAGTAATAATAGCTTCAGAATGCTGACCTCCTCACTTCAGGTTGAATATGTATCTGAGACGGGGTGTCTGGGTGGATCGAGCATGTTTCCACCGCATTATAGAAGCTTTGAGACATGATTTCAACAGAATAATGACATCAATAGTATTCCATTTTAGCAGGTTTTCACACTGCACAGATTAGAGCTAATCTGGACCTCCAGGCATGAGCGGAAACACACTCGCGCTATGAAAGTGACTGCAGCAAGACAGATATGCATGCATCTTGCTTCCTATAGTTTATTATTACCAGCCGACCCTGATGGGGAAATGTTATGCTTTTACACAGGGGATTATGGATAGAACTCAACTAGCTACTTAAGGCAAAGGAGAATACGAACTTCATTCCAAAGCATATATTAGCATGCAGGGAATGCATTGTGAAAAGCTCACCTGGCTATTCCTGCACTGGGTGGTTAGGATGGAACAGGGGGTGGAGAAAAAAAAAAAAAAAAAAATCAGTGAACAATACAAGGCTCTGAATATTTCATGGACATGGTGTGGATACCCTCATGAATTTTTCAGCTCACAGACGGATTGGAAAGGTGGGAAGGGAATGCTGTAGATAGAGTCACAGAGCAAATTCGTACTGCCGTCCGTTTCACTTACTCTTGTGCTAGTGTATTATGGGACTGTTGTCGTGAATGGTCCAAGGAGCAATGTCAATTTCGTGTTTTAGAGGTGAGGGAGATGTTGGTTGATGAATAGTGTAGCCTGCATTCTCATTAAACTTAAAAACCAGACACATTTGCATTAATGCAATAGCTAAGTAAGAAATATAAGTTGACAGGCCACTGAAATATTAGAAAATAATGCACACCTGAGGTGGTTACAGAGTAATGACTTGAAGCAGAGTGGCAATAACATTTTGTTTTGATATGATTAAATTAAAATTTAGGCTGTGAAATAGCTGAAATCGTTATTTGATATATATGATTTGAAACATTTGTAATGTGGCCAAAACCGGCCTGGAACTACTTTAGCTGTGTGTTTTCAGTATCTGAAAATAATTGCACACATCAGAATGTTCATCAGCCAATCAGAATCAAGCCCTCAACATCCCCACAGTATAACGTGAAAAATACTTTGAAAACATTTATAAACATATTGTCAGGGTTCTGCCACTCCGGTCTTGTAAATTCTTGTTTTGGTGGCAGAGTCCAGACACTAGTCCTATCGTGTCTTGTATGTTGTGCTCTGCTCGAGTTTTCTCGAGTCGAGCACTCGTTTTGTCATTCTGTCTCTGTTTGAGTGCCATCGGGACTGCGCCTCGGGCTTTGCGCGCTCCCTCTTAATGCGGGCGCGCGAGGTCCCGGCGTGTTCTAGATGCGCGCTCTTGTCCTGGTGTTTGTTTGTGTCTGCAGCGTGGTGTTTCATTCCCAGCGTCTCAGTTTAGTTGGTTTCGGTTTCGGTTGGCGCTGGGATGAAACACGCACGTTGCATGTGTGAGCGCACGGTAAGGTGTTTTTCACTTATCGTGTGCTCGTGTCTTGCGTTCTGTTTGTGGTGTTGTCTAAGCACGTGGCTCAGTGTTTACATTGTGACCGCGTGCTTTTGTCTTGTGTGAGCACGCGGTTAATGAGTTCTCTCATTGGCTGCGTGTTCTAGTCTTGTTATGTGAGCACATGGCTTGTGTTGTTTCTATGTGTCATGTGCTCTCGTCTATTGTGTAGTCCCACCCTCCTTGTTAACCCATTATTAGTTTATCCTGTTCACCTGTCTGTTTGTTAATTATTTCTGCTTATATTCTCCTCATGTCTGCTGTCCTGTGCCAGTTCGTCATCTCATCTTGTCGTGTCCAGCCCTGTCGTTTCCTGCCTTGTCCTGATCCCTGCCAGCCTGCCCAGTCTAGTTTGTTTTGATTGTTTATTGGTTTTGTTAATGTTTTCCCCCTCGGGGTAGTTTGTTTTTGCATTTTTGTTTTATTTTATTTTAAATAAATGCCAATTTATCTGCACTTGAGTCCTCGCTCCTTTCCCCACCCACTGACCCTGACACATATAGTGTTCAGTTGCATGTATTAAAATGTATTATACAATAAAATTAACAATAAATCAATTACATGTAGAAAGCAACACTAAACTAGACAAATAAAAGCTATAAAAATGCTCATTCTTAGTTCACACACAACGAAACTCAATTATAGCAACAGGCAATTTGACTGTCCGTTCCAGATGCTACGCGACAGAAATATTTAAATACCAAAGCCACTCAAAAGTACTGAATAGTGCACTGCACTCCCAACAAACACCTCCTTAACACTGATAAAAATACATAATGGCATTCAAACTCAGATTAGAAACAGATTAGAACCCAGAATAAAGAACTTAATCAGTACCATAGTTCATCATTGTCATATTAGTTTATGCTGTTATTCCAACCGTGATGTCACAGAAATAGAAAAAAAGGTCTTTAAATATAAAATTAGAGTTTCACATTCGTGGATGGTTAGAACAAAAACTATGATTACTATGGAAAAGACAGATTTTATAGTGTAGTGTCAGGACACTGTAATGCATCAACTGTTAACAAACGATAAAGTCTTACAGACAACTCTAAAAATGCACCTACACTTACAGCATACTGTAGGCCTTTTCTAATGGTTCTTTTTGGAATAATAAAATGTTATGATTGCAAAATGTTTCATAACACTTGATTAATAAACTAATACATTTCAAGATTTACATCATAAAACCAGATGTGCCGTATGATCGGGTAGCAACAAAATAAAACTCACGATAAAAGTGCAGTATAGAGTGCGTAGAAGCACAGTAAATCTGGTATGGTTGCTTCAGCAAATGTATTTTATATTGTTATAGTTGCTTTTGTTGGACAGGTTTAGTCTTAAGGTTTAGTGTAGATGGCATATTATTTTTAAATTAACTCAATGGACCATCATTTTTTTTAACATCTGTTGTCAATTCACATTCATTCAGTTCATCAGTCAATCAAGTCACTTTTATGGACATTTGAAGTTTTGGACATTTGATGTTCAGCAATGTTATTCATTAAAAAAGACAAGAAAAGAAAAAACGGAGTATATACATGCACATTATTGTTTCACATGCATTATATGAACATACTAGATTTTCACACAGGGCCTATAAATCTTACTTTTTGCCATAAATAATGTGAGAAAATTGATTGTGAAATTTGATGTAAATGTTCATTTTAGGCCCTGTTTCACACTTTCAATCTATAAAGAAGTTTCAATTACAGTATAATTTATATACATTTCTATTATAATTTAAGTTTCAAATGCATACATTTGCATTTCCCAACTTTACACATGTAATGTTTATTTTGTATTTATATTCCATTTTTTTTTTCTGGCTCTTATTGTACATATTTAAATTTGCCTTACTTTAAAATAATTGATCTCATTACTCTACTATTCATTCTTGTTTTTCTGTTGACCAATTAACCAAGACATTTCCTCATACACGTACAGTACTTAACAATAAACGTAATTCTGATTCATGTTCTGAAACATGCTAGAAAAATAATATAATTTTTCTGAATTTTTCCAAAGAGCGTGAGCCGAGTAGTAATATATAAGATGCTTATGATGTGGAATCTACAAAAGGGTTCGGTAAAGACAGTGTAATCGATGGTGGAGAGCTGTGTAAATGTCATTTCCCTTTTTAGCATCTGCCAACTTCCTGCAGAAACCGCACTCTGCGAAAGGCAGAACTATACATACAGGAAAAAAAACTTGAAATAATGAATGAAACAACCTTTCCTATAGGGCATGTAAGTGTCTAAATGTGTCAGAGAGAATGTGAGTGAGTGAGTGAGTGAGTGAGTGAGTGAGTGAGTGAGTGAGTG
>CAIGQV010016735.1:14566521-14616332 GCA_903798115.1 Danio jaintianensis | reverse complement strand
GGATGATGGTGGAGCGTTTAAAGCAGGAGGGCACTTCACACAGCTCCAGTGATCTGTTGAAGATCAGGGTGAAGATGGGGGCCAGTTGGGCAGCACAGGATTTTAGACAGGCTGGTGTTACAAAATCTGGGCCTGGTGCTTTTTTCCTCTTCTGTTTTTGGAAGACCTGGCGCACATCATCTTCACTGAACTGAAGTGTTGGGGAGACGGGGTGTGGTGGAGGTGTTGATGGTGGTGTGAAGAGCAGTTCAGAGTGGGTGTGGGGTGTTTTCTCAATATGTACTTTTTGTACAATATTTATGTTTATGTATTTATGTACAATATTTTCTCAAATATGTACTCCAAAGGAACTTAAATGGTACATGTCATGATCCAACCATTTCATAATAATCAGGTAAAGGTCATTGGTTGTGCACCAATCCGATAAATGCTGCACATTTTCTTTGTATTCTGTCTTCTGTCTCTGTATTCTGACTGTTGAATTAGGTCCAACAACTGTCATATTGTCTGCATACTTTATAAATTTGTGTGGTGGGTAGGTTGGAACACAATCGTAGGTATAGAGAGCATACAGTAGTAGACTCAACACTTAGCCCTGGGGTGTTCCGGTGCTGAGTGTGAGAGCCAAATTTCACAGTTTGTGGTCAACTGGTTATGAAATCCTGTATCCAGGCACAAGTAGAAGGTGGGAGTTGCAGATCCAGCAATTTATTGATGAGGGTACAAGGAATAATACTGTTAAAGGCTGAGCTATAATCTATAAAAAAAGGCAGCCTTAAATCGTTTCCTGAATGCTCTGATGTGGGGGGCAATGGTGCAGCAGTTTACCCTGTAGGCAAAGTGATAGGGATCAAATTAAGGAGGGAGGCAGGCCTCGATATGTCGCAAGATCAGTCTCTCAAAGCACTCCATCAACACAGATGTCAGAGCAATTAGCCTAAAGTTATTCAAGCTACAGTTAAAAATCTTACTGAGAATCAGTAATGAGAGTACTTTCCCTGGTACTCCATAAGGTCTTTGCATAAGGTCAAAATGAAGAAAAGAAAATGTTTAATTTATCTGTAAGCAATGAGAAAAAGGCCTATAAGTCCATCTATATATATATATAAATGTTTTGAAGTTCCACTGGCTATAGTGCAAAGTATCATTTAAAAAATACAAGATGTTCTATAGAGCAATAGATCAAAATTCTCAACAACAACATCAGGAAGTCTGCTGAGAAACTTGGCCTTGGGCACCAGTGGATGCTTCAGCAGGACAATGACCCAAAACACAGAGCAAAAGTGGTGAAGAAAGGGTTAGCAGACAAAAACATTACAATTTGCAGTGGCCCAGCCAGAGTCCTGACTTAAATCCAATTGAGGATCTGTAGAGGGAGCTAAAGCTCAAGGTGATGGCAAGGAGACCTTCCAACCAGAAAGAGATGAAGCTCATTGCTAAAGATGAACGAGCAAAAATACCAGTGGCGTAATATGTAATATTTTAAATATGTAGGCCAAAATAAATATGAATCAAAAAGGTATGTTACGCTGAATGACGACAGAACATTATTTCTAACATATTTTTACAAAAGTTATTTAAAAGCATAAATGCAGACTTCCATTTGCTATGCTTCCTACGTATTTAAAATCATTTTGATTTGATGACAACACCAAAATATTGCTATACCAAGGGTTAATTCTCACGCTACAGTGCCTTGTATCTCAAGTAACAGATCGATTTGACAGCAATTTTTCTCGTGCATGTCCATCAAAGTCTATCCGTTTTAGTTAGACAGTCTTCTGTTTATATTTTTGTCCTACTCAGACAGAAAGCTGCCGCAGAGGGACAGTGGACCTGCTTTATTCAATCGCCTGCGGACTGACCAGCTCTCTATAATTAAAGCGGACTCCTCACAGTGCCTGCAGGCACTAAATCCCACACAGCATTGTAAACAGAGGTGCTGGATTCAAACCGACGGCTAAATGAATGTTTGACAGCACCAAGACACACACAGGTGACGCCTCAGTAAGCTCAATTATATAATCTCTGCTCTCCAGCTCCAGGGAAGCCTTGTTTCCTTCTTGGATTGATGTTTATCTTGTGGTGCAAATCAGATGGTTTCTGAACAGAAAAACTTTCTCAAAAAAATAAAATAAATAAAACAAGAAAGAAAGACACCTCCACAGCTCCAAAATTGTGAAGCTGTTGTTTTTGATAGACTTGCTCATAAAGCTTCAAGGCCTTGTTTTCAGGGATAATGATGCACAGCTGTAGGTGTCAGTATTCAGCGAGCATTTTTTTTGTGTTTAAAAGAAGTCCAGCAGACATTTAATAGACATCTTGGATAAAACAAGGCTAAATCTAGGTAAAAATATAATAGACATCTAAGAATAGTGCAAAGCCAGACTAGTCCTCAAATACACCAGAATGAAGGAATACACATGTGAAATCTGTCTATTTGATGGCTAGTAGATTTGGGCAGTTCTTAGATGTTCGTTAGATGTTCACTGACAGCCCACATTTGGCCTTGTTTTAGCCAAGTTATCTATGAATGCTTAGATGTCTATGAAACGCAGTATTGCATGTTCTATGTTCAAAATTGCATACTGTTATGATTGTTTATAAATGACCATGTCATGTTCTATCAAGTATGGATCTGTAGAAATTTTATCTAACATTGCTTTTATTATGTTGCCATTGCCTATACTCTCTGAAATGGTGACCGTGCAAAACAAGTGCAAAAAAAGTTATGTATATTTGTATTTGGTACCAGCATCAGTTGTATAGATTCCCTCTCATTGTATCATATTTCTTTTTTAAAGAATATGATGAATTTGGACGTATTTTCATTTCATATTCACCTTATTCTGCAATGCAGAAGTAAGCTCTTTTCTGCAATTGTTTTAGGATTTCCTATTCATTTGGTATGGGGAAAGGACTAGGAATAATAATTGGCAGTAAACAGTCAAACTTGCTCTACAAATAAGTGTGTTCATGAATAAATATTATTGGAAGTGAATGAGAGCAGATATCTCAAGCCAATACGGTTCCAATGGCTGCATCCACTCATTTGTGAAAGAATAAGTCAATACTTGATTGAATGCAGTAATAATACATTTGAATTCATTCTCTTAATTCAAATTTCACTATGAACACCTTTGAACTTTGTAAACAGGCCAAGGCCAAAAAAACATGTATCAGTAATGACAAATTTACCATGATTTACAAAAGACGTCCAATAAAAATGTCATTTAGTATAACAAAGATATAACAACAGCTATACCACAATATTTCAAATCAGTTTCTGAATCATCCCCAAGATGCCTCCGAAACATCACTTTAGTGTTGTTTTTGTGAGGCCTGCTTAAGGAGCTTCCAGGCTTTGCTAGCTTATTTGCAAGGATAATAGAGCTCAGCTGTGAGCAAGGGGCAGCAGGTGTGTCCCAGATGAAAGAATGTCCTCTGTCATCCTCCACATTAGTCCTGCAGACACCAAGCTCTGGCAGGTGGACTATTGAGTGCCAGCATAAGCGCTTATACCAGCATTCTGAGCCTGTGACTTATGCTGGTATCAAACCGGAGAGGTTTATGGCTGAACATTATATGGCCACCACCAATCACCTCAGCATGTGAATAGCTATTTCCTCTGTTCTTCATTGCAGTCAGAATCCACTTGACAGATTATCAACTCCACTGCTTCCTTGGCCACTACTTTCAGGTTCTCAGATTTTTGTGAAGACTTTCAAATGCTACCCAGGCTTTTGTTTTCTTCCTCTCCATTTGCATTAGTAGATCACTTGGACAGTTTTGTAATTACTGAACCACATGGCAGTATGGCTCATACACGAGAGCGAAAATTGAAATCACATCTTGCATGCTTCATGATCTCATTTGTCATCACATGACATACATTCATTCAGATAAATCCACCAGGCTGCCATTTTTACATGCAGGTTACTGTAATATATCAGCTCAGCCGGTCTGAATTCTTGCATAGCTCTTTCATCACATGCTTTTCTGTGTCTTAATAATAAAGACTTTAAAAGGGTTTGTACAGTCAGATGTTATGAAAGAGTCTTTTTGAATTCTGTCATCATTTACTCACTTGCCTCATTGCAAACCTGTATACGTTTCTTTGGAGTGTAGTGAACTTCACAGAATATCTTATGCCATGTTTAACAGATGGAATAAAAACAAATAGGTGAGTGTCTGCTTAAATGTTTTATACAGCTTTTGAGGAAATCAAAAGTCAATAATAAACGAAATATGGCTCCATCACAATATACAGTATTCCTTCCTACATAACAGATATTTTTATATGTACAATTTACACAATATACTTCTGTACTTATATATAACTGAATAAGGGATCATACTAAATTTTATTGTAATTAACAACTTACTGCTGACAAACGAAGAAAACCCAGAATAGCGACTATGTTTAAAGATTTAAAAATGACAATTCTTGAACAGGTTGGTGCTTTTTGGGTTATCCTTATTTAATATGTCATAAAATGATCTTTATGTAGACTATATAAATATACACTGAATAATACAGTATTTAAATCCCATCTTCTGTAAATCTTTTTTTGCACTCACAGAACACATTGTATTAAATAAGAAAAGAATTTAATGTGGTATTACTTTAAATTAAATTATATTATTGAAACCCATGTACATTATATATATTTATTTTTCAAATGTTCCAATATATATTTATACATTTTGATGAACCAGAAGTATTCTAACCTAAAGAAGTATCTTATTGAAACCTAAAGAACCTCTAATATTCAAAAACAAATAAATAAGCTAAATAAAAATGAGCTTGAATACATTTAAAAATGGTTCTTATTAAGGATCCTTGAAACCGTTGAAAGACCTGTATACATTCAAAGCTGTAGCTTTCTGTCCACTTTCATTTGACACTTAAATTCTCACCCACTCAAACACAATTTGCTGTACTCACCTTTTGTTGTTGCTCTCTCAGTTCGGTCTTAAATCCGGTGTGAAGGTGTGTAAAGGTTTGCTTGTTCTGAGGATGTGCAGATTCTGTGCCCACGTCCGTCTCTCTCTCTCTCAATGTTCTCACTCTTTCTTTCTCTTTTTTTCACTCTGTCACTCTCATTTACCCTTTCTCAGGCTGGACATCCTCTAGTGTTGGGTTTTTTCCGTGAGGAAAGAGAGCATTTCTTGTCTTCGTGCCAACCATAGGGATGATGTGGATGAGTCCATTAACATTAGCATGATTTGATCTACACACTCAACCACACAGCTTTAAATCAATCAAGTTTATAGGATATTTATAATTTAAAATCAGCCAAACAGCATCATTTTTTTGTGATCTAAGCCAAGTGTGCACCCAAATTCCATTTTATCTTATGATCTGCAACGTTGCAAAGAGAAAAAATAGGATAAGAGGTTAGTAATCTGCTTACATCCACTGGAATTGTGTGTAAGGACAGATCTTTGTTGGGACATGGCTGAGGGAGGGCGAGTTAATAAATATTTTATACTTAGATGTCCATTTCAATTGTGGACCTTTCTTTTTTTATGACAGGTGACACATATCCTGAATAAATAAACAGTGAACCAGAATGAACAGCGCTCAAATCTCCACAGAGTGACCAAAGAGCTGAACCGGCCAATCAGATGATGAGTCCACCCCCTGTCAATGATGAGGCAAGTGGGATTTTACATCAGCGTAAACAAACCAACCCCACTGGACATTTCACAAATCATTTCCCCTGAGGGTTTTTTCTCCTTTATCCTTATTTTTAGTCTTCTTTCATGTGACTGCATGTCACCATAAAGGGTATACAGTTTAAACCAAATCAATTTAGCTGTTCAGAAGCATGTAAATTTAAAGATTAAATTTAAATTTTACATCAGAGTTCCTTTGACTCCCAGTAATGCCCAAGGAACAGGAATTTGCTTACGGAGAGAATGAAATGAATAAAACATCAGTAAATAAAGAGGTGAAGAAATGAGTGCTCTGGGATTTCAGCTGCAGTGTGCTGGAAGTGTGTCATGTTAAGCAGCTGGGAAGGATGAATGCAGCAGGGTTCTACCTTGGGCACACTATTGGCACATTCATTAGCACCGCATATAGGAGATGCCTACACTGTATTTCTCTCATTCATTTCTCTCTCCAGTGAACAATTTAATTGACCGATACAGAGGACAGCTTTAGTTTAAGCATATGCAAGTGAACTGCTTATTCTTTCTGCTGCTAGCAATATTAGTATATAGAAAGATATACACTCGCATGCCATTTTAGTTACCTTATTCTTTCATGTAAGAGTGGTCACAGCCATTAGAACCTAATTGTTTTATTGTTTCCGCTCTCATTCACTTCTATTGATTTTTAGCCATAAAAAAGCCGGCTGTGCTGCTTGATGTTGCAAATCTTCTCACGATATTACTTTTATTTGTGTTGACATAAACATGTTTGTGGAGTTTACTTCAATTTATTATTTGTATTCATTCCCCCATAGCCAAATGAATCGAAAATCCTAAAGCAATCGCAGAAAAGAGCTTACTTCCACATTGCAGAATAAGGTGAATATGGTAGACCTTTCTAGTTCCAGGCAGGGGCGCAGTTAGGGTTTCTAGCCTCCTGACTGATTTGTATTCCAGCCCCCAAGGCCTTATGTTATCTTATCTTCTTGCTACATGTAGCAACCATCATAATAAAAAACGAATTACAATTGTTACATATACAATAAGAGTAAATAAATAACTCAATTTGAACATTCTATTAAATTAAATTATTCATTTATAACTATATATTAATAAATAATTATATGCTGTCAACGGTACAAGTGATTTATTTATTTATTTATTTCTCATAGAAGTTGTGTTTTAGCATGACTGTAGGCCATATGAAACCATTTAGAAACAGTTGGGCACAAATTTATATAACACCGTTGTAATGTCTCTCCTAATGAAGCACATGTCTTATAAGCTGTATTAGAGCCAAACTGTGTGTGTGTTTTTTTTTCTCAAAGCAAATTGTATGATTACAACATCTTGTTGAAACCATCAGGTTGAGTAACTGAGAGAATTTCTATTTTATGTTACTTTAAAAAGCTTCATAAAAACTACCTTCAGCATCATAACAAAAAGGAGCACTAAAATATGCAGTACGTATTATGCATACACCAAAATATGGGGTTTTGCTGAGCCCCCTGTGTGACTGACTATGACCACATCTGCATGCCTAAATGCAATGGCTGATGAGATATTTCCATTAACAAACCATCGATAATAAATCGATTATATAATTGAAAAGTAAGCAAAAACACATGCAAAGGAAGCATATTATACAGTAATGTGTGGGCTATACTAAACATGTATTTGTCGCTATTCCTTGCAAGTGGTTTTATTTAATAGTTAATAGTTTTGTAATAGTTAATTACTTGTCCACCCAATTATGTATGTAAGGACTTTTTTTTGTTTGTTTTTACAGTGTTGCCACCTGCATACAAATGAGCTCTTCCTCCTCCCTGCTGTTTCCCTCATTATCAAGCACACCAGCTTCATTTACATGTTTTTTTCTGCCCTGTACACATCTGTCGTCTCCCACATACCGGTTCCCTATCCCTTAGGACGCATCCCACCGCCCAGGTCACTGGAATAAGAGAGAGTAGCCTGGCAACTGCAAGGTTAAAAAAACATAATCTTGTCCTTTTGTTGACAGTTTAATATATTATGTTGTGAAATACTGAATCTCTCTGGGGCTCTCTGGCGTTGTTGTTTCTTTTTAAAAATCCATTAAATTTGTTATGGTTAATGTTGCATTACCCATGACTAATGGCTAATAATACTGTAGCAAAACTCTATAGCGCTATAATATGGCAGTGTATTGCCTCTTTAGTGTTTGTAGCTTGGTTTCTGCTTTAAGACTCCCTATTTTTGTTTTAGCTACTGTTGGATCATATAATGAATTTATATAAGGAACCTTATTTTTATTTATTTAATTATGATTGTGAACTTTTTTCTGTCATTTATCATTCTCGACTTTCAAGTTATTCATTCATCTGTATACAGTCATTTTAGATGCTGTGCATGAAATCCTTTTTTTTCTTTTTTAAAAGCTCATTCATTTTCATTTCCAGTCACATGTCAAGCCTAATGTAAATCGTGTAAAGTGTAAATGAGGGAGGAGCAATTAGAGTCAACCTGACAGTGTGAATCTATTTGACATAGGAGAAGCACCCCATTTATTTCCATAGTAAAGACCTTTTCAGTTCCATCATGGTTAAGGCATGTTGGTGTATGCTGATAAATGCTGTATGTGGTGCCCACATCTTACCTTAGGCTAAGTAAGTGCACTAGAGTGAGGATACCAGCCTGATCAACATGCATCAATGCATACATGCTTCTGGACTCATGGCGTTATTAGATAATTTAAAGGTCGACATGCATGGGTGAAGAAAATATGTAAGAAGTTGTCTTTTAATACACATAGAATTATTTTTCCATCAATATTAGACTGTTTTAGCTATTTTTCTAGATGATTCTAACATCCTTTGTATTAGGGTGGTTTTCCATGCAAAGTTATTTGTTAAATAGCAACATAGAACTCGGTTTTTGATATTTAGCTTTTCAAGTTTATCCCTTTCAGTCAATATTTTGTATTTCTCCTGATGCCTTAATTGGTTCACTTAATTGAAATTCATGCAAAGCTAATTAAATAACATATCACAGTTAGTTATTGTCTAGTTAATTCTGTTGTTTTTGTCATTTTTAACATAACCACAATGAAATAATTCAGTAAGTCTGTGCTTTTTTAAATTATTTGTAATTTTTAATGTGCTTGTCAGAGCCAACAGCCATGTCCTAAACCATAGTAAAATATATCAAGTGCACTCATTCAATTCAATAATATACCACAATAACAAGAGTGTAAACTAGAGATGCATCCATAATCGCTCACAATACCCTTAAATAGGGTACTGTTTGATGGGCAGCCGTGAAGTCTGAAACCACAATGAAAAAAAAAAGTGATGAGCTGTGTCATAAATCACTCTCTATACTCTCCAGGGAGTTATTTAAGGAAGCCATCTGCAGTGGTGTATAAAACCATAGTTGACCTTATCGAGTGCACTCTTCTGTTGAAAACAAACACACAAACAAATAATCATATAAAGCATATGCTGATTAGATATTAGGTTTTGAACCATGGCTGGTGGTTTGAGTTGGTTCTTGCTGGTCATGTGCTGGTTTAAGCTGGATTTTTGGTAGTCATGAGCTGGTCAGATTCAGCAAAGAACCAGCTAAAACCACCAACTATGGCTCAAAACCTATACCAGCATATGTTTTTTTATTTTTATTTATTTCAACAAGGTCATTCAATTACATAAGGCACCGCAATAAAAGAGTATAACAATAACAAGAAATGGGCCGTGTCCAATGGGCTGTGGTTAATCAATCCATCCATTAAAAACCTTTTCCTGTTTCATTTAAGAAATTATTTAATAACTTATAATGAATGTATAAATACATTTAATTTAATATAATAAATACACTTATTTAATAAATTGTTCAAAGATTCTAAATATATATATATATATATATATATATATATATATATATATATCTTCTTCATTATAAATCACTTTGTAAGTCTCTTTGGATAAAAAGTGCTAAATGCAAATAAATAGGCCTATCAAGTGTGCACTCAGTCGCTAGCGCTAAAGAATAGCTTGTACTGTATTTGCTCACTCGTTTTCATTGTTTTTTTCAAGTGGACAACGTTACTGGACTGCAGGGAATAGTGAATAAAGAAACACCTGTACAGGTCCTTCTCAAAAAAAAAATTGCGTATTGTATAAGTTCATAATTTTCTGTAATGTACTGATAAACATTAGACTTTCATATATTTTAGATTCATTACACACAACTGAAGTAGTTCAAGCCTTTTATTGTTTTAATATTGATGATTTTGGCATACAGCTCATGAAAACCCAAAATCTCAAAGAATTTGCATATTTCATCCGACCAATAAAAGAAAAGTGTTTTTAATACAAAAAAAGACAACCTTCAAATAATTATGTTCAGTTATGCAATCAATACTTGGTCGGGAATCCTTTTGCAGAAATGACGGCTTCAATGTTGCGTGGCATGGAGGCAATCAGCCTGTGGCACTGCTGAGGTGTTATGGAGGCCCAGGATGCTTCGATAACGGCCTTAAGTTCATCCAGAGTGTTGGGTCTTGCGTCTCTCAACTTTCTCTTCACAATATCCCACAGATTCTCTATGGGGTTCAGGTCAGGAGAGTTGGCAGGCCAATTGAGCACAGTAATACCATGGTCAGTAAACCATTTACCAGTGGTTTTGGCATTGTGAGCAGGTGCCAGGTCGTGCTGAAAAATGAAATCTTCATCTCCATAAAGCTTTTCAGCAGATGGAAGCATGAAGTGGTCCAAAATCTCCTTATAGCTAGCTGCATTGACCCTGCCCTTGATAAAACACAGTGGACCAACACCAGCAGCGGACATGGCACCCCAGACAATCACTGACTGTGGGTACTTGACACTGGACTTCAGGCATTTTGGCATTTCCCTCTCCCCAGTCTTCCTCCAGACTCTGGCACCTTGATTTCCGAATGACATGCAAAATTTGCTTTCATCCAAAAAAAGTACTTTGGACCACTGAGCAACAGTCCAGTGCTGCTTCTCTGTAGCCCAGGTCAGGTGCCTCTGCCGCTGTTTCTGGTTCAAAAGTGGCTTGACCTGGGGAATGCGGCATCTGTAGCCCATTTCCTGCACACGCCTGTACACGGTGGCTCTGGATGTTTCTACTCCAGACTCAGTCCACTGCTTCCGCAGGTCCCCCAAGGTCTGAAATCGGTCCTTCTCCACAATCTTCCTCAGGGTCCGGTCACCTCTTCTCGTTGTGCAGCGTTTTCTGCCACACTTTTTCCTTCCCACAGACTTCCCACTGAGGTGCCTTGATACAGCACTCTGGGAACAGCCTATTCGTTCAGAAATTTCTTTCTGTGTCTTACCCTCTTGCTTGAGGGAGTCAATGATGGCCTTCTAGACAGCAGTCAGGTCGGCAGTCTTACCCATGATTGCGGTTTTGAGTAATGAACCAGGCTGGGAGTTTTTAAAAGCCTCAGGAATCTTTTGCAGGTGTTTAGAGTTAATTAGTTGATTCAGATGATTAGGTTAATAGCTCGTTTAGAGAACCTTTTCATGATATGCAAATTTTTTGAAATAGGAATTTTGGGTTTTCATGAGCTGTATGCCAAAATCATCAATATTAAAACAATAAAAGGCTTGAACTACTTCAGTTGTACGTAATGAATCTAAAATATATGAAAGTCTAATGTTTATCAGTACATTACAGAAAATAATGAACTTTATCACAATATGCTAATTGTTTGAGAAGGACCTGTATATAGAGGGCGGTGAGCATGGGTCAGTTAGCCTCTGCTGGTAGCTATCGTAACTACATAATATTTGGAAAAATAAAAATTCCGCAGTCCGGAAATGTTGTGAACCTGTTACATTAGTAGGCCTGATAACGGGAGACGCGCATCAGCAGGAACAAATATTCCAGGTATAGACTGTTTACATATAAATCCAGGTAGTCTATAATATACCTGAATGGTCTGAACACATTGCTAGATATATGGTCTATTTTTGTTGAAGTAACCAGGAAGTTTCCTTACAGATATCCAAGAATATGTCTGCATATTAGCATTTGGTCGTTGCTCATTTATTTGAATAGCCATCGTGACAAGAAAATGTCGGTCAGGAAACACCTAGATAAGAAGACTTTATTTTGACCCATCTTGTGCACTATTCAAACCACTAGGGGGAGCAGTAGACACACCACCCGAATATAACACCGTCTTTACTGTGTTATTTCAAACCAGATTACCAAACTATATGATGATATCAGGGCTTGCCTTGAAGATCCAACATCACCCATAAGCCTGATTGTCAATGATGTGGTAATGCATCTGTGGGACATTGTATTTGCTTATGAAACATCTCCACTGTTAGCTGTTGAAACTGATAAACCAGCAGCCTGCAGACTCCGGGCCAAGTGCCTCTTAACACTCGTGGAGTTTTGTTTTTGTCATGTTGACATGTCAAATATTTTAGGGAGAAATAACACAGAACAGTCTATTACATCAAAGTGTTTGTTGTCTCTCAACACTATTTTCACTAAATATTGTATATAAACCCCGGTACATGTCAGTTCATTTAGAGAGCTGTTGGGTTCCAGATATAAAGAGGACAGATAGTTTGCAATTGAAGCATTTCAAATGGATGAAGCCTTCAAGTGGAGATGGAATTGGATTTTGGATTATAGATGTGGAATAATTGTTGTCTTCAATTAACTTGCTGAATTCACACATCGGATAATGGATTCTGCAATTATACGGACTCTTTTCTTTTTTTTCTTTTAATTAAGATCCAAGAAGATGGAAATTGTGCCTTTTTCAGGCATGTGTTCTGTTGTTTTTATATATAGTTTACATTTTTCCTAATTTAGTCATTGTGTTCCAGGCGGTATGAATGGCTTGTCTTCCTTAGAATGATTGTGTGGATGCATTTATGGACTTTTAAATTTATGAAATGGACTCAAACCAGTTGAACTGAATTTAATATGTCAAATAACAGAATTTTGAAGATATATTAAATACTTGCATTATATTGTTTGCGATTCATAATATTACATGTTTCAAAATTGACTGCATTTTTTATGTATTTAAATGTATTAAAATAATTCCCCCTTCTATTTTTTTACATGCTTAAATATTTTAAAGATGTGTTTTAAATATGATTGTTTGTGTGTATATATGTAGATGGAGAAATAAGAAATGAGCATTTATGTCGGTGTCATTCAAACTTAATCAGGTCAAAAGAACATTAACGTGACTTTGTAGAAGGTTAGAAGTGTAAATGTGTGCCAATAATTCAAGGACGGCCTCTTTTTCCTGCTTCTCCTTAGCATGTGTCTGAAGTGTGTATGTGTATTTACACACAACAATAACCTGGAACTGTATGGTCTTTCTCCTGCCTGATACAGTGAATCAGAGCTCCATCTCTCTGCCTGACATCTTCAGGCTGAGTTTAGTAAACATCGCTAATCAGCCAATACTGTTTAACTAATAACAGTGGAGCGCGTGGTTGCTGTTTTGGTTTAGGCATTGTAGTAGTTGGCAGCAGGGTGCATTGCCCTTTAGGGGAGTTTGTACCATGTTCCCCATTTAAAATACAATGCATTGACACACACACACACTAAAAAAAATCTACAGTTTTAATGTTTGAAGCTTATCAGTTCTGTCATCACCTTTTAGCAGTTCAATTTCAGTTCATCGACCCCCTCCTCCAAAAAAACGTCCTGGTCCTGATGGATTTGTTCATGTCTGTTTGAAGTTTACTGTATCAACAATACACAGAACCAGCTGGAATAAACCCGTCTTAATGTTGTCCTTCACGTAACCCTCGCCTACACTAAAACTGAAAGGAAATATTATGAAAAAGACTATTTTCGGTTGTTCTGAGTATTCATCAGCTCGTCTTATACGGCTTAAAGAATGATTAAGCATATTTGAAATCAACATTGGTCTAAATCATAATAGAGAGATCTTTCACAAAGCAGTATAATGGCTTTGTAAAAGGATAAAACGCTGGTAGAATAAGGTCAAATCATTTTCAGTAAACATTTTATAAAATACCACAGTAACATTTTATGAAGCTATTTACACTTTTGTTTACTACACTAAAAAATGCTGGGTTATTATGCGTATGTAATACGGACTAACTCAACTGCTGGGTTCATTTTTAAAATTAAATTAATAGGACCAAATTTAACCTGATGCTTGGGTTAGTCCATATTTTACTCAATTTGGGTTTAAATAACCCAGCATTTCTTAGAGTCTATTTATTTATGTATACACTGGTTGAAATTAATGTATAGCAATGGATAGAATTGCTAGACCACGTGAAAATCCTCAGTTTCTTTGGATTTAGAAAAATATTCACACGGACAGATGTGTGTGCGTGCGTGCGTGCGTGCGTGCGTGCGTGTGTGTGATCATTCCGAAATCCCTCTAACATGATGATTTGGTGTTCATGCTATGAAAACAACGATTTCCAGGATTCTTTTGATGAATAGAAAGTTTAAACAATTTGTAACCTTATCAATGTATTTTTTGTCACATTTGATAAGCTTAATGCATCCATGCTGGATGATTATATAAAAATACTAATTATTGATATTCTATAAATATGATATAAAACCCAATTATTATAAAAATATGAATAAATATATATTTTTAATAATCTGAGAAAATTGTATTAACCCCAATTTTTTGAATGGTACTTTGTTATGAATGCAAAGACATTAAAATAATCATTGATGAATTGTGTTTGTACAATTTTCTTTGTGCGTTGTTTATTTAGCTTCTTAACATTAGCTTTTTATTTAAGTTAACTTAATGACGTATGTGGATTTTTATTGTATTTCTTCCTTTGCTGTATATTATTACTCTGTTTGTATAGTCAAAAATCTATAATCATTCATGTTTAATTCTTATAAATACTTCCTGGATGCATCTCCAAAAAATCTTTGCATCTCCAAAAAATCCATCTTTTTTTTTACGTAACATTATTTATCTAAGATAATAATAAATTATAATACTAGTCATGATGGTGATGTTTTGTTGTAGTTTTTCTAGAAGTCATTGAGGCTCCAGACTGTTTATGGCTTGTCGTATGTCATAAAATCTGTTCTTGGAATACCACAGCGGCATCTCAAGCACATTGTTTTGGTAGATTCCGTTTGAAGGACAGGTGTGTGCCATACAACAGGCTGCAGGTGCAACAGAAGATTTATAGATTTTAATCACATTATACTGTTGAGCAATAATTCTGCCCCAAGGCTACAGGAAAAAGTGTGGTTGGGGAGTGTATATTCAGTGTAGATTGAGCATTATAAGTCAGATACAGAGCAAATTGGTCAAACACAAATTTTGCACATTTGTGATAATTCATCAGTGATTACTGACTTGTTGCCGTAAGAGACTGATTGATGATGTCTTTGTTTTTGCTATTTGTTATTGATATGTTTTTTTATTATTGTTATTTTTTGCTTTGTTTTGTTTTTGTATTTGTTTGAGTAATTTAAAATAACAAATAATAATTGTAGTTTTATGGTGTGTATGTTTATTTTTTTATTTTTATGTTATAAATTGAACATATGTTTTCACATTTGCTTTTTATCAGTAAGTACTTAAAACAACTGATTATGAAATAAAGGATGAGGTGGCTTTAAATATATATGTTTGTATGAATATAAATCATATATACATACAGTTGTTCAAGACACAAAAAATCTTTTTACTTGTAAATTGATATATGTCTCATAAATGAATAAGTGTATAGTGACTGCAAACCTAAAATGCTTATGATATAAACCTCTTTAAACCTCCCTTTATATTTAAAGGTGTATTTCAAATCCCACGTAGAGCTCAGACTATTTGCCACACAGGGTGGAAAATAACAGCCACAAAATACTCGTGCCAACAAGAAACACGGTGCATTTCTCAATGGCAAAATAAGCAGTTGGTAATTTGCATCATTACAGTTCGGTGAGAGGGTGTAGAGTTTTCAACCAAAAGCCAAATCTCCTAAATTTGCTTTATTGTTAGCTTTAGTAGGGCTGAGTGTTCTTTCTGTTTCTTTTGGCACATTTGAAGCAGACGGTACAAATTAGAACAAGTCCTTCTTGCCTACTTTCACCTGCCACAGCCACTATTAGTCTGGTGCTTGACTGGCAGGTAAATATATATGTCATGGAATGTATACACTGCAGCATAACAAGCAAACATATATGTCATATGCAAATAGAACATCAGCAGAACACTTATCTGTTGTAATATCTTCCATTTTATACCATTCTTGTTGATGTGAATAATGATTGTATTTTATTTTATTTATTTATTTATTTTATGCAGTTCACAGGCCAACAGGAATATCATAACTCATCTCCTAGATGAATCCAATGGTTCCAGTGACTCTTTGGTGTGCTTTATAATGGTATGTTTTTGCATGTTATATTAACTAAAGAATGGCCTCAGTGATAAATCCACAGATTTCATACTATATCAATTTTCCCTGTCTGAGAGAACAAATGCCTTAGGGCATGAATTGTCTCGAGGGCTCATTCTTTATGTGTTTAAGCTCCTGTTCGCACACATTAAACAGAAAGTAAGAAGGGAAATAAAGATGAAACCCAGATTTGATTAATTCTTTCAAAAATGCGGTTCCATGATCTCCTGGGGTGTGTTGTGAACTGTTATGCAAAACAGTTGTTATATGAGCTGAGGTCTTCGTGGTAAAAAATTGAGCCTGCTTCCAGGTACACCTTAAGTCAGGTAAAGGCTGTCAGAAACAACCAAATGAATTCATTTCTGTCACTATAACTGATTTGCTGATAGAACGTGTCTGTTGGTGACCTTAACAACTTGGCGAAAGTTGCCAAACAAAGTCCTCCATCATGTAGACATTTTAGGATTTTTTAAATGGATTTCTTGACAGTACAAACACACACACACACACACACACACACGCGCACACACACACACACACACACACAATTACATATGCTACTACTGCTGCTGCTCTGTTGCTCCTGGTCGTAGACTGTTCAAACAGAATTAAGTCCCAGAAACTGTTCTAAAAGATTAGTTTGGCTGAATCAAAGGTTGACCTGTTACCTAATCATATGATTAATTTGTCTTTGGTATTTTCTGGGTTATTAAAAAGATAGTTCGCCTCAAAATGAAAAATTCTGTCATCATTTACACACGCTCCATTTGTTTGTCTCTTTTTTTTTTTGTATGAGCACAAAAGAAGAAATGGCAGACGATACTTCAACAAAAAGTCATTTAAACTGAAAAATGGAAATCAGCTGAAACATTTCACAAAGAAAAGGCAATTCGAATAGTAAAATAAAAATCTAATTAGGAAGCAAGACGACTGAAATAAAATATTTGATTTTCTGTTCCTTAATTAAAACAAAAACTATAGCAAAACTCTTGTGTTTTTAGTTTATTTGGTTTTTATTATTATATCATGATTATTATTTTTTTAATTATTAAGTATAATACAATACACAATGTGTTCTTTCAACATTTCTCTATTTAATACACATATTTTAAACAGAGTCAAATTCTAAAGTTATAAAATGCACAGATCTATTTCAATATTTTCTCATTTATTTTTCCTATCTATTGCCATCACACTTGTTATTACTCTTGTCAGTTTCAGTCAGCACACTTTTGGGTGTGACTCAGAACAATTGAATGGATTCACTCCTGCATTTGTCATTCCCATGTGACTGTTGGCCCTTTTAGCAGCATGAAAAACAAACCCTTAATTAAAAAGTTTAGTATATACAGAAAGCATGTCAGCCTCTTCATTTTAGCAAAAATAACCATAATCACTGCATGTGTAACAAGCAGAAAGTGTCCAAAAGCTTTTATCTTACATTTAATATGAAGTGTTTAAATATAATTAGGTGTTTGTGTTATATTTAATCTAAAATAAAGGTAGTTTGAATTTTTGTCTTTACTAAAATGTTTTTTGTTAGCCATTTCTGAAGGCATTAATTATCAGTATAATGTCCTTTCATTTGCCTTGGTGTATAGAGATGAATGGAGAGGAAATCATAACAGAACATGAATAAATCTGAATCCATCAGTCACTTTATCAAAATTTTCTGTTAACTAAATAAAATTGTTATCTCCCATGTCATTGGTGCATGAAAACAAATGCTGACAAATAAGTATAATTAATGCAGTGCCGAAAACTGTGTTATCAGCAGTATCCTACATACTACAAAGAGAAAGTCTCAAGAGGGGAAAAAAAATGAAGTTACGACAGTTAGAAGGACCTGGTGAAACAAGTTCTTGATCTTTCAAGGTCATCTTTATTTTCCATTGAACAATCTAAATCTGAGTTAAGATTACTTCTAAAAAATATCTGTAGTACAAAATACTAAAATACTATTAACTAAATATAAATATAACTAATTAAACTGAATAACATCCAAGTCAGTTTTATTTTAAATATTTTTTATTAAAAAAAGAAGCAATATACACCCTTAAGGAACCTTAGAATAATAAAATAAAATACATTCCAACATTCACACGTACCACAACTATACATAAACAAAATTAGTCAAGTTAAAATACAAAGGCCGACAGTATCATATAACAATACCAGCATGCAGCAGAAGAAGAAAATCTGCTACACCGTATGCATTTTCTCTGCTTCTCTGATCAGTTTCGTTACAGGTGTTTGCATTCAGTGTCAGTAATATGAGTTAGGAAGGAGATATGTGTGTAGAATGGCTTGATGTCAGCAGCTGACCTCGGGTCAGAGCTGCTGGTAGCAGGGGCCTTTTGCTGGAGTCAGCCTGTCATATCTGCTGCTGACTAGGCTATTCCTGTGGGAATTCATTCGTATCTTGTGCCCACAGATCTCAGAGGAGTTCAGTTAGGCCAATAGCAGTGTAAAGTTTCAGGAAAACAACAGTGTTTTTTCTTGCCCCCATAGTCTGTAGCATGAATTGGTTGATCAGCTTGTCTGTCGTCTGCTTCCCATCCTACACCTCTGTGCCTTCCCGAGGGTAAAGAATCCCAGTGGAGCTCAAACCAGGGTAGAAATGGCCATTAAACTGACTGAGAGCAGGCCCGCTGTAAGCTAAAGTGGAGTGGGAGGGTGACGGGGACATGGGTGGCGGTGGGGGCAGAGGTGAAGCCCAATCGGACACCGTGGTGCTCGGAGTGAAGGTGGAAAAACCTGTGGTTTGTGAGGCTCTCTGTGCTCCATCTACCTGCAGACTGAGTGTAAAGGGGCGACTCAAGGGATCCGCTTCCATGTCAAGAGATCCGGCCGCGACTCCAGACATCTCAGTCAGGAAGTTGCTCAAGCATGGCGATGGACCCGTGGATGCGGGTGATGGGCCCTTTTCAGGTGAAGTGGAAATGTCAACGGATTGACTTTTCGGGCTGCCCCTACCATTACTGTCTCCTGACTCCGAGCTCAGATTCCCTCCAGAACTGCCCTTCTCTGGGAGACTGTCAGACTTTCTCTTCCTCTTGCGTCTGAAATTGCCGTTGTCAAACATTTTTTCACAATTTGGATCTAAGGTCCAGTAATTGCCCTTCCCTTTAAAATCAGAGAGATAAAATAGTAGCATGATAAATACGTTATTATATGAACGATTATTTAAAAAAACATTATTTATTAATTTTCTATGAATTATTAATAGTGTAAAACATATACAATTTAATTAAATATAAAAAATATATAATTTTTTGTAATTATTTTAATATTAAACAATTTGGAACAAACTATTATTTGTATTGCTTTTGTGAGTTTTTATCTTAATTTAATAAATAAACAATCCCCTCCCAAACACAAACAAACAAAAAACTCTCACCTGGATCATCTTCATCTCGTGGAACCTTTTTGAAACAGTCATTAAGTGAGAGGTTGTGTCGAATTGAGTTTTGCCATCCTGCTTTGCTCTTGTTGTAGAAAGGGAAATTGTCTGCAACATACTGATAAATCTGACTGAGAGTCAGGCGCCGTTCTGGGGCACCATGTATTGCCATTGCAATAAGAGCAGAGTATGAATACGGTGGCCTGACCAGCTTCATAAGATCCTCCTGAGACGGCATGGAGAACCAGCTCAATTCCCCACCAGGACCGCCTGGTGGCCCAGGTCCCAAATACGGCCTCTGCATTCCGTAGTGCTGGGGAACGAAAGGAGGTCCAGCAGGGCCAGGCGTTCCACTCAGATAAGGAGCGCTGTTCATTCCTGGGCTGTTGAACCACAGGTAGGGGTTAGGCGATGAGGCGGCATAGTCTCCGAGTTCGTATGAAGAAGGGTTAGTTCTCTGTGGACTCGGAAGGGATGGAGGTGGATAGTAGCTGTCGCTGTACAGACTCAATTCTGGAGGTTCCTGTCCAAGGCTAGGGAACTGAGGCCCACATCTTGTCGGAGACTGACCTTGAGACTCATAGGATGTCATTGCACGATCCTGATGGTGCTCCAGTTGGCATAAGAATAAAAAGTCTGTTTAGATGGGTTTTTTTTTTCTTTTTCTCTTGTCCTCTGATGACCTTATCCTTAATGTTATCCCCCAAGAATATTTTCAAGAGCTCCTGCTTGTGTCCTCTGTCAGTGCTATTGTGCTTTCTTCTGCTTTATCAACATTGTCACTTGTTGCACCTGTTTTATTTATGCATATGTAGCACCGCCTCAGTCCCACCTTATTGAAAACTTCAACGTGTTTAGGCTCTTCTTGACACAGCCCCTATAACCACCCACCCATCCACTCCACATAAACCAGCAGCACCAGCATCACCTGGAGGCATTCACAGAGTTGAGCTGACACTGGAATTTTCTGTTACAACCACCTGAAAGTCCTGATACATTAGCAGTCAAAGGTGTGGACACATTAACTTTTTTAATGTTTTGAAAGAAGTTAAGCAGCGGCATTTATTTGATTTGAATTTATAATAGTCTAGCCAAAAGCCTTCCATGTAAAAATATTCATTCCTGTGTTTAAAAGCTGCATTTTCCGCATCATTACTGCAGTCCTGTATGACACGCAATCTTTCAGAAATCATTGAAATATATGCTGTTTTGCTGCTTTGATATTATCAATTGTTCTTGAGGTTCAATGATGATTAAGGGTTCTTATTATTAGTAATGATGAAAACATTTGGTTCTGCTTTATATTTTTAAATATTGTGTTATAACATTTGGAAAACTTTTCCTTACTTGACTGTTAATTGAATGTGTCCCTGTGTCCTGTTTCAACACTATGATATTAATTTTTATTTTTTTTCTGTGAGCCATCATGTAGCCTAGTGATTTCTAAAGGACCATGTGACATTGATGACTGGATTGTGCTCAAAATTCTGCTTTGAATCACTAGAACAAACTACATTTTAAAATAAATGTATTGATAAAATATTTCAGAATATTAAAAGATTGTTTTTTTGTTGTATTCATTTATTTATTTGCCATTTTAATAACAGAAAAAAATGTCTGAATGCGCCTTTCATTTAGGAGTAGGCTTAGTTACATTCTTGTCATTCAACCGTTCTGTGTAGAACCATCATCCAGTGTTGATAGTAATAACATGCTATTAAAACATGCTAAAACTATTTTAGCAAAGAGATGTAATAATATTACTGATTAACGTAAATGCAAGTTCTATTAATTTGCTTCTTTGCCTGCTTTTTCTTTCTGCAACGTCGCGACGTCAGCGATGACGTCATGACGTGAAACAATCTATAAATCGTTTAAATGGTTCTTTGAAACGAACTGATTTTAAAGAACCAATGTGCGAAAATAAACCATTGTTCACCACTACAATCAAGCTGTTACCTCGAAAGAAAGCATTTTTTTTATAGGCGAGATAATTGCACAACGTGTACGTGAGCGTGCACGCCAGAAAGCCGTTACAGCTGTGTGCTCGCGTGCATTTGGAGTATCCTGTCAGGTGTCGTAATAAAACTGGAAACGTAAAACATTGTCTACAATTCGCTGCACTATCAAGGTAATCAGCTTAAGTTATGAACTTCTACTGACAGAACATGTATAGTCATTATTTTAGCTTAATTCTAAGAAACAATCTCTTTGGCTTGAGGTAACTTAACATAACCTTAACTTACATTTGAATGGCAGAAAACGGACGACGTTAAACATTTTAAAATATCGTGAAATAACTAAATAAACCAGGAAGACTAGCCAACAACAATTACGAAGTTTGCTGGTTTTTAGATGTCTGGCGATTGGCCTGATGTACAATTATGTGAGGACTTCAATCGTGAGAGTTTGCAACTGAACCGACATTTGGAGAAAATGACTGAACAAATGGAAGCTGTGTCAGGTAGATAGCATTAAAGATGATGATGATAATAATGATAATACTAAAATGAATACCGTAAAGGAATATATGTACTGTCAATAACAACTGTTTTTCTTGGTCCTCAGTAAAGCTGTCTTGTATGACCTATGATATGGTTGTGCTCCGCACTAGTCCAGATCTTGCTGAATCTGTCAAGAACCTGGAGAATGAGTTTCAGAAGTGCAAAGCCGTCCTCTGTGGTCTCACAGATGGACAAGAAGTAAAATGTCATCCTGCTGATGAAGAACAAAGGATCTCCCAAGAATAATTCAAGTTAGAGATTCATTGTAGAACATATGCTTTTGATATTGTCAATTTTGCACTTTTTGCTGGTTAGAGTCTGAGTTTTTCAGTGCAGTCATGTTGATCTGCGACTTCAAACATTGTTTACTCATTCACAAAAATTAATAAAAATATCAAAAAACAAACATGCTGACTGTGTTTGATTAATTTTATTAAACTGGTAAAATTGGCTTTTGAATATTCCTGCTCCTTACAAAACGTTTGAAGTCAGTGTTCTTCCAAATGAATTGAATGATTGTGTTTGTTTATGTACTTGAAACTCGATTTGACTTTCAGATGGAGTCTGAAGGACATTCCAGTGAAAACAGTGAACATGGAGCCTCAGATAACCTGGATTATATTTTGAAGCAGTTGGATTTAATGTCAGAATATTTGGACGAACTAGAAGGTAAACTTGTTAAAAGTTATTTTTCAGCATAGTTCAGAGACTGAATTATGCCAAATTATCCCCATCCTTATTTCTTAGATTCTGCAACAGTATTGTCAAATAATCCAATGAAATCTAACAATAATCCGCCATTTGAAAAGTCATCACACACTTTTGATTTGACAATTCTGAAATGTACTGGCAGTTTAATAGTTCCTCTTTTCAGAGGGCTGGCAGAAGTTTGTCTGATGGCTTTCAAATGGGTATTTCTTGAAGGAATTAAGAAAACATGGCATCTTTGCCAAGGGTGGCAGTTAATGGAGAAGCTAACATTAAGACATTAATCTGTGCCCTCTGTCTAACATAAACATATCAGCACTCAGAATATCCTCCAGGGCTGTCAATAATGCATTTGATTATGTCATTAAGTTTGGCAAGAACAAAAGTTGGCTATATCTGCCCTGCATATCCAGTTAAGTATGACTAAGCGTCCTTTTACTGTATATTTGAACAGTTTTTTTTTCAATTTGTCCATCTGTGTTATCGGCTCATTTTGTGGATTATCAAGACCAGCAATAACCGTATTTTTTGATTGATTACTGCAAAATTATAATGGAATGATAGATTTTCCTATTGGATGCTCCATGCGTTAACAGTATTCTTTGCATAATACGTAACAGAATGCTTCTATTTAGGTACTTTGATTACAGTAAACATAACCTGTTTGTGCTAGTTCAGTCAGAATGGAATGAGGGGGTCTCTTATGTTCTCCTCGCTGTATGTTAAACTACTACACTCTTTGTTTTCAGTAAAGACCCAGCTGCTGCAGTGTAACCTGACCATGTGCTTCACACACCCTGATAAAATGGCTTGTCTGCAGAATGACGTGGAAACCTGCCCGCAGACCATGGAGGACTAAATATGTAACTCCAAAAAGTTGTAATTAATTTAGTTAAATAAGCAACATTGACATCAAACACTAAAAGCATTAGCTATATTTAATTTAACACAAATGTGCAGTTTAAAAGTAAAAGTGCCTCTAGCTAGCATTGAGTGTAAAAATGCCTCTGAAACTGTTTAAAAATGTATCTTAAATTTAAAAAGTGTAGACAGTCCTGTCTGATCGAATCATACTGAATATGATTTATTAATTTAGTTTTTTTTAAGGGAGAGATGAGTGATTAAATATACTGTTACTGAATGGCAACAATACATTTCATAAAAGTTCTGTTTATCATAATGTTCATTGCGTTTCTTCTGTGTGGGTCAGTAACCTGCTGGGTGCATGAGACAGCACTGATTCTGAGCTCCAGCTCCACGGTCCAATCCGTCAATCAGAAACAGTGGGTTTTTCATGTGGTGCGTAATCATGTCCGTGACACTGGAGAAATTCTGAGACACACATGCAGTCAACTGAGTAAAGTAACTTACAATCTCACAGAAACAAACAAGCTAATGCAACTGATAATTTAAACATAGTATTAGAATGAACAGTTACTGTAGTATGACTCAAAAAATATATATTTTAGATTTCTGATAAAGTAAAATAAAAACTACATATTTAGTAATATTTTAAGTTGAAAACTGGACTAAAGCATCTTAGGTTTACTTGATGATTAAATGTGAGTATTGAATTAAATTCAATGAGGCTTTTGAAAAATGCTTATTTATATATCAAAATTATTAAATTGAAGAAACATTTAAATTATTATTATTTATTTATTAAGACCCATGTATATTTCGGTTATACATTTACAAAGATCTTCTAGAATATGATATTTGTGGGCTATATGAATATCAGCAAAACACCCTTTTCACATTTCCGGGTTTCTTCCTTTCTTAGTTATCATAGTTGAGTGAATTAAAAGTGCAAAATAACCAAAGAAGCAAATAAACTAAGAAAGAAAATGTAATACCAGCAGCCAGACAAGAGAGCAATTTACTGTCCCGTCCATAGACGCTGCAAAGATTACAATCACCTTGCTTAAGTGTTCTCTAGTTTTTTTGTAACTTGATGCAAAGATTATACAAAGCATAGCTTTAGAAATGCACCTAAGTTTTTAAAGAATCTAAATATTAAAAACTTTCGAGGATTTAAGAAGCTAATGACTGTTAAACACGTCATCACCGTCTTGTGAAAAGGGTTCACTATACAAAACTGCATAATTTGGTGACATTTTACAATATGATTACTTTTAATACTAGATAATACATTTAGTTTGCTAATATTAGTAAAAAATGAAATGAAATAGTTTGTGCTAGTTCACAGTTAATATTAACTTTGGAGTTTAATAATACTGTATATCAGTAAGTGCTGAAACTTTAGAATGAATAAATGCTATATAACTATTTTTCATTGTTAGTTCATGTATTAGTTCAATTTAAATTAATTATTGTAAAGTTTTGCCTGTACATTTCCTCAGTGAGGGAATAAAATATAATTAAGGATCCGCGTAATCTTATTAAGTCCTGAAAGTAAAATACACTACCCAACAAAACAACATACACATTAGTGTTTTATTCAAAGGTTTGATAAACGGTTCCATTTCAAAAATACTTCATACAGTATGTCAGATGTTAAAGGGGTATCAGGACATATTCAAGATAAACGTTTCTGTCAGAATCAACAGATGCCATTACCTCGATGCCATTTAGTCCTGTTCCTAGGGAATATCCATCCTTGTTTCCAAGGAAACGGATCTGGATGTTGTACACTTTTTGCTGGTGCAGTACCATGAGTGTGTATGGCTGTTCTTCACAGCCCTTTGAGCTGTCTCTCACCAAGAAAGTGCCATCCTAAAATACATAATGTCCAACACTGAGTATATGGATGTCTTCATGTTGCCCTGCACATTCTCTTTCTCCTCATACTGTATATAGTATTTATTATTATTATTATTATTTTTATTGTGGCTTTAAATTCTAGTTAATTCTTCCATAAAATTATTATTTGAGATTAGGGATATATTTGAGATAAATCTAAAATAATGTGGTATCACTCACTTTTTTCACTCTTCTCAGTGAGACTTCGGCCTCTCCTCGTGATATTTGCCCCACATACCATTGTGGATCCATGTCCTGAGTGCATAACAAAATGCATTGTTTACTGTGTGGTTCACAGTATGTGTTTACTATCATTAATACAGACGGAAACACACTGTAGTTTCTGTAATGGGAAAACGATGCACAAGGCATGCGGACTTGGATTTCCTTTGTTTAGCTTTATTGCCTAACAAAACACAGGCCCACGTGTAACAATAGTGCCATCTTGTGGTTGTTAAGACAGGTTGCATGGTTTAGCTGTTTGGTTATCGTTTTCTTTTTATGTTTGTGAGATGTTTACTGTCGTGTGATTTTGCTCACCTGCTCCATCTTCTCATTTACTTGTACAGGTGGAGGAGGAAAGTCATCCATCTGTTGCATGTTAAATCTGTGTTGAAGGTTCACTAAAGTAAGCTCACTTATTTCACAAGCCAGAATACACGCAGTTGATAAATATACGCACCTTTGTGTAGGTAATGTCGCTGGTTTTGTAGCCATTGGAATGTTTTTTTTAGTTGCTAGGATAAAGAAGTAGAAGTTAAAAAAATATTTATGGCCATACATAATAGACGCCTAGAACAAAAACAGAATGATACCTGATTTCTCAGTATGTTTTTTTGATGAGCCAGGTTTCTTACTGCGATCTACTGTTGGCACTGCTGGAGTAGGTTTTGCTGTGGATGTAATTTGAGGACATTTACACATTACAGTGCTTCACGGGGGTTCCTGCAGGTCATGAAAGTTCTGGAGTATCATGGAATTTTAAAAGGTCTATTCTAGCCATTGAATTTTCAATATTTGTTGTCTAAGTTGTGAATTATCAAGGATTTTGTTTGTCACTTTAAATTTCAGTTTCCATTTATCAAAATGTAATTTTTCTATACTGAATCATGTTTTTTTTTTTTTTTTTCAAAATCTGAGTTAATTTAGTTTCCTCTGGGTGCTCTGGTTTCCCCCACAAGTCCAAAGACATGCGGTACAGGTGAATTGGGTAGGTTAAATTGTCCGTAGTGTATGTGTGTGAATGAGTGTGTATGGATGTTTCCCAGTGATGGGTTGCAGCTGGAAGGGCATCCGCTGCGTAAAACATATGCTGGATAAGATGGCGACCCCAGATTAATAAAGGGACTAAGCCGAAAAGAAAATGAATGAGTTAATTTATCTGTTGTTGCTCTCATAATGGCTATTCAATCAATCAAAAAAGTATGTATATATATATATAATGTTCAATCTCAAACTATTTTAAAATTATGCAAAGCACAACAGTGCCTTATAGGTCATAGAGATTCATCTTTTTAGGGCAGAAAAGTCGGTGAATTTGACATTTAGCTAGGAGTGGGAACCCTAACTTAAATAAGAGGGATTTAAAATAGAACTTACCTTGATTTGGGGGGATGAAAGGCCGGTGTGGAGAAGGATCTGGTCGTGATGGGGGCTTCGATATCTATAAGTAAAGTCAGTCATCTTGTGCACAAGTTTGCAGTGAAAGAATTTTGAACGAGTGTGTATACTAAAACATTTTTACTTACATTTAAAAGCCCTCTGGGAAGCCCACCTGACCTGTTGTCCTGGGGTGGTCTTGCAGAACCACGTGGGCCGCTGTCTACATAAAAGCCATACAACAGAATGGTGAGTTAATATTTCTAAATTAAATGCAAGGATGGGTGCGTTCATGTGTAGAGTGATTTGTGTTGGGATCATGGAGTACCTATATAATCACCATCACCCATAGGCTTGGCAGCCCGAAAGTGAGTTGGTATTTCTGATGGTATTTCACTAGGGGGTACTTCATAGTCATTGTCAGAGTTTACATCCTCTGCAGTGTCACCTGAGGCTGCACATATGTAATTGTCTTCAAACTCATTAATATCTGGCTCCTCATAGTCGTTGTCACTTTCCTCTTTGTCCTAGAAAAAACACTAATATTAATTATCAAAACGTTTGGCATGAAGACTTTTTAAATATTGTTGCAGAGACTTACAAATTCATCAGAATCCCAACCTCCTGAAGTAGGCTCTACGTTTGTATAATCAAAATCAAATAGAAACATTTTAGATTGTGCATATAATGGATTAAAAGATATAACCACATTTGTTTGTATTAAACACAATTTACCTTGGTGTGGAGGCTTCCGATGATCTGATCTATTCAAGGCAAAGATTCAGAACTTGACAAACTCAAGCATGTGGAGGCATTTTGGTTTTGTGTTTCATAAATAACAAAACAATAATTAGAAAACATAATCTTGCTTACCTATGAAACAGACTCTTCTTTTCTTTGTTGTTCTGGTTAATATCTTTGCAGATTTTTGTGATAAATCTTCCACATAAAGAAAAGTCAGTGTAAATATAGAGATCATTACAAGCTCAAGACAAAAGGTAACAATTAGATGTCTTCCTCAC
Source organism: Danio jaintianensis (assembly GCA_903798115.1). Lineage (NCBI taxonomy): Eukaryota > Metazoa > Chordata > Actinopteri > Cypriniformes > Danionidae > Danio > Danio jaintianensis. Next base: position 14,588,275 of record CAIGQV010016735.1, on the reverse strand, counting down.
ATATTGATTTTATATAGAAAGCCTATTAAATTGGCTATTTAAATGTTACAAATAACTTATGTGAAACTAAAATGATCATTATCAGTCAGTGTAACACATAAAAATGAAACAACATACTTATTCTGGCCTCTACACACAACATGTATGTGTGAATAAGTGAAAATAATCTTTATATTTGGAGCATTATATATTGCAGATATTTTTGTAAACAATCTTAAGGAATTGTTGTTTGAATTTTGTCTATATATCATTATTGTTAAAGTGGGGTACTAGCAATGGTAATGGTCATGGAAATGGAACTTATGCAAGTTGTTTTGAAGTGGTGTCTGGCAAATCTGTAAAAGCAGGGGCCAGTAAGTGCATCCTCTTTCTCTCCAATCAATAGGTGCGTCCCAAATCGCATACTTATGCACTATTCTATGCCATTTTGTAGTATAAATAGTGTAAGTAGTGCGTTCACACTGAAAACTCTAAAAGTAATAAGTGCACTTTAAATACCCGGATGATGCACTTATTCAACCGGTAAAATTAAGTGTGTAATGATGGACACTTCAAGCACTCAACGAATGCAGCTTTGCTCAAGTAGCGGAAGGAGCGGAGCTTTCGGGTGTTCATGTTTTATTACTTTATTTATTTTGGATTGTGAAAGCAGTATTCTCCTACGAGAGTGATTATAGCGCCTCCCGATGGTGAATGCGGATCTACTTATGGCAGGTATTATTTGGTAGTTTGGTCATTTATTTCACTAATTTGGCAACCGTCAAACGTTATCAGGGAAACGGTTTGAATTTCCGCTTAGTAAAAAAACATTAGTGTTCCATTTGGGACGACACTATACTATGCTGTTGAGTGTGTAAGTGCGTTAGTACATAGTGCATAAGTGCATAGTGTATAGTGTGCTATTTGGGACGCAGCTAATGTTTTTAGTTTATACATTTTTGCCGTCTTTGTGAGATGTTTGTTCTTGTTGTTAAGTTTAATACTTACGGAATATGAGGCGTGGGAAACATTTTAAGCTCCTTATCAGTCATATTCTAGAACAAGATAGAAATGAGAATTATTCATTCTGTATTGGGATCTGGCATGTCTAGGCATATTTTAAAAGCATGTACAAACGACAATTCATAACTTTTTGATTTAGTGGCTAATTCGTATGAATTTGTATGGTCTAATTCGTACAATTTAGTACGATTTGATCATCACCCAATGACGGTTGGGTTTAGGGGTGGGGTTGGGTGCCATGCCTCCTTTTTAAAATTGTACATTTTCATACGACTGAACTTGTAGAAATTTGTAAGAATTAGCCACTAAACTGACAAAACGTAAAATACTTACTTTTTCTCGTGAGATCAGTCTGTACAACCCCAAATCAGAAAAGGTTGGGACAGTATGGAAAACGCAAATGAAAGTAGTGGTTTCTTAATTTACTTTGACTTATATTTCATTGCAGACAATACAACAAACATTATTTAACGTGTTCCTCATGATTTTTATTGTTTTTTTTTAAATAAACACGTATTCCAATTTTGGTTTTTACAACAAATTTCAAAAAACGTTTAGACAGGAGCAATTTATGGCTAGTATTTAAGTAAATTGGTTAAATAACGATGTTATTTGAAACAGGTGATGTCAACAGGTGGTTGTAATTATGATTTGGTACAAAAGCAGCATCTAAGAAAGGTCTAGTCCTTTAGGAGCAAAGATGGGCCAAGGATCGCAGTTTGCCCACAAATACGTGAGAAAAATTATTGAAATGTTTAAAAACAGTATTCCACAAAGAAAGAGAGGAAGACATTTGAATATTTCACCTTGAACAGTGCATAACATAATTAAAAGATTCAAGGAATCTGGAGGAATTTCAGTGTGTAAAGCACAAGGGCCCAAGCCTAAGCTGAACTACCATGATCTCCGATCCCTCAGGCGGCACTGCATCAAAAATCAGCATTCATTTATAAGTGATAGGGGAGAGGGGGACGAAAGTAACATTTTTCATGAAAACCTAATTTTAAAAGATAATTCGTTTAGCTGAAATATATTTTTGCTGTGGTAACTAACTTACAAGAGTGGTCTATCAAAATCAGGTATTATTTTGTATCAATGTAAAACACATCCAATATAACTTCACTTTAAACAAAAGTTGTACATTGTTACTTTTGACCCCATCAGCAGGGACTAAAGTAACACACGAGTGGGTCAAAAGTAACACAACAATATTTGCTAGATTTACTGGCTTAATCTTGTTTATTTTAAATATATCTGACTATGACCTTGTTAATGTTAACTGCAAACATATTTTGCACTTTATTTTTGCAAAAAAATATTAAACTGCATTTTCAATTTAAATTTCAGTTCCATCAAATATTTCAAAACAATGCAAAATGTTAACATTTTCTAAAAAAACTGTAATATTTTTATTATTATTGCCAATTTGCATACATTTTTTAAAACATCTGAATCCAAATACTGCAAACTCTGCTAAAAAACTTTATTTTTCACTTTTTCTATTAGTGTCACATAAATAACTTTCGTGTTACTTTCGTCCCCACAGGAACTCTTGCCATTTAAATCTGACCTGTAGATTGATCATTACTGTAACTCATGAAAAGAGAAACACAACTTGTAATAAGGAAAAAAAGAACCACTACAATAATTTACTTTTTGCACTTAAAAACTGAAATTTTGAGCTAACTGCGGGACACGGTCCCGAAATCAGCTGATATTTGGCAGCTCCATCAAGGGTTGCATGCTAAATGTGCTGTTATAGCCTGGAAAGCAAGTGTTGTCAGGGGTTCGAGAAAATTGTGTTTCTTTCGTCCCACATTATTTTCGTCCCCTCTCTCCCCTATCACCACATCGGCTCAGGACTACTTTGGCAAACCTTTGTCAAGTACCACATTAAGTAATTATATCCACAAATGCCAGTTAAAACTGTACTGTGCCAAAAGAAAGCCCTATGTTAACAGTGTCCAGAAGCGCCGTTGATTTCTCTGGGCTCTGAGGCATCTCGTATGGACCATCACACAGTAGAAACGTGTACTGTGGTCAGGTAAATCAGTATTTCAGGTATTTTTTGGGAGAATTGGACACTGTGTGCTCCAGACCAAAGAGAAAAAGGATCAACCAGACTGTTACCAGCAAAAAGTCCAAAAGCCAAGGACTGTCATGGTATGGGGTTGTGTCAGTTTCCTTTGCAAAGGTAACTTGCACTTCTGTGATAGCACCATTAATGCTGAAAAGTACATAGAGATTTTGGAGCACAATATGCTGCCTTCTTTTCCAGGGACGCCCATGCATATTTCAACAAGACAATGCAAAACCACATTCTGCACACATTACAAAGGTCTGGCTGAGGAGGAAGAGGATACAGGTACTTGACTGACCTGCCTGCAGTCCTGAACTGTCTCCAATAGAGAATGTGTGGCGCATTTCGAAGCGCAAAATGCGACAACGAAGACCCAGTACTGTTGCCTACCTTAAGACTTGTTTGCAGGAAGAATGGGACAAAATTACACATGAAACACTTCATCACTTGGTGTCTTCAGTCCCTAAACAACTTTTAAGTGTTGTGAAAAGGAATGGCAACATTACAAAGTGGTAAATGCTTCACTGTTCCAACTTTTTTTTAAATGTGTTGCAAGAACTAAATTTGGAATAAGTGTTTATTTTGGAAAAAAACAAACAAACAAAACAATAAAAATCATGAGGAACACATTAAATAATGTTTGTTGTATTGTCTGCAATGAAATACAAGTCAAAGTAAATTTAGAAATCACTTCTTTTTTTATTTGCGTTTTCCATTCTGTCCCAACCTTTTCTGACTTGGGGTTTTATATAAAATGTTCTATGCAAAAATCTTAATCGTGTTAGATTTTCCACCTAAAGACGTTTTGAGGAAAACAATTTCAATTTTTCTTTGTGTTACTTTTTTAATTGTGATAATTGATTCTTTATGTACTAGAAGTCCAACAATAGACACAATAGACATCCTGTACATCAGGGATTACACAAAGTAACAGAATAGTTTAAAATGCTTTAGGTACGTTTGAAAAATAATGATGGCATAATTTTTTATCACTTATTTGCACAGTGTTTCGTAATGTTTAAAGAAGTTAAATAGTTCTTAGGTATTTAGTCTGTTTCCTTATGTTAACCCAGATGAACTCAGCGATGAAGTATGTGCATGCAAACATTTTATTCAAAATATATATTAGCTATGAATTAAGTGTGTTATGATAGAGAGACTAGAACATTTACCAAGAATCTTGCACCACTCATATTGCTTTTCTTCACTGTTCGGTCACACCCCACCAGTTTCATCTGAAAACAGAAAAAAGTGTGATGTCTGAAAACTGATCTTTAGTCACACTTTGCGCTTAATAAACTCAAGTCATATGCTTTCAATAAAATAATCTGTCTTGTGTTACAAAATACCAAACAAATAGTCCTATATAAAATCTCACTTTTTCTCACTTCACAGATCTCACTTTTAGATTTACACAGGTCTCAAATAGATAGTTCAGAAAACAGTCAGTTACAATTTAAGGGCTGCAAATGTACAGCAACATGACTTACTAAAGAAAATTTTGAAATTGAGTCTTTTTGATGTGAAAAAAAATAACCTAACCATAAACTTCTTTACTTACTTTTTTGAGATAGTCAGCCAAGTTTCCAGAGTTCCAGCCCATCACCTCTGACTTCGTCGGCAGATTCATTGTTATTGGAATGATTGTCTTTCCAGTAAAGTGGAAATTGGCTGTTCTCCAGTTGCAGATGCTTCTTGCTGCTGCTGTGTTAGTATTTATCTATGGTAATAATTTTTGTATTATACAGCTTTACTAAAGGTTTCAAGGCGCTTGTCTTGCTTGTGGCTAGTTGGTCTAAGACTGAGTACGATGACATTGTTGACGCAGAATGGCAGGCTCTCGGCTCTGTTTCCTGTAACTTTATTTAGAGGAAGTGCCGCATCACCAAAGATGTGAAAGCCAAAGTTTACAGACTTACAAAAAATAATTGCATAGTATATATTTATACATAACTGTGCCTCAACATGAATGTGTCGAAGGCATATTGTAGATCTTTCGTTTATGTTTGATTGTTGCATGCATTTATAAGCATTGCACGATTTACAGAAGTACACTAATTATAGATATATCACTTAAAAAAAAAAAGAGTTGTCACATGTTCTCAGCACAAGCTGCAGTAATAACTAAGCTGTCAGTCATCATTCAACCACAGGACTGCTAAACTGTTGTAGTTTCACCAGGGGGCTTTGCATAGCTTGTGTTTTAGCAAAAAGCAGAAGGAACTTTTGTTGGTGGATGTTTTAAGTGTTAAAGATAACTTGGCGTGTACTTTTGTGCTGCTGTTTAGGTCAAACCTTTAGTCAGGGGTGCTACATTTATTCATGATATTATCTAATAAAGTTTTTCTGTTTTGCTTTTCTGTATTTGCATCTTTATTATCACTTAGCAACTTTAAATAAAGGAAGAGCAGTGATGAGACAAATTAACCAAATAATAAACGTAGTAATTATATTGACTGTCAAGCGAAAGACAACCAATAAACTAGCGTCAGTAACTTCTAATTCATGACAAAAAATCAGGGAGTCGGTACTTAGCTTGACGGAGAGTGTGTCGCAATTCCTCAGATGAAGAAACAGAGCATTCCCTGTCTTTGTCATGCGCAAGTGGAATCCTTAAGCAAAAAGGAAATAGGTCTTTTGTGGCGTGGAACAGACTGGGATCACTGTTATTGCTGAGTTTTTGAAGTAGGTAAACCAAAGGGCTGCACTGTGATTACAACCTGATTCTATTCATATGAAAGGTCTGTAAAATAAGAGACAAGGAGGGGATGGGAACGGGGGTCATGGCTGAGATGACAACAACATGGTACTGTATTTGAGGGGATGGCCACTTTGTTCCTTATTCATCAGAGCTCAGCAGGGTGGCCTGGGAAAAAACATAGCGTCCTGAAAGGCAAACAGGCATTCGGTGGGGAGTGAATAGTTTGTTATTGTTGACTGGAGTATTTTGAGTTAAATTTGAGTATTTTTAATGTTATCATTCCAAGACAAGAAGCTTACTTGAAAGTAAAATTGAAAGGTTGTAATCCTTCTTTGCAACATGAAGCTTCCAATTGGTTTGCTGAGATGGTTTGGCATGGCTTTGGGTAATGTATGATGTTAAGTTTCATACAGAACAATCGTTTTGTTTCATTGTGCGAGTGCCATGGGTATTAATTAAGTTTTGTGTATGCATGTGTTTATTTATTTATTTCTACTTCCAAAGTGGTGGTAGCCATTGACTTGCATTTATGTATTGCTATGGACCACAGTTTCAGCTAAATAATGACAATGTTCTGCAGAAAAAAAAGTCATATTGGGTGACCTGAGGGTAATTTTAAAAGCAAATTTTTGTTTTTGGGTAAATCCCTTTAAAGTCTCTCTCTTTTTTGTGTTGTTGTCTTTTAACATGGAAGTATTCAAGGGAAGCAAATGAAGTCACTTTGACATACTTTATTCTGAGTGTCCCACCCCCTGTGCTGTGAGCCAAGACCCCCACTGGAGCCAATATCCCATCATTCATCAAGCCAGACACTTTGGCAGATTTATGGCACTTCCCACCGAGTAAATTTACTATGCATCTAGAACCGGCAAATTAAGTGAGAAATCTGCTGATAAAGTATATCAAAACAAATGTCACGATTAGGCCATAATTTAGGTAAAACATAATCACTTTAAGTTAACACACAACACGTAAGCCTGGTTTTACAATTTAAATCGGGTTCCAACCTCGTAACGTGACTAATAATGGAATTAAGATCCTTCCCTTTGATTTATTTACATTCATCGCAGTTACTTCCGCAGGTGTGATTATGTACACCAACACAGCGGTAACGCGGATTAACATGCCAAACACCTTCCAGCGGTGGTGTGTTTCCTTCGGCTTTGTCTACACTTTTGTCATCAGGACAACATACTGTCCGCATATCAAAGTGCGCCAGAGTCTAGGCAAGGAAGGCGCCTAGTGCGATGTGCTGAGTGTGACAGAGTTAATCCTTTTAAGAGTATTCATTAAATAAACGCCTATACAGTGTACTACTAATTGAGACCCCGTTCATTTCTGTTCCTCTGGCGGCGCGTGTCTGTGATACAGCGCTCAAATGACACAATGCAACAAATATGATAGATGAATGAAACATTGGATTAATTTAAAAATGTTTTATTCGTTCCCCGGACATGTTAGATGTTATTGTCTCTGACTGCATGTACGAGCGAAATAACTATAGCATATCCGCTTGTAACCTTTCTACAACAGTGGGTTAGCAGCCGTCTCTGCGGTCTTTGGGTGAATGTTGCAACTTTATTAATATTCATGAACCTTGCAGCCAATAGGGAGAAGCACGACGGACATTAGTTTGCTAAACGAAATATATAATCTAATTTAAGCAGGACGCAAGCAAAAGGAGAAGTGGTAATAATATCCTCATACACTGCTATATATTTGTTGTAGCCTATGAGTGTTATGAAGTCTTTTTTTTTTACATAAACAGACCTAGACGCAGTTTCGTTCATACACAAAGTTGTGTTGTAATATGTTCTAAACTGCATTTCTCGCTTTATAGTTTTATACATTTGCAAATTACAGTTCATTCTCCTATATTTGCAGGTTCGCAAACTGCATCCTTAATCCCATCCCAAATGGTCATTTGCAGTGTACGAAGTTTGGAAAAATACATTAGTACCTTATGTATTTTTTAAAAGTCTGCATTGTCTTTATTTATTAGATCAAAAATACAGAAAAAATGTTAAAAATGTTAAAAAAAAATGTATTTAAAAATAAAATTATATGCTACACAAGTTAAATGTTGAAAACAGTAGTGCTGCTTTATACATTTTGTGAAAACCATAATATATTGCCATTCTAAAGTGCGTGTTTTATTACTTAATTAAACATCAAATTGATCAATAGTGACAGTAGGACATTTATGATGTCAAAAGAGATGCTTTATAGATTTATTTAACTTTCTGTTCATCAACGAATAATCAAAATGTAGCTGTTTAACCAACAATAAAATTAGCTTACATTTTTAAACAGTATAGGCCAATATAAATCAATAATTTAACATTTAAATAGGCTAATACTTCACAGTACTACTTTTTCATTATTTGTTCACTCACTAATGTGTTCATTTTTTGAATATATTCAGACCATAGCCTACTTTGCAGTGGTCCGCTCATTAACAAATAAGATAAACAAACGACCAAGTTGCTTTGTTTAGAATATTTTAATATATAGCATTATGTACAGAAATGGCAAGCATAAGACAAAAGTGCAGGTGTTTTTCGAATAAAATAGTTTTAGGCGTGTTTTATTTTGGTCCTCGAGGTCTACGCCTATTATGACCATGGCTTCCGTGTCTGCGGGCGCAGACGTGTTTGACAGTGACCTGGGAGCAGTTCTCGCACTTTACCGTGCAGCACCAGTGGAACTTGCAGTTACAGCTGCTCACAACCTCCGTGCGCCTTTCCTCCACCCGCAGACCGCACTCATGGCACAGTCTGCGGCAGCTTCGCCTTTCCCATTGAGTCAGACTTTCCCCGTGTTGCACGCACTCCCGACCCTCTGTGCCAGGAAGACCGAGGCTCAGGTTTTTGGCACAATAATCCGGCGAATCCTCCAGATATATGAGCTCTGTCTGGGCGATGGAGCCGAACGCGTCTGTCATGGTCACGCGGTTGTCTGCGCTGTTGCCCGCGCGCATTCGTCTCTTGTCCATCTCGAGTTTCTGGGCCTGATCGTGCTTCACTTTCAGATAATTGCCAATCTCACGGAAATCAGAAAGTTGCATCCAGCATGTTTGCATTGCGCAACTTTCTGACATGCCATGGCACCTACAAATCCTCTTCATGGTCGCTTTTACAGCCTAGAACACGAACAGAAGAATTCTTATTTTACACATCTTGTACGTGGAAAAAAACAAACATTTACACACGATGTTTCAAGAACCACAAAAGATGGTTTTAAGATAACCAACGGTCACGAAAAGAATGGGCCTGGCTTTGATGTAAATAACAGATTCTCGCATCGCCAAATATAAACGACTTTATATAGATTTACGCAATTAAATCACAATAATTCCTATTGTTTTGTTATGGTGTATTTACATTTTTTTAATTTTATCTACTTTTTCAGGGTCTATAAATGTGGTATGCAAAGATGAACCGTTGCTTTAATGATGCAGGTATGTAACCTGGCGCTCTGGTTAATAAAACAATTGCTTGCTTATAGAGGACATTGTAGCACTTACTTTTTTCTGTTTGATTTGAGAAGTTACGCGAGGACTGTGGTGCTCCAAACGATGGATAGAGCTAATAGTAAGAATATATAAACACGTAGGCTATTATAAGCTAATCGTATTCAGGATAAGACTGGTTTATGACGTATTTGATTAAACAGGCCTGCATTCGTTAATGGTTACTAAAATAAAGAACATATTGCAAATTTGTCGCCCCTAGCGGAGTAGGTTACATGGTAGCCTATGTGCTTAATAACTTAGTAGCCTAATAGCTTATTATTACTAATATTAATATTATTATTAATAAAACTATCCAAGTTCAGATATAACTTATAAATAATGTCCCCATTACTTACCAAACGTCCAGCTTCGTTATTATGAAGATTAACTGCAGCTCGGGAGTCTTGTCCAGTCTCAAGCGCATCCACATATTGTTTAGAAATTCTCTCTCCAAAATCCACGTTGTCGCTACATCCTCCCCATAGCCAGCCACGACCCCCTGAAAGTAAATAGACGAATGCGTCGTGAATGATGTGAAAACAGTAAATAGCATACTTTAGCTCCATCATTAAATATTTAATCGTCCTTCTTTTTTATAAATAAATAGGCTCGCCTATATTATGATGTTTTTAGTGTGTGAATTTGGCAGTATTGCTCTTACCAAGTCTGCCGTTCCTCGAGCTGTCACATCCGCATTCGTTAAGATCTCCAAGACTGCAGTTTCTGGTTAAAGTGTACATAACCCCGGCTGCGCTTATTGCATGGACAAATGACGACTCTCTTGTTGCTAGAGATGCAATATAGGCATAGTTATTTTCCAGACGTTGTTTTTATTTTTAGTGGTAAGCAGCACACACTAATGAATATATCTTACCACTTCTCAAGCCTTTATGAGTAGCGAGTTGCAGAGCGTTGTCCGGGCAGTTCCACCTGTCCCATGCAAACTGGTGTTTGCACTCATGTATCCCACTCTGCGCCCCAAGCCGCACACTATTTGCATAGGTAAGATAAGCCTGGAAAGATAGAAAAAGATATGGGGATTTTGACACTCGCGCTTCGTCACAAATCAAATGGGTGGTCATGTTTTATTGCGTAATATGATTTTTAAGGCGGTGGTATTTTTTTAAAGTTGCAGAAAATTTACTACCTTTGGCCCAGTCATCAGCAAATTGTTCATTGTCCTATGGAAGGAAAAGGTCAAACAAAAACGCGTTAACAAAAGCAAGAATGTTTACATTATCGCAGTTGACGATCCATTAATGCACACTCACCATGTGTGTCCAATGATAGCTTTGTCGCAAATAAGGAATAGAAAGACCCAATAGAAGAAGTAAGCCATTATTTTAAATCCAAAGTGATAAAGCAGGCAAAGTACTGATTCGAGGAAGTGATGCGCGCGCCGTCGTGTACTTTATATTCCTCCAAGGGGGTCAGAAGGCAGAATACCTATTGTTACAGGATTCCTGTCAAGCTATTGGTCCACACTTAACAGCCAGGTCCAGGAAACGCCTCCAGTGAACTTCAAAGGATACCAACACACGACAGATTATTCTCCCTCTGCGGGCATGGTCCCCAAGTCGCTGGGGCAGATGCATTATTCAAGTGTGATTGAGAGTGATTTTACCAATAAACATTTCAACCAATGGCATCCAAACCGCGCAATGAAATTGACAACTCGGAGACAGTAATTTTTGTTTTAAATATTTAATGTGCTTCCCACTACAAAATAAGTCAATTTGATATTTACATATAAACAATGTGAGTTAAAATAATAACTATATCAAATAATTGCCTTAAGTTCCATAAAAACACAACACTTAAGCCTCATCGTGAAACACTGCACACTGTCAAGTGATCTGTGCAAGAAAAAAATACAAACATTATTGTAAGTAACTAAATCTGTGATCTAATGTCGAGAACGAAAAAGTGCAAATAATGAACTTCAAAATTAGAACTTCAATAATTCCAATTGACAGTGGGAACGAGAAAGCCCTGTGTCTTATATAGGGGTTCAATTTACATGTTGCTTGTAGAAATATACAGAAAAGTAGCATATCTTAAAATCTCATAAAATATATTTACATTAGAAATATACAACTTTACATATTTGCAAAGATGATTGCTTCATCCATGACGCGTATGATGTCTTTTACGTGAATGGTTGTGCGGCCGGCGATTTCTGTGCCTTTTTGCGCAAAAATACCTGGTCACGGTTTGAGTGCATGTTTCGCATTTGACTGTGCAGCACCAGTGAAATTTACAGTTACAGCTGCTCACTGTCTCAATCCTCCTCTCTTCCACTTTCAGGCCACATTCGTGGCAGAGCCGCCTGCAGCTTCTCCTCTCCCATTGAGAAAGATTCTTCCCGCTTTGTAGGCATTCCCTGCCTTCAGTTCCATGTAGTCCCAAGCTGAGGTTTTTCACGCAGTAATCAGGTGAATCTTCCATAAAAATGAGTTCTGTGCGCGCAACGGCGCTGAACGTGTCCGCTATTGCGCCACGGTTGTCCGCGCTGTTGCCTGCCCTCATCCGAATTTTATCCATCTCCAACTTCCGTGCTTGATCATGTTTGATTTTTATATAGGTGCCGATATCTCTGAAGTCAGCAAGCTGCATCCAGCATGTCTGAATACTACAGCTTCCAGACAAACCATGACACTTACAGGTCCTTTTGAGTGTTGCTTTGACAGCCTGAAATACATAAATGTTTTTTTTTTTACATTAGAAATATACACAAACGTTGTAATAAATTAGTTGTTTCGTTAAAGTAGAGAAAAATGAACGAACTCATAGGTACTTACAAGTCGACCAGCCTCGTTGTTATGCAGGTTGACCGCGGCCCGTGAGTCGTGACCATTTTCCAGCGCGTCCACAAATTGTTTAGCGATTCTTTCTCCAAAGTTAACATTGTCACTGCAACCTCCCCAAACCCATCCACGACCACCTTCGATATATAGAAAGTTTCATGTTAGTTTTCTGAAAACTTAATTATAAATATAATAATAATAATACTACATTTATCTTACCCATTTTTCCGATCTTGGAGTCGTCACAGCCACAGTTATCGAAGTCCCCCATGCTACAGTTCTTCGTCAAAGTGTACATAACTCCAGCAGCACTTATAGCATGCACAAAGGCGGTCTCTCTGGTGGCTAAAGAAACAAACAAGCAAAAAAAACAAAACATATGAGCTATTGTCATTTTATTACCTGATAAACGCTTTTGGAGCTTAGACCTATTTCAAATGATTTGAAGCACAGACTTAAAACACCTGGCAGATTATCCTCAAAGTGGGGAAAATGTTAAATAAATATATATATATAAGTTTAAAGTTTATAAAAAAAACTACAGAAAATATTTTTTATTAGGCTTTGAGTGAAAATATTTATGTAGTCTATTTTTTGACCGCTAGGAGTACAAGTGTGAACAGTTTTTGTTTTCAGGACCATTTATCCCTCGCAATGAAATCAATATAGCAGTGGACCTACTGGGAGTCTAAATTCTTTGTGTCCAGAACGTTTTTCAGTCTGATAAACGCTTTGAGATTTTAACTAGAACTCTATCTTAAAAGAAACGTTTAAGAGAATATATTTAAAGAGTATTTTAATAGGACGAATAATCAACTTACCACTCCGCAGGCCGTTATGTGTCGATAGCTGCAGTGCGCTTTCCGGGCAGTTCCACCTGTCCCAAGCGAACTGATGCTTACACTCTTCTATACCACTCTGAGCCCCAGCTTGTACACTGCTGGTGTATGTGAGATAAGCCTGATGGATGTAAAATAGGAGCTTTAATTAGACATTTGTACGTGTTAGACATCTTTATGTAAAGAAGAAATAAGACAAATCGCTGTACAAGAATCAGATAAAAATGCAATTACCTTTGGTCCTGTCATCAGGAAGTTATTAACGGACCTACATGTAGCAAAAGAAGAAAAAGAGAAGCATAAGGTTAACATGGGTTGAGTCAAAAAATAATAAAAAATAGATAAAATAACAGTAATAAATAAAATATATGAAATATGTCTGTACCATGCTGTTGTCGACAGTATGTGACAGCATATAGACATCACCAACGACGCAAAAATCTGGCAAGGGTTCATTGCTGCGTGAGTGACCACTGATTCCTCGATGCTCCCTTCTTGTGAGGGTGCAAAGGACAAAAACTGAGATGGATACGCAGAAGAGACAAAAGACAAGTGACTGAGTGCTTGAATGAGCAAGGCATTTATACCTGTCGCCAACTTTGAGTGACAGGGATCTTCCAACCTTTGACAATTCGCTGTGAAAAGACCTCGAGTTGTGCAGCCTTAATTGCACTTCAAAGCATTAACACTATTCACTAAGCTCTTAAGTCTATTTTTTTCATTAAACTATCTTTTCCGAGGATATTATGTTTTTTTAGTATGATTTTAGACAAATTATTAAAAATAAAACATTATTAACTTACCTACTTGCATCCGTTCAAAGTTATTTTGCAAATGTAATTTAATTTAAAGTTTGTGTATTTGTCAGACATTGAATTGAACTGTCCAAAGGCATCAACTGTTTAGTTAATAATCATTCATTAGACTTGACTATTGATGGTGTTGTGTAGTGTATTCATGAATGGGCAGGTTGTTGATTCCGTACTGGACATGTTCCACTGGACATGCATTTTTGCATCAGAATAGCTCTTTTATCTTCCTCCTAGAATTAAGAGTTTATTAGAGATGTAAAAAGAGTTCAGAAATAACACACAATTCAATACACAATATACTTGCATCGTTACAACATTAGACATTTCTAGTGATTTGGTTTCTTGAACTTACAGATTTTATTTGTCTCGACTTTTTTTTATTTAGGATACTTTTCACCGGGAAATGACACTGGAATGTAAGGGGATGCTCTACATTGTATACAAAAAGCCATAAAATCATTCGGCTCCGTTCGCTAAGGGCCATGCAAATAACATGCAACACGTCTACGCCTCTGACACTCTGGTGTTAATAGAAGACCAGCTGATCCCCTGGGAACAGCTCTGGTGTGAAACATGTCTGAAAATGTAATGGGATGTATAGATTAGTCTGCAACAATAAAATAAAGAAAATAATAATAATAAAAACGAATCAATACGACTTGTGTGTCAGAATGGACAGTTTCCCATATGTATTAATTCAATGGTTTATCCAAATATGTAAACTACTTGTCTTATTCTTAAAAAGTAATAAGAAACAAATCCATATAAGTCACAAAAGTTTTCATAAGTTAGTGTGTAGTGATGATTTCACGAAATTCAATCATGTGTCATATAAGACAAATTCAACAGATAAGCTCATTCACACCAAGATATTATTTGTCACTAGGGGATCAACAGCTGAGCAATGTAAACAAAAGGATAATCATGAGGGTGATTATATTTCATCATTTTACTTTCGATAACATTTGCGATTAATTAATACGTTATATGGAGATGTGAGTTTATATAATGTTGCTCGTGGAAGATTAATTGTTGAAACCACGTATTGACATCTTCGAGTCAAATCCTTAGCCACTCAAAATCCCTTTTCAAAGCAACATTGTTTTAATGGTCGGATAATGGTTTAACCAATGCTCCAGGGTGGAAGACAATGGAGGGACGCGCAAGTGAGGATAATCCCACTAATTGGACATCATCAAGTCTACGAGCTGCCTGAAACTCAAATTCCCACACCTACTTGTCACAAAACAAACTCGTATTAAACAATGAGCTTGAGCAGAGCCGTCGCGCCATAAACGCCCGCAGAATGGTTTTATGGAGTAACAAACTGCAATGACACATCGCTTATTTTTACGCCTGAAAGCGTCTAATTAACAAATAAGGGCAATAATCAGAAAGTAATCATTAAAAAGGGCTAGAAGACCATCACCAGAGCGTTTACTGGTATCAGGCACCATGACTCACCTTGCTGCACAGATGATCCATTTTGACGAATCACTCAGAAGCTCAGGTGCACTTCATTAGTCTAGCTATCTTGTGTTAAGGCATATCGCCATGTTTTGTGATTAAAACACTATACCCGAGATGATAAAAATATAAATATGTATATGTTAAGACACGAGTTTTAGAAATGTACTGTGTTCTTGTAAAACTTTAAAGTTTTTTGCGTCAATGATAACGCGAATAACCTTTAAAAAAAACGATTAAAAAAAATGTTCATTACTCAAAAGGTTTTTTGGGGGTGTCTTTGGATTATAAATTTGTTCTTTACACTATGAAGTATTCTAAAAAGTTAGTAATTTAATTTTAAAATATAAAAAAAGGGACATATTAATGCTTCTTAGACAGCTCCGTTATTTGGTCAAAAATGAGCTTCCTGTCATTGAAAAATTCTCATTCTTAAATTCACTTTAGTATGCGGAAAGGGCAAGTTTATTTTTTGTAAAAACAACTTGGATTGGTCAAACCAATCATGGACTCGTTGCTTGTTTATTGTTGTTTTAAAACTTATTATCAGTTGACTTTATTGGTTTTAGTTATGTCAGATTTCCAGAGTGATAAGTTGGTCATAAAACACGATAAGGGCTGGAGAAGCAGTGTGGTTGATGGGTGGCAGGAACAGCGACGCCACTTCAGCCGCGCTTCTCGAATATACTTGAGTTCAAAGGAGACCTAGGCGCGTCCTCCATCACCTCATCAGCAGATGTTAATTATAAAAACGGGAATAGCCCTGTTAAATGCATGTAGTAACGGACAATCAGCTGTAGGCTATGACCTGACGTGAAGACTTAAGTTGCCGCTTTTTAAAAACTCAATGAATTGGACAAAACTTGGATGACGGTGTCTCATAATGACGATCATATACGGAGGATGTTTTTTCCTAAACTGAGAAATTATAAAATGATGACTTGAGTGGCTTCAGGTGCGACGGATATATATATTTTTTTTTTTTTTGGCGCCCCCGCTGGCCACACCACGCAAAACGCTTGTACATTTTAGATCATATACATAGTTTTTTCACTTTTATTATTACGTTACTATGTTTAAGCTTGTGCCAGCTTAAAAACTAAAGTAATCTTGTCTTTCCATGCAGAAATCATACAAGCACTAAATTTGTGGATTTTTAATATCTCCACCTTTGTTGGATGCAGTCAAGGTATGTGCTATTTCCTTTTCTGTTCCAAGTAAGCAATACATGTGATATTTGGGGTTTCCAATGTTACATGACATATTGTAAACTGTACAATATTCATTGGAGGACAGCATTAATGATATTGTAAATCCATTCTTTGAATGGTTGAACAGTGAATGTTCAGAAAACATGGAAAATTTAAAGTCAATTCTTATAGGGCATGAAAAAATCAAATGTTCAATTCACAATTTATACTGGTTACGTTGTCTAGACATGTTTTCCCATGAATGTCTGGTCAGACAGGTTGCCACTGGATTTGTGATTGTATTATGAGAGTCTCTTGAAATTGTGACTACATGTATAGGACAACTTGACCCATTTTTTGGTTTCCCAGATCCAATGAATTGTGTGTACAATAACATTGAATATTTTGACAGGAAGATATATATATATATATATATAGAAATTAATACTTTTGAGCATGAATGCATTCAATTGATCAAAAAGCGACAGTAAAGTTGTTTACATTGATACAGAAATATCAGTTTAAAATAAACTTCACATACATATATATGGAACAAATTACTTGAATGATACTTAAATGATCAGGTTCTCTTGTAATTTACTGCCAATTGTTTTTGAAGAAAATTATAATGGGTCAAAATAGCAAAACAAATGTTTTTTGTTGTTGTTGTTGCATCTTTACTCTACAATAACAATTGGTTGTTTTGACCAATTGCCTTTTTTTGTTAGTTGTGTGTGTGTGTGTGTGTGTATATGCATGTACATGTGTGTGTATATATGTATGTGTGTGTGTGTGTGTGTGTGTATATATATATATGTATGTATGTATGTATGTGTATGTTTTTTTTATTAATAATTAATTAATATTTGATAATATTTTGCAAGATTCATATTTTTGCCATACTTTTAATCAATAAAATGCAGCCTTGGTGAGCTTAAAAGACATTTAAAAAGAAACATTAAAAATTGTTTTTAAGAAGACAAGTCATATTTGGCATTTTATTTGTTTTACATTTCACTTGTCTTTATTTCATGATGAAACCCTTTAAAAATAATAATAATAAATGCACTGAACAGATTTTGGTAAAATACCCATTTTAAACCCTGTCTCACATCCTCCCCCTTTATCACACACCCATTCATAAGCCCCAGTGACTCCAATCGCCATGTTAACCATGCATCACGTGGGGCAATAGCACCCTTTAAACAGAAATAAGGATTGTAATATCTGCCATGTCAGAAGAACATGTATTGTGCTTGTCTTCTCCTCGTCTCTTAGGTTACGGAGTAGCGTCTCCTTTCCTCTCCTGTTCGATAGCTGAAAACAGAATAAATATAAATAATGCTCATTAATGCCTTTATTGTGATAGTAAAGCTTCTTATGAGAGAGAGAGAGAGAGAGAGAGAGAGAGAGAGAGAGAGATGTATTTGAAGGACGGTCATGGCAAAGATCGTGGCATTATTGCAAATAATTTGCTTATTCACATGAGGAAATCTGCAAGCAGGCTTAGGTCTGCACTGCAATGATGATGGAGGATTTTGAGCTGACACCCATCTACTGACATAAGAAGCTGAAAAAAAGAGGCAGTGTGAAAGTGCAGGAAAAATAGAGAAGGAAATGGGGATGCAGAGGTGGCTGCAACAAAATGATAAATAAAGACAGAACACTGCAGTGTAAAAACAGGCAGATGGGAGAAAAAAAGAGACCAACACCACACCCAAAATGATTGGACACACCGTATGCTGTAATGTAACACACATACACAGACACACACTCACTCTCTTTGGTGGGAAGAGGGTTCTTCTCTTTTGTCTCAGTCTTCTTCAGCTTGGTTTTGTCAAACCTGGCGATTTCTGTGAGGTCTGGCTTGTCAGACATGTTTGCTGTCAGCAGAGATGACAGATGTGACTTAGTGGATTGACCTTGCTTTTGTCTCTTGTGTGCTTTTACATGAAGATATAACTTGCATGGTGTTTCTAAACACAATATTTTTAGTCATTCACATCACAGCATGGTTAAAATTCCGATTAAGTACTGCAATTATTTTTTTAATGCAAATAGGCATGCTACATTTCAAGATGCATTAAATGGTATATTTTTCAAGGAAAGTCGTTCGGATGCTACAGGAAGAAATATTTCCGTCACATGTACATGTGTGATGGTAGCATGTAGCACACGTGTCTCATGTAGCGCTGCTAACCGCCCACCTAGCCATGCATCTTAACATGCACACCAGCACATTTCATTCCTTCCTTCCTTCCTTTATTAAATCTACGTCTTTATTGCTGTTGGTGTTTTCCAGATTTCATATATTTTAGCATGCACCAGCCTTTTTTCCCCATATGCTACACTGCAGTGTCTTTCGCACAGGAAGAATAGCCATCCATTTTCCTATAGCCAGTGCTAGTTTGCCATCTCCATTTGTCGCATTAGTCGCACTAAACCCACATGCATAACATGCATTAGCTTTTGTTAAGCTTGATAAAAGGCTTACCGTAGGGCACAGAAGTGGCTGTATCCACTGGCTGGTAGAAAGAGAGGAGGACGGCGTGTCTGCTGAGATTAGACTGCGTCTGCTGGTGTCTGTGTGTCCGCTTGGGCGTGGAATTATGAGGAGAGAGAGAAAAAAGAGGGAGGGAGGGATGCTGGAGAGCTGAAGTCAGCCTGTCCTTTCTGTATCATTAGTAAATATTCATGCTCCAGACATACAGCTCCTTTACGTGACTGAGTGATGAATTAGTAAAGATGGGATATGACCAATAGTGCAGACATTGGGATTGCATGCATGGTTTGTGCCACAGCTGTCTGATGGGGGTTGGGATGTCAGACTGACCCTGAGTCATGTCTTGTTTTTAACATGAGCCGAGGGGGAACACTGTTTTACTGTTCTAACATTATATCCTTTTTAATATTATTGCATGATGGAAATTTAAGCATGAATGGAAATCAAGTTACTGTAGGTGGTACAGTGTTATAAGATGTATGCATGTTTCTGATGGTGAAATGGTACCCTATTCTCATGCTTGCTCAGTGATTACATACTTACTCATAAGGTCTCTCGTAAGTATGACATCATTCACATTTTAGTAAGACTAGTCAGCCTAGGGAAGGACATAATGTTATAATTATAAACAGGACATATAGTGATATTTATAAAGATATGGATTAATAGAGCTCATTTATGAATTTAATATTTTTTGATGTATATGTTTGTTTAATAATTTAGTACTTTTTATTGTAAAAAGGCGTTTTAATTGTAAAAATATTTCACTTTTACTTTTTGATTAAATATGTCTCTTTGATGAGCAGAAGAGACCTTTTTAAAAAAAAAAGATACATTGTCAAGGATGAGACTTATTTTAGTGTTATAACTTAATTGTTATTTTTGTATTTGTTTGAAATTGAATAAATACTGGTATTCAGAGAAATCATATTAAAACTATATATACTATACTATAATTAAAATTATATAAGCGTAAAGTGTTTAAAATACAAGTAAAATGTTTAAAATAACAATTGTGGGGGGAAAGTACAAATATGGGTGTTCCAGTGCCGCTTGGGGTAACAGACATATTTACATAAAAATGAAACAACATTGCTCTGACCTGTACTTAGTAGTCTAAAATAAGTCAACAAAGTAAGTTTTATTCTATCTAAGTTATTTTCTTGCTGACATGGTCATTTGAAGCATAGTGGCAAAGTGACACACATTTAAAGTCTTTTAATATGGTGTTTTAAGTGCATATTTTCTTTAGGTAAATGAGAGAGTTATACTGATTGACATTTTATCTAGTTTTTCTTCTTTGACACTTGAACACCCTTTGTTGTCTTTGACCTGCATACATTCATGGACCTACAGTGCCTATAGAAAATCATCATACCCCTTTGAAATAATTAATGTATTTGTCATAGAGCCTGAAATCAAATCACATTACAAATAACTTTTCCAGCCTTTGAAATGTTTTTGTAGCCTTCTTCTAACCTGTGCCTTTCTACAACTTTATCCCGAAGATCTTGTGAAAGCAGGGTTGTATTGTAAGTAAAGGTATAGGTTTTCACAGGGTATGATGATTTTTTTTTAGGGACTGTATATGGTGCATCTTTTAATTTTAAATGGGTTAAAAGATGACTGCAAAAATTCAGGTTTAACATCATTTTGTTCTTGCAGTTTGAGTATATTTGCTCATTTGTATTCTTTGCACAATCTGGTAGCACACGTTTTTTTCATTCTCACAGGAATTTGTGTACAAATTTGTCTTAAAATGGAATTCAAATAAAAAACAATTGTACTAAAAAAATAAGATTTGAGGTATTACATGTATGTCTTTGTGTTTTGATCAAGGCAGATGATGGTGTGACACTAGACCAGAAGATGGCGATATTTAATTTCAGCAGTTCAGTGCATTTCTGCTAAAGGCAAGATCAGTAACTTTGCGTGTATTTAAATAATAAAAACTATATAAAGACATAGATACACACAGAGATGGGCAGTATTTATGATACAAGTATTTCAAATACGTATTTCAAATACAAAATAGTATTTTGTAATTTGTATTTGATGGGGTTTATGAAAATGGCTTAATATTTTGTATCAAAATACTTTAGTGTCTTGTATTTTTAAAATACTGTGTAAGAAGTCTACATGATGACATCATAAAAATGCGGCCTCTGGTGCTTTCTCAGTTATTTGCCTAGGCTTGAGATCAGAACAGAAAATTGATTAATATTGAAGAAGGTGGTCAATATAAAGAAAATAAGGGACAAATAGCATGGTTATATTTGGGAGCAAGTCAACAATCATTTAAAATAGTACTGCACAATGCTAAGACCAGTAATATTTAATGGCAGTATAGTGTACAATGCATCAGCATCTTTGCTTAAGAAATGAGATGGAATAAAATATACAGGAATAAACAGGAATGTGGAGCCTACAGCACATGATCATTATCAGTCGCAGTGCTGGAAATGTGGAAATGCAGATGGATTGCTAATGTAGATGCCAAGAAAATAAGACAAATAACATTAAAATAAGTCCTACAGTGGCAATTCCTACAATACTTCATTGGCGATTTCAAATGCCAGTATAGCTGATCTGCAGGTGCACTGTATAGTAAATGAAAAGGAAAGATGTCTGTCTAAAGATGTCAGTGGCACAATACAGTATATTAAACAGAAATATATAATAATACTCCAGTCTATAGAGACTGGTCAAAAACTCCAGACTCCCGTTACACGGCAGCAGCAGGATGTCTATGAAGAGTTTATTTGCAAAAACTGATTATTCAACTTTTAGAGACATCATGTTTTATGTTGTGCATTGAAGAGTACAATTGCAAAAAAAA
>CAIGQV010016735.1:14536099-14566121 GCA_903798115.1 Danio jaintianensis | reverse complement strand
TTATTTATATTTAAATTGTTTTGGATAAAATGGAGCCAAATGCATAGTGAGGGTTTAAATGCACCTATTGGCAATTTATGCATTCCAAAATATATTTAGAGTACTAAAATCCATTTTCTTTTAGTTAATCTCTTTATGTAAAGCTTTATTTCCAAACTAACAACAAACTGCATCATTAACCTGTTTGTAAATATAAACAATTTAAATATCAAATATAAAATCTACAAATTGCATAAAATATATATATATATATATATATTATTAAAATAAACCAATATCTCAAATTAATGACAGATTAACATCTGCTTTAAAGCTACTTATCACACAATGTCTTTTGTGTATAATATTATCCCCTATATCTCTGCAAATCCGAAGATAAATATCCTCTTGCGAGTCTCATTAAATCTCAAATAGAGAGTTTGTGATTCCTCTAAGCTGGAGACATCAAGACTTGCCAGTTCCTGCTTGTTGTCTAACGTCTGAGCTGGCAGGAGACTAAAAGCTCCATCCATAACCTTCAGTCTGGCTCCAGCTCCTTCCATTAACCTTTGAGCTGTAAATGCTAGAGGTTTGGAGATTTGGGGCCAGAGTCCATTGATAAGATCAGTCAGACATCCAATTTACCTCATGAAAAGGCCAGAACAAACCAACAGAATCTCTCTGTCTTTAGCGTTTTGTCAGCTTACACTAACTCACGGCTGCGTTACTCGCTCAGATCAACTTCTCTCAAATTAAATGTGCACTTGTGTAACTTTTATAGATGGTTGCATGGCAGTTGACCACATGGTGGCAGTATCAGTATACTAATCTTAAAATCATGTAGCCAGAAACGGGTGTCGAGCTTAGGTGTAGCGTAAGGTCCTTTTTTCACAATTTAAATGTGCTCTAATAATTTTGTCTTTTTACAATTCCTAAGTATACTCGATAAAAACAATTTATAATTGTAATTATTATATTTATTCAGTTATTTTGGGATTTTCAGACACAACCCTAAATCTGATACATGTAAATATATGCAAAATACACATAAAACATTCGAGTTCATTGAATTTTGAATATATAAAATGTCATATGCAACATATATTTCAAATATTGCAAAAAATGGCTGCTTATATACACACACAAATAATTATTTTGCTGCTTGTTTAAACTATTTACTTAAAATGAATCAACACAATTATTGAGTGTTTTTGGGGGGGCAACCTAATTGTTTTATGTTCAATCCACTTATCCACTTAAATTTGTAAAACAGTTAAGTTAACTTAATTGATTGTGTTGGGACAACACGAAGGAATTCTGTGGAACTCAGCATTTTTTACAGTGTATATATTTTTTTAAATGTGCGCATGTATGGCCATATATATATTCACATTTGGCCATACATGAACACATATAAAATTACAGCTAATATATTTGAACACGTACAAATTTGTAATTCCAATGGTTTAAATTTTTGCAATATTTTGAAATGTATGTTGCATATATGACATATTTTATATACAGTTGCAATCATAATTATTAAACCCCCTTTAAAAATTTTTTTCTTTTTTAAATATTTCCCAAATGATGTTTAACAGAGCACAGTATGTCGAATAATATTGTTTCTTCTGGAGAAAGTCTTAATTGTTTTATTTTGGCTAATATAAAAGCAGTTTTTTATTTTTTTAAAACAATTTTAAGGTCAAAATTATTAGCCCCTTTTAAGCTATATTTTTTTCGATAGTCTACAGAACAAACCATCGTTATACAATAACTTGCCTAATTGCCCTATCCTGCCTAGTTAACCTAATCAACCTAGTTAAGCCTTTAAATGTCACTTTAAGCTGTATAGACGTGTCTTGAAAAATATCTAGTAAAATATTATTTACTGTCATCATGGCAAAGATAAAATGAATCAGTTATTAGAAATGAGTTATTAAAACTATTATGTTTAGAAATGTGTTGAAAAAATCTTCTCTCCGTTAAACAGAAATTGAGGAAAAATAAACGGGGGGGCTAATAATTCAGG
The DNA here is from genome assembly GCA_903798115.1 of Danio jaintianensis. Classification (NCBI taxonomy): domain Eukaryota; kingdom Metazoa; phylum Chordata; class Actinopteri; order Cypriniformes; family Danionidae; genus Danio; species Danio jaintianensis. Next base: position 14,564,113 of record CAIGQV010016735.1, on the reverse strand, counting down.
GGGTTTAATAATTCTGATTGCAACTGTATGTGAAATCCAAATGTGAACATGTATGTCATATGTAATTTGCCTATATTGCCATATATTACATGTCTATGTGGTAAAAACAGTACAATCACAAAACAAAAATGCTAACATATGAAATGAAAACATCATTTAGTCAGATTCACTTTTGCTGTTAATCAGAACTTATTTTTGCCGAATATGATGTCATAAACAATGTCTAATAATAATATATCCTAAATACTTTTTCCCCCAGCATGTAAACCCTTATTTAGATAGATTCTTATACAGCCACCCAAAAATCATATGTAATTGCTGTACTAACCAAGTCCCACAGCATGCCATCAATCCCCATGAGCAGTGGGCGTTTCTGTACAATGAGCTCACTCAAACAGAGGCAGCACTGAAGAGCTCTGTTAAGTACACTGAATCTGAAAAATGCATTGCTCATGAATGCCCTCAAAAGCACTTTTTCTATGGTATTATATTATCAGTTGTTTAAGGTTATTTTCTTTCACTTTCTTTTCTGTATTATTTTTGTTTATGACATGCATTGCATCATTGAAATGCTTTTTTGTTCAGAGGAATAACTTAATTGACTGTTAACTTAATCACTCTTAGGCCTTCCATGATTTTTGTCTTCAATAGAGATGTGTTGCTGAAACTGTGGTGCAGTAGAAAGCTCTTGCTTCAGATTATCATGAACCATCCTGATATAATGAAAAAAAGAATCATTTCATGTATTAGAGAAAAAGCATCTCATTCGTATTAATTTATTTATTATATATCGTATGAAATTATTATTTAATTTATGCTAAAATGTACAAATTTTAAAAGGTGACACAAGGTTGTAGATCATGTTTGGTTTCTTCCACAGACTGATCTCTTTATGTCATATTGCCTCTGTGAATATCCTCAGGTGTCACATGTATTAATTTTGTTTTGCCTGAATATGTTATTTTGACTCTCAAAGTGCTGGTAGACATTGACTTGCATTTAATGAACATAGTTTCTTTTAAAATGCTTTTTTTTTTTTTTTTTTTTAAGAAATTCACCTTGATCTTGAATGGTCTGAATGTGAATGACAACCAGTTTTTAGGTGAACTAACACAGAAAAAGATAAATGCTGAAAATAATCCAGTAGTTTGTATCACAGGATATTGTTCTTGCCTGTTTTACACTTATGTTGTCACAGTGGTTTAAAATAAAATGTTTAGATACTTTTTACCTCACACTCTTTCACCTTTAAAAATTAAGTAGTCATGAACACTGGAGTTCATGCTTTGTCTGTGAACAGTCAAGCTCAGCCATTTTGACATTAACGAGCTCTTATACATATTCCTCTTTTGCAATAGTCACTAGCTGTTTCCATCCAAAGGTGCAAATTAGATTTTTGTGCAAAACTGGAATTTCACAAAACATTTGTTAATAAAGCACCTTTTCCATCCAGTGAGTCAAAGGGAACAAAATGGTCACTTTCTGATTACTTCCTGATAAACTGCCATCAAATATAAAACATACATAAATGCATTTGCTGTTGTAAGAGAAGCCCCTTTTGACTTTGGCTAAAGCATTTTAGAATGATCAAAACAACATTTCAGATGTTGTGCAATGTGTTCAGTAGCTGGTTTATCCAATAATGCTATTCCATCGTGCCCATTTTTTTTATTGCATAATCTGTTAAAACAAAATCGCATGATTTTTAAGGATGCACATGCTGGAATTTATTTGGTAAGTGTGTTTTATGCACACTTTCTATGTTGTATGGAAACCTAGCCACTGATACGATTGTCAGATTTTTTTGTTGTTGTTATTTTGTCTCATGTTATATACAAGAAACATACACAGTTGTGTCCAAAATGACACACTGTGCACTTTTATACTATGTACTTATGAAATGAACTACCTAGTCATCTAGTGCACAATCTTTAGAAGGTTGTTGTTGTTTTGTCACTCATAATTGGAAAGCCCACTTCTGTTAAATTTAAACTCTCTGAATAGGTCAAATGAAATTTTATTATATAAACTACTATTTTAATTAGTCAGCAAGTGGATACAATGAAGAAAATTACTCTATGCTATCTGCAGAGTTATTTTTACAGGTAAAGTTTAGTGTTTGCCGTAAGTTTAGACCGTGTCTTGCCGCAAGGCTGTGTCCACTAAGAGAATTACGATGTGCTGACCTGACAGTAGTGAAGGTTACGGTGGAAATGGAGAAAGGCCACTGGTATTTACACATGAGGTTTAGAAACAATAAAAGCCTGGCAGCATTTAAGAGATTATAGACATCCCCACACATCAATGGACAGTCCTCTCATGTTCTCTCTTCAGTGTTTTCCTCAATTTTCTGCTTTTTGACGCTGGGATCATTGAAGCGAAGATTTGGAGCAGAGCAATGTTTCCCACATCAGTGAGTGCAGTCTGTGACCCCACATATGCATGTTTCATTATCTTTTGACCTGATAAATCTTCTGTAAAGACAATTATAAATGGCGACACGATGATGTGTTCATAAACTACAAATAGAGTCAATAAAAGTGCATAAAGATGAATGAATCAAAGGCCCTGGAGTCTCTGAGGGGATCTGAGGACTTTATATTGTGCCTTATTTTCAACTGAAGGATTTAAAAAGTCCTGAGTGTGTTATATAACAGCGTATAAATGTACTTTCTTTCGCAGAAATGTTTTCTTTTTCTGTGCATTCCCAGCCTAGTTGCTTTCTGCGCTGTGAGTGTTGGAAAACTGACATTAAGTGGCAGTTGGACAATTGTTATGCCCTGTACGTAGGTGTTCTTTCCATTCATTGGTATGTTGTCAAGCTCAAGGTTAGAACGATGTGGTACAAATGGTGCTGTGCTCTGACATGGACTGTGGATAAATGATTGGCACTGCAGGGGCCAGGCTGTTTAAAAACCGCAATGAAAGAACAAAATGAAAGGATTATGGTATAATGTTGATTACAAAAAAAAATGTGAAAGGAAAAAGGCACTTTAAAATTGGAGTAAATTAAAAATAATAACAATAATTAAATAACTTGGTTATTATTCTATTTTTCTAATAGAAATATACTAACAAATTGAAAAAAATATCAGTTTGACCAAAAACTCACAACACATGCAAAAACAGTAATGCACTGCAAGTTAAGAAAACAGGAGAATGGGGCTGCTTACTGTTTAGAGTCAACTTTGTTGTCGGAGATCTGAGAGGTGAGTTGTTGTTTTTTTTTTATCATCCTTGTCATATGGTTCATTGTTGTTTATGCATTTTAGCCCTAATAATCGGACCAATTTCACAATAATGTTAAATAAATCTAGACAAATACAGCCTAGTTTGTCACTTTTTGGGTCCTCTGACATACATTGTGGTCTGTGCTTTGTGTTTCCATGTGTTGTGAGAATTTGTGTGCATGTATGTGTTGTCAAATTTATGAAGATCTTTTCTCAATTTGTTATACACATATTTTCTTAATTTGCAGCATGTTTGAGCTCTTTCGTCCACCATACTACGAGAATAGGTTACTCAAAAATTTTAATTGTCATCATGCTGCCATGAGTAAGGTGCATTGCTGCAGATGCATGTTTAATGGTTTTTATGACCACTGGCGTCTGTGTGTATAGAGTTGTGAGAATTTGTGTGTGTTTGTGTGTTGTCAAATTGATGAAAATCTTTTCTCAATTTCTGATGCATATGTTTTCTTAACTTGCAGCAACTTGAGCTCCAAACTACGGGAATAGTTTACCCAAAAAGTCGTCATGTAATCTCCCAACACTTGTTTCAAAACTGCAAGTTTGTTCCTTTTGCTAAACAATAAAGATGTTTGCAACCAGTTTATTGTAACCACTGGCTTTTGCTGCTTGTTCAAACTACTTATTTAATATGAGCTGAACCAACACAATTCTTACATTTTGGGGGGGGGGACAACTTAATTGTGCTATGTTCAATCCACTGAAATTTGTAAAAACTATTCATTTTACTTGAGCGATTTGTTTTGGGACAACATGTTGTGTGAAACCCAGCATTTTTTTGCAATCTATGCTAGATTGCTAACAATATATCTTCTTTTGTGCTCTGCAGAAGAAAGACATGGACAGTTTTGAGCAGCTTGAGGCTGAATAAATGACCGATTTGTAATTTTTATAACTAATATTTATAAGTGCTGTTGATTTTAAATTGTACTGAACTCTTAAATATACATTTAATTGCAAATACAGTGTGTGTTACATGACTTTTAAAGAAACTGGGAAGCAGATCTTATCAAATAGTTGCTTTTTGAAACCAGTGGGACACACTGCAAGTGGTGCGTAGTTTCTTTCTGCAGAAGTGGACACACATTCTTCATGTTCCACCCAGATTTGAGTTTATCTGGCCCAACCAGCCTGCGAGCAGAGACAGATAAAGAGGAGGGGTGGGAGAAGAGAAGAACAGGGAAGACCATACACCTGTACATGGAGAACACACACTCTCAAGGCGCCTTATCAGGTTTAGACACAAACTACTATCTGGAACATCAGTGTACACTGCTCGTTTATTTTGGGGTAGTGAGAGAGAGAGAGAGAGAGAGAGAGAGAGAGAAAGATAAAATGGGCAGAGAGAGAGAGTGAGCGAGAGAGGGAGAGAAAAGTGGGATTCGTTGGCATATTCTGTCTCAAAGTGCGCCTGGCTGCAAAAACAAAGAGATCACTAAATAAAAATTGAAGACGAATGGGGGAAAAGAGGAAGGCTTTATCATGTCTTGTCACAGTTCTCTAGTGTTTCTATAAAAATCCACATAGTAATGTTGCAAAGAAAAAACAAAACAAAGGATGAATTGTTTGTGTATGTTATGTAGACATTATTTACATTTATTTTATTTTTTTTCTGTTGCAAAACTAATGATGCTCACTAAGGTGCATTGCTGCAGATGAATGTTTACATTGTTTTTTGCTGACATATTAATTATTTTATGACCATTCAGCAGTGCAGATATGAATTAAAAATCACTGTTGTGTGTGTGTATAGAGTTTTATAAGGATTGTGTAAAATTGAACAGGTTCAATACTTGTTCAATTTAGTATCTATTACTAAATTGAATAGTATCCATTAAAGTTTGCCTTTATGAAAATAATAAAACATTAGATGTGTTTTTTTATTATATTACCTAAAATATGTACTTTACAAAACCACTTTCTGGCTAAAATTGACAGAAAATCAAAGCTATATATCTGAGCATATTATATTCCAAATTTGAAGTTGATATCTCAAACAATTAACTTGCAGTACCAAACATCACCACCAGATGACATCCAGTTTCCATTGGTGACCATAAAAAGCGCCTGCCTTGTGGGTATGTTTGAAGGAAATGAACCATATTGTTTTTTTTATATGGTTTTGATATTTTTTTGATATTTGATTTTTGATGGTTTATAATATTTGTAAAGTAGACATCAAATTTTAAAGTAGTATGGGCAGTTTGGTGCTTTTTGATTTGATATTGGCATATTTTTGGTATGGGTATGGTGCTTTAGCATCTAAAAACATTTCAGATATATATTTTTACATGTGGATTGCTGTAGCAAAGTAATGCTTTTTATGACTCTAAATATCCATGTTGCAAATGAATAAACAACTGTTTCTCAGTAAATCTCTCAGATCAAATCTGCCACTACATATGAAAACTAGAATTGTTAACAGTGCCACAGGTTGTTGGGTGACCGTAAGTGGGTTTTGGTCTATTACTCTTCCTAGATGATCTAGATGATGTATCTTGCACACCTACATAAGTAAATTTTAGTAAAATATTTATTCAGACGTTTTTGCCCTTTTCAGCAATCTATAGTTTGTCATTATTAGATTAGGATTTAATTTAAATATAGTGCCATGAACATAAGCATCCTGCAGGCTCACTAATGTTGATTACCAACAATTAACATCGTTTGTCTAAAACCATTTCAGTGTTCATGACCTTGATTTATTTTCCCATATTGACTGCATAAATTATTACATATATTTTCTTTTCTCACAGAAATCTTTGAAGTGTTTTTAAGCTTTACCCTCTTTTTTTTAGCTTATCAATTATTAGAAGTAAAAAGCCACAAGCTGACATGTTCAGGGACTCCACAAGTTGCATGCTCATTAACAAAACAACACATCAGCACAGAATATGCAAAAAAAAACATTAAAAAGTGCAGAATTAGAGCAGGGTCTGTGCCAAGGCTCTGTAGGGAATTGAGACTGATTCTCGGTGCAGAGGTTGTGCACAGCTGGCAGATTGTGGGCTCAGTGGAGGTGAGCAGCGAACTGACCAGCCATCTCTATGTGTGTGTGTGTATGTGCACACAAGCGTGGCTGTGCTTCAGCACCGGTGAAGACAAATGAATTCAGTTTACAAGGCCTCAGGTGCTTAGACTCAGCTCACCGTATCGCTCCTCTAGAATTTTCCTTGGGCTGCGCGCAGGCCATTCCTCAGAGAGAGCGTATCGATTTGTCCCCCTCCTTTCCAGAGCATTGTTTCAGTATTCTGGATGTATGATAAACTGCATATGTTTTGTAAAAAGGCTCTCCAGTTGCTTTTTGCTATTCTATGACATTTATCTAAATCTACTTAGATGTAAAATAGGATCATTAGGGGTTCCTTGTCCTTTTTACCCTTTTACTTGGAGAGGTTGGATATACTTTTGGAATTACAAAGATATCTACTCTTATAATCCTGTGATTTAAAGGAGGTCTATATTTGAAGACTGCCCTAACATGAAAAATCAATGCATTTCTGGCAACATACACAATGTGAAGTGCCAAGGTTTGTAAAGCCTGACTTACTGGAATGAGGGGGGTCTATGCAAGCAGGCATCTATTATGAAGCGACAGACTTTGTATTATAAAGGGAGTTGGCTGCCTTTCAGGTCTTTAGAGACTATGGCCTTGAGATGTAATTGTCATGTGGATATTTTGATGGAGCAATGGGCTTGAAGCACCCATGTGACCCCAATGTTGGATTAATGTGTTACTTGCCTCCTTATGTTTGAAATTGGACAGTGCTTGAACGTAACCACTATAAAGCATGTGTGTGTTGCACACTTGTTGATTTTTCTGTTTGCAGCTGTTGGAAGTAATCACATTTTGTCTGATACATGCATTAAGTGACCACATGCAGAGCTGTGTCTCTTACTCTCTTCTTTCATCCATTTTTCCTCCACTGGTCACCTTCCAGTGCTGAGGAGTTTTATAATTGGGTGAAATTGAGCATTAATAATGTTGAGTCGGGGCATTATGAGAAGAAATATAAGCGAGGAGAGCACTCGCACTGAGACTGAAAAATAAGGGGTTGGCGTCTTGGTGTCTCTCTGTCAAAGTTCTGTTCTGGGTTTTCAGGTTTGGTGTAATGCTAAGTTAATGTGTTTCTGCTATTATTATGTTCATGGAAGAAAAGTTGGTGTCACCAATACTGTGGCACCCATCAAATTAAAAAAGGTTAGAGAGAATAAAACTACACCATGGTATAACAGTCATACTCGCGCTCTCAAAACAGCAACCCGTGCCCTGGAACGTAAGTGGAAAAAAACTAAATTAGAGGTCTTTAGAATTGCGTACAAAGATAGTATGTCCAGCTATAGGAGGGCTCTAAAATCCGCCAGGGCTGAGCACCTCCGCAAACTGATAGAAAATAATCATAACAATCCTAGATTTTTATTTAACACCGTTGCTAAATTAACAAATAATCGGTCATCTTTGGAACAAAATGTCCCACCGCAAATTAGTAGTGATGACTTCATAAATTTCTTCAGCGATAAAATAGAAGGTTTCAGACAGAAAATAGAAGATGTTAAACTTTCGGCACCGCCTTATACTTCAGATCCATTAAACATTCCGCTGAACCAAAATAATCTACAGTGCTTCAAAATCATTGAACAGGAAGAGCTAGATAAACTTATAAATGCTTCTAAACCAGCTACATGTATGTTAGACCCAATTCCAACTAAATTACTGAAAGAATTGCTACCTGTAATAGGAGAACCTCTTCTTAACCTCATCAACTCTTCTCTATCTTTAGGCCATGTTCCAAATCCTTTCAAGCTAGCTGTTATTAAGCCTATTATTAAGAAACCACAACTGGACCCCAGCAACTTAGCTAATTATAGGCCTATTTCAAATCTTCCATTTATGTCTAAAATACTAGAAAAAGTTGTTTCTGCCCAATTATGCTCCTTTCTGCAGATGAACAATGTTTTTGAAGTGTTTCAGTCAGGTTTCAGGCCTCATCACAGTACAGAAACCGCATTAGTGAAAATAACCAACGATTTACTCTTAGCTGCTGACCAAGGGTGCATCTCGTTATTAGTTTTACTTGATCTCAGTGCTGCATTTGACACCATCGACCACAATATCCTCATAGATCGCTTAAATTCTACAGGTGTCCGGGGACAGGCTCTACAATGGTTTAAGTCATACTTAACTGACCGTTACCAGTTTGTAAATATAAATGGACAGCTTTCTCAGGTCAGGCCAGTACAGTATGGGGTGCCTCAAGGATCAGTTTTAGGCCCTTTGCTGTTTACGATATACATGCTACCCCTGGGAGACATTATAAGAAGACACGGGATCAGCTTTCACTGCTATGCAGATGATACTCAATTATATATTTCAACAAAACCTGATGAGACGTCTGAACTGTCTAAGCTAACTGAATGTATTAAAGATGTTAAAGACTGGATGACCAACAATTTCCTTCTCTTAAATTCAGACAAAACAGAATTATTACTTATTGGGCCTAAATCCTGTACGCAGCAGATCTCACAACTCGACCTGCAATTAGAGGGACACAAAGTTAGCTTTAGCTCTACTGTAAAAGATCTGGGTGTTATACTAGACAGCAATTTAACCTTTGAAAATCATATCTCCCATGTCACAAAAACAGCCTTCTTTCATCTGAGAAATATCGCTAAGTTACGAAGTATGCTATCCATCTCAGATGCAGAAAAACTAGTTCATGCTTTCATGACTTCTAGGCTGGATTACTGTAATGCTCTGTTCGCTGGTTGCCCAGCATCCTCTATTAATAAACTTCAGCTAGTACAAAATGCAGCTGCCAGAGTTCTTACCAGGTCTAGAAAATATGATCATATCACCCCAATTTTATCTTCCTTACACTGGCTGCCTGTTAAGTTCCGTATTGATTATAAAATATTGCTTCTTACCTATAAAGCTTTAAATAATTTAGCACCTGTTTATCTAACCAACCTTCTGTCTCGCTACAATCCAACCCGCTCTTTAAGATCTCAAAACTCAGGGCTGCTGGTAGTACCTAGAATAGCAAAGTCGAGTAAAGGTGGTCGAGCCTTTTCATTTATGGCTCCTAAACTCTGGAATAGCCTTCCTGATAATGTTCGAGGCTCAGACACACTCTCTCGGTTCAAAACTAGATTAAAGACCTATCTTTTTAGTAAAGCATACACTCAATGCATTGCATAACGGTATGATGCATGAATCTGCTCCACGCAGCCTCCGGCGCCTAGACTGCAGCTCTGCACAAGACGTTTGGCCATAGGAGAAATGGTCGTGCCCAACTGAGCCTGGTTTCTCTCGAGGTTTTTTTTCCTTCACTTTCGCAAATTGGTGAAGTTCGTTCCTCGCCGCTGTCGCCACTGGCTTGCATGGTTCGGGACCTGTAGAGCTGCGCATCGATGGATTTGCTCTTCAGTGTTTGGACTCTCAGCAGTGAAAATTAAACCACACTGAACTGAACTTAAACTCTAAAAACTGAACGGACACCATTCCAATTCACTATAATCTTCTATGTGAAGCTGCTTTGACACAATCTACATTGTAAAAGCGCTATAGAAATAAAGATGAATTGAATTGAATTGAACCTTATTTTGTCAAATCCCACTGCTTTTGCATTAATTTTACTTCATCATGGTGATTTTATAAAACCACGACGTTCAATGACTGGGCACTAAAAATGCTGTTTTTAAACCAGACATCATCAAAATGCCTTGTATTCATTAAAAATAAAGGATGTCTACATGTGAATGGAAGGGAAAAAATTGAAAGAAAATGTATTGATGTGGACAAGGGCACGGATCACAACATAGTTCAACTGCAACTAATCTCGGACCACTATGGACCGGTTTGGTGTCCTGGGGTCTCATTTATAAAACTTGGCGTAGAAACCGTAAAAGTGAATATACACTAGAATAAATTTCAATTTACTTCTCAATGATTATGGCTCATATGATGATTGAAAATGGATCAATTAAGTCAATATTTTAGTTAAATATGTTTACTTAGAGTATACTTACAGCTGCGACCACAGGTGCGTTTCCTTTCTCACATGACAGCTTCTACTAGAGTGATTGCCTCTTTAGTATAATAGATATAACAAAATTTTGGAGTGGAGAGCTTTGTCGTCATTGATTTTCCCCAAATTAACAATGTCATCATTTATTCACCCTCATGTGATTTTTCAAGCTTAGTTATTTCTATGAAACTTAAAAAGAAAAAGTCTAGTAAATCTTTTCTGTGTAGTTGTGACAAAGAGTGACACTTTCAAGCTTAAAGTATGCAAAAATATTATCGAAGTGGGTTGCTTTTAAAATGTAATGTGACAAGAATCTTGCATTGGAATTGATAACTAGACCATTCCAATTTTGAAATAATCATACTCAACAATAATTCATTCCACAATTAGAAACAAAGCTTACATTAAAATGAAGTTACTGTATAGCCAAACACTTGTCTGTAGTTCTTTCATAATAATTTTATGGTGCTTTTTTTTTAAGCTTATTACCTGCTGCTGCATCATAATTGGATGAAAATCAATATCTTGACAGAAGAGCAGCTTTGAATATCACAGAAAACAGAATCAACAGAATTTTGGTTGGGTGAATTAATATAACTTTATTGATGCAACTTTTGCTTTTGCTAGTTTTGATCATCAGGGTGCTCTTTTTGTCTGTTATCTAGTGATATGCTAATACAGGCAAAGCTGTATTAGGTCATCTGCGGTGCTGGCTGGTGAAATATTTCCTTGTTAAATACGTTTATTGTTGAAGCAGTCAATGACAGAGGCCAGGAACTAATTGCAATTGTGACATCTTGTCATGTGCTATTTTATAGGTCCTCTGTAGGAGTCACTCTCCGAATGGATGGCAAAAGAATACCCTACTTAAGCTAATTAAACTTACTTCAACATAAATGACTTGGGATAATGTATCTCTTACTGACAGAACACTTTAGATTGGACGTCTTGGCCCAGATTTTTCTTACAGTAGCATTACATATTATGCTTTGCCAGTCCCTATAGCTTAATATTAGTTGGTTAAACTGTGTTTACAGTCCATGCACGAGAAGGTTCACCTTCCAAAAAGTTTCAGGTTGTATCACCACTAGGAGGTCTATTGATTGGATTAGCAACCACAATGAGACAAGGGGTCACCTTTGAGGTGCAAGTCCTACGTTGACAAATTGCCTCCTTTGAGATAATTTTAACCTTTTCGTTTCATGCCAGGTCTTTGTTTAAATGGGATTACATGCTGCCCAGTCCTTTTGATAAAAACAAAGCACCATATCCTGAGTGAAAGGTTTTGTAATAGATATTGTTGAGGAGATTCTTGGCGAATCACATTCATTCCTTCTTTCTTTTATAGTTAAGATCTCTTGATAAGTACTCTACATACTGCAGTACCATTTTAAAAAAAGAAGCATTCATCTCATTTGTTGTGCCCCCCTCTAAACTGGAGGATGTTCACCAGGGGTGGTCGTTTGTCAGCATACTCCCCTGTCATCGTATGACCTCAAAACGTCTACTCCACAGTCTGGACCTCCTGCTGAAGGAGGAGCAAGCTACCAAACAGATGCACTGGGTGGAGCGCCATTCAGCCTCCCACCACCAGACCTAAACTCGCAGCTGATGGAGGCAGAAATGGGTCAAGATGATGTTACCTGGTGCTTCAGCAGAACTTTTTAGACCAGAGTTTCCTGCGGAGAAATGGATTAGGCAATTACACAGCTGAGGCCGGGCTCTATCTCATAAGCCTGTTAGCTTTGCCTGTGCACAGGTTTCTGCAGATAAGTGACCATTCTTCTTTGTCCTCACTAAGTGCTGTCAGTGCTACAAGGAGTCTTACTCTGTACACCCTCTGTACAACTTTTGGGTTTACAAAAGTTCTGGTGCTTCAGTCATTTTTAAGTTTGTATGCATTTTTAATTAATAGAAAAAAAAAGTTCTGTCATTTATTTACCCTGATTTACATTTATTTATAAGTCTTATGCTGTTGCTTTATCATTCGAGCACAGAGCTTTTTTTCCAAACTGTGGCTGTTGAACATCGTAAAGAACAAAAAAAAATTTAGGGAATTTCTGATTAGAATTTTTTGCAAGCATTGTGCGTACTAATTTCTTATCATGATCAGCCAATACTTATCACAATTCCAGTAATTTAAGGTTTGTATATAGATAGAATATGACTGCAACCCTTAAATTGTTCTGGCTCATCAGAAAATATTATGTCAGTCCAAGATGTTAGTGTGTAGTAGCTCAAGTTATGCAGAAACTGAATCACTGAAGCTGTGAAATAGCATGCACTTGCACATGCATCTTTTTTTTTTTTCAGGAAACAGAATTCAGCCAGTAAGTGTGATCACTCAAAACCAATATTTTCAGCTGTGATTAATCTAGTAATGCCTGTGATTGGCTCCAGTGTTCATAAATACGTTCAACAAATTGTGTGTGATTGGTTATAATTCTAAATGCTGCAAAGAAAAACATTAAAAAGATGCTAAATCTGAAGCAGTGTGCAGAGGTTAAATATGATGCCAATAATTTTGGTACATTTTTGTCTCAAGCCCCTTCAATTACTGACCCTGGTCCCCAGAGATTAGACATATTTTGTGACATATTTTTGCTAATAGTAATATGTTGCAAAATGATTGGAACATCCCTGAAAACTTTTATATAAGTCTTCTGAAGCCATATGATGTTTTTTATTTAAGTAATAGACTAAAATTAAAAAATATGTTTTTACTCTTAAATCAGATCATTCATACCACCTAGAATGTGGCTCTTAAATCAAATGATAGATATTGGATATCAGTAACAGCAAATGTCATTTGGTCACAAAAAAACTGCATTATGACATCTAAGCTACACCATATTTGATTTGAGGACTGAAAACTAATTTGATACAGAAGGCTTGAAATTGTGATTGAGTCGTATGGCCTTTTTAAAATTGTGCATTTAGAATTGTTTTATAGAGCTTACAATCCAAACACTAAAACAAGCTATAACTTGAACTTGCATGAATCTAGCCTTATGTTTACTAAAAAGACAATTCCCCTAGATGGGTTGTTAAGAGTTATCCTTACATTAATGATCAATGTGTTTTTTTATAGTGCTAAAAACCTCTTAGCTTGATTGCTTTTGTATTTTGACTTGAGAAACAAAAATGAGTCTTGCTTTTTTCTATACTCTCTTAGCTTTATTCAATGAAACATTTAAGTACTCAGAGGAGCTGAAAGCAAAAGCAGCACAAAGGAATAAATGGGCTTTGAACACCTTGCTTCCAAAGTCATGGCTGAACAGTTAAGAAACACAGCAAATTCAGCTCAACAATAGCATTACATTATGACCACTTTCCTGAAGAATTAAACTTGGCACAAACTGTCTCTTTGCGGGAAAAAAAGACGAAAAACATGACTAATCCACAGGATTAGTACAATTGGCTTTTTCTGAAGTATCCACTCAATAATCCTCAATTTCTTTAAGCTTAGTGCTTTCAGACAACTGTTGGAGGTAAGAAGGCAAATTGCTTGGCAGTGGGCAAAATCGAGTAAGTGCGTCTGTGCCGTCTAGATTGGTCTGCGTGCCAACAGGAAGTGAAGTCTTAATGGTGTCTCTCCATTTATCTTGTCCTCTGGCCTATTGAGACCAATTACCATGACCAGTCGAGCCTGACAGGGAGATTTCATGCATCAGGGGGCCAGGAAGTCAAAGGTTTCCTGTACTTTGGGCTGAAGAAATCATTCGCTGCCACAAATCACAGATGCTTAGCCTCTACAAAACACAAGTCGGAACAGAACTGAGACAAAATGAGCCAATAACAGTGCTTCTGCTCTTATTGTTATGTCTTTCAGGTAGAATCTACTGTATGTTTGTATGCTAAGGCAGCTTTAGACTCTCAATAATCACAGTGCTTTCAGAAACAATCAGATTCACTTCATGCGAGAGATGTTTTCATTCACCTTTGTCGTACCTAAAGACGCTCCTGAAGCAATCGAACACTAAGTCAGCTATGGGTTTCTTTTATTACGTGCTGTGGGTGCAAAGAAAAGAGCAGATGTTGTTTATGGCTTGAACAAAAGCCCTTGGAGATTCGGTGCTTCAGAATGAATCTCCGGTCTGTTCCCATGACTTCTGCTCCAGCTCTCACCTCTATCCACACCATTATGTCCACAGGGGCTGTGTCAGGTTGCCCATATAGATGTTTCTCCTGTACTGCCATGAACCATTCACCTGTAGTGGCTACGCTACAGTGACTCTTGATCCTGAATAAAAGTATTACATTGTATTTATAATAAAAGACATATACTTTGCATTCTGTTATCTAGCAGCTGTGTGTGAAACAGTCTTTGCATCTCAGCTGGAGTCCAAAATTATCACTTGCTATTGCCAAGCACCAAATGTGAGTAGAATGGGTGTTGGCGAGTATGTTAATACTTGCCAGATGACAACTACATGTGAGTGAAAGTATCGCTGTTGTCATTTAAAACTCTATCTCTACAAATTTAGGGTTTGAGTTGCTTAAGTTATGAATTTTGAAGTGCAATGTTTAAAACTAGCGGCACGGTGGCTCAGTGGTTAGCACTGTCGCCTCAAAGCAAGAAGGTCACTGGTTTGAGTCCTGACTGGGCCAGTTGGAATTTCTGTGTGGAGTTTGCATGTTCTCCCTGTGTTTATGTGGGTTTCCTCCGGGTGCTACGGTTTCCCCAACCGTCCAAACACATGTGGTATAAGTGAATTGGGTAAACAAAATTGACTTTGTGTGAATGTGAGAGTGTATGGGTGTTTCCCAGTACAGGGTTGCGGCTGGAAGGGCATCCACTGCCTAAAACATATGCTGGAGTAGTTAGCAATTCATTCCGCTGACCCCTGATAAATAAGGGACTAAGCTGAAGGAAAATGAATGAATAAATGAATGTTAAAAACTAGCGATTTAATGGGCACAGCATATGCTATATGCACAGCAATTTCATATGGTTCCTTCAACAGCATCGATTAGTTTAATTTGATTAAAATATAATCAGTTAAATAAACTTCAACATTAGTTTAGTTGTTCAAGCATAAAACGAGTTGTTCAAACGCAAGTGCCATCAGGATCAGAAGGTGAGTGCAGAAGCTCCATTAAAATATGGAAATTTATTTTACCACAGTATTTTCAAAGACATGGCATGGAACAATGTAATTTTAATGCAGTGCTTCTTGTGATAACCACTTCATATTTTATCTCGATCATTCAGTGAGGATCATTGATTTTAAACAAATAAATGCTGCAATTTCATAATTGTATGACAGTTCATCGGAAGCGCCTGAGCTGGATTATTCAAAATGAATAGTCCCCTTGCATATAGTCCATTGAATGCAATTTTTATGTGCATGTGTCTTTATTCTAAAATGAAAAACAATTACCAGGAATTGGTTTGAGGATCTCAGATTTCTACTAGAGTTATAAGGTTTCAACATTGCTTATGTATTTGTAGGCTCAGTCATGCAATACCCCAAAAAAACATTACTCGAATTTTAAAATGAATTATAGACTTGACAGGGAGCTATTGTAAAGAAATTAAAATTGGGGTAACGTGAGAGTAACTTTCCAAGTAGATACCAAGTCACACCTTAAGCATAATTTCTCAGAACTTTTTACACCATTGAATACAAGCACATACCGTTCCCTTCACCGATTTCTGACAGGGTAAAGAGCTGTGACAGATGCTTCCATCGTCAGGTCCATCTCTGACTCACACACTCTTGGCTCGTTCCGTGGTTATGAAATATCGAGACAGATCTTCAACCAGCTCACTGTTGTTTGTCAGTTTTCACAGAGGGCTCTGTTACCATGGTAATTCTAAGAGCGAGATGAGCGAAAAGCGCTGTGCTAATGTTTGTTGCTGTATCTGAGCCTGAGAGGAAGAGGGGAGGTAATGATTGTGGCCACAGATGTTTCCAAATGACCCGTTCATAACCGATTACCTCTTTGCCAAAAATTTGAATAGGCCGGATGTTTCGTTTCTCTATAGCGCAGGGCAGAAGAGGATGTGTGAAGTCTGCAGGGGGAATCACTTCCAGCGCTAGATTTAATATTCATTCGTTGAAGGGAAAAAAACGAGCTAAATATCTTGGTTTTTGACAGACAGCCAAATCAGAACAGACAAGTCCAGTCTTTCTGTCTCTGACGCACACACACACTCACTCCCTCACAAATACACTTACATATCGCTTTAGCACCTGCCTCGGGCCTTCTTGAGGGCTTCCAGCCTGCATAAGCAATGGGAGACTGACAGCATGCATCCACTAGAGGTGAGGTGAGGCTGAGATGATCAGAACTGAGTTTGCATGAATCACTGAAAAGTCTTTGTTTCCACCTGCTCCTGTGGATTATTTACTGTGACTCCTCCTCCACTCACTCCCACATATGTGAACAGATCAGTGTCATAGTTGCGGAATAATTCACCAGTAATGACACTACTATCTGAACTACTTCCAGCAACTCATTGGCAATGCATAATTCAGCGTACATTTTTGTCAAATCACAAAAATGTACTTAAACATACGTTCGACTGCAGTCTTGGGGTAAATGGAAAGACTACGGTGCAGTATGACACCAACAACTTTTGTTCCTTTTCACACTAATGACATATCGGGCACCAATGATTTCAGATTTGCAAAAATGTAGACGGCACCATCTAGTGGATTTGTCATCTGAAATGTGGATCACAACATACCTGGAGCTAGTATTTTGCAAACATGTAGGCACATATTTGCAATGAGACTGGACTAACTTTTTCTAGGTTTTCCAGTAACAAGCTGCTTTAATTCATTTCTAAATATAGTGTTTGTTCAATCAAACATTTCATTGCTTGCCTTTACTTTGGCAAACTTGCAAATGGTATCACTTTTTTGTGTCATGCATTGGATTTTTGTATTGGCTAAAAAAGAGGAGACAAATATAAGTTGCTTTCCAATTTATTACAAGAACAAATAACAGATGAAACCTTTTACTTTTTACTAAAATTCCGTAAACAACTTGGACAATACATATAATGCTAAAATGAAATATTTCTATTAATAAAAATAATTGGCACATTAATTGCTTGTAATTCTTTATCTTTTTATTAAAAGCAATGAAATTAAAATTTAAGTACAATTGAAAAATTAAATTAGTGAGCTTTTTAATTTTTTCACATAATCATTTTATTTTGTTTAAATATAGTTTTATACATCTGAATATTTCCCCCTAAATGTTTGTTTACTTAAGACATGACTGAATGCCCATTTTCAACAGCATGCTTGATTTACAGATTTTTAAGACCATTTTAAATGGAGCATGTATATAGAGTGTTTTTTTTTTTTTTTTTTTAACTGAAGGTTTGTGCTTCAAGTTCAAGAGACAGCACAGGAGTATGAGATTTCTCAACCAGACTCTGTCCTTTCTGTCACATGTAGCACTGAAATGATTCATTCTAGTGAAATGGTTCATTCTGCTTGGTGGACAGTTTGATACTGTACTTGGCCTTCTCTCTTATGAAGCACAGACAATCAGCTTCTTTCTAGTGAATCAGTTCATCCTAAACATACTTTTTTCTCTCTCTTAATCACCATTTAGTATAGGAAAGTCTGAATCATTCTAAATGAATTGATTCATTTGACTCTGATAGACTGTTTAATTTATTAGAGCCTTACTCTTCCATTGCCTTGGAAATTCACATTCATTCAAGTGTCCTCTTTTTATGTAGACTAAGAAAGTGATTCATCCTAAATGCTGCTTTTTCTCTTAGCTTTGGAAAGTCTGAGTCATTTTAGTGAATTGGTTTATTTTACTCATTTATTCATTGTAGTAAATTAGTCAATTGAACTTGGTCTTCTTTTTCGTACTTACACTTGGAAAGTCACGTGCACTTTAGTAAATCGGTCCTCAATAATTAAATCAATTAAATTGCCATATGTGTGATATTAATTATTTGAATTATATTTAAAATACATAGTCTTGTTGAATATCCTCTTGTGTTCTTTCACTATACAGAAATATATATATATATTTTTTAGCTCTTATCAAACACTTTTATACGCATGAAATGAGCCAAGAGTACCACCTCAAACGTGGCAGTTCCTGCCTAAAATGCGTCACACGCACACAAATATTGAGGATCAGAACTTTTACTTATATGCTTTTGAGTCTTAGGATAGTGATGAACTGTTATGAATTAAATTTTGTCATCAGAGGGCATCTCAAGGAAAGCAGTAAGTGCTGGACTGCAGGTGCTAACCAGATAAGATGCTAGACGGATTGAAAAAAAAAAAGTAAATAAATCAGTGTGTGTACTAGTTAGGCTATCTGCTTCCAGTCAATACACCATATGATTTCAGCTCGACTCGCTTGGAATTGCCATCATGTCAGTTTGATGGGGAAATATTTAGGAAGGGGAAGGATTTTTCTGACACATCATATTTATGGAAGCATTACATTCAGGCCAGAGATTCATGTTTAGGTCAGTGCTGTCTTCAATCCATCAGTCTGTTGCTGAAGAGGTGTTCAATATTAAGTTATTTAAATCTAAATTAAATTAATTAATATTACATATAACATTTCTAGCCATTGCCAGTCTACTTCATAATGTCTTTGTACATGGATTGAGCCACATTTTAGTAATTGACTTAATAAAAGATTATTCATTCATTCATTCATTTTCTTTTCTGCTTAGTCCCTTTATTAATCTGGGGTCGCCACAGCGGAATGAACCGCCAACTTATCCAGCATATGTTTTATGCAGCGGATGCCCTTCCAGCTGCAACCCATCACTGGGAAACATCCATACACGCACTCATTCACTACGGACAATTTATCCTACCCAATTCACCTATACCACATGTTTTTGGACTTGTGGGGGAAACCGGAGCACCCGGAGGAAACCCACGCGAACACGGGGAGAACATGCAAACTCCACACAGAAACGCCAACTGACCCAGCCGAGGCTCGAACCAGCGACCTTCTTGCTGTGAGGCGAACGTGCTACCCACTGCGCCACCGTGACGCCCATAAAAGATTATGATGATGATAAATTATTATTAATTGAAATCTTTCTTTTTTTAATGGTAATGATTTTCTGAAAGGATGAAAACAACCACTTTGGAAAAAGGCGTTAAACTTAAGCATTTTTAAAAACGAAAAAACTTACTGTCTCCATGTAAACCTGAAAATGGTGATGCCATGTAGATGCATATATGTTATGTTCAGTCTATAGACACAGAAGTATACTTGAATACAGCCAAAAAAATAATGGCGGATGACTGTGTGCTGTATTATGGTTTGCAAAATACAACATTTTTGTTGTCGTGGTTGTTGTTCTGTTTCATGTGACCTGAGATTGTTACCCTGAAGGATCTGGCTCCTAATAGTCATTGATGTGCAGCTTTTCAGGATTATAGTAAGGATTTTGCCATTATTTAGTGTACACATCTTTTATAGGCAGTATAGATGGAAAACCCATTGATGCTTTTAATCAGTAATTTTATTCATCATGGAAGGGATGTGCTATATTGACAGTCATTTTAATCGTCTACCGCATTAGAGTTTACACTGTATTTTGAACTAAATGCAGCTTTGGCAGGCATTTTAAAAACAAAACCAACCCCAAAATTCTGTGCATTTTAGCTTCCAGTGTATAAAAGCTATGTTTATGTATTTAAACCTGTATATATTTTATCTATGTGAAAAAGCAGGTTGATCTAGTTAAAAAATTAATGATTTGTTTGTGCACATTAGGCATTGCTAAGTTTCTGTTCTAAGCTTCTGTTCATTTCTCATTCCAAGCTGTTACATTCCTTAAGAACTCTTGTAGATGAATATAATGCACAAGGCATAAAATGAGACTGCCACAGTCAATACAGATCGACACGAGAACTGCTAGTCACAGGTTTACTAGAAATCACCATATATCTTTTGGTTTATCTTCATCATGATGCATGTCGGTGCTCTGTAGAAGCACATTAGGTTTTCTCAGTGCTCCATATAGGTCATATAGGTCCCTAGAATCAAGCATTACATTTAATTATCACGTAGAGGCTGTCTTTAATACAAGCGGCCATCGGTTCAGTACAGGGCACATGAGAAAAGGAACGCAAGGCTGCCTAAATGATCTTTTCCCCCTCCATTTCCTTAGCTCAAGTGCCTCAGTGTTGAAATCCGATTGTCTCGCTGTTTTATTTCCCCTGTGGGTCTGTTGCCGTATTGTGGGTCATTTGTGTGGCTTAGTCTGCTGAACTCAAAAGCACGCTGAGCTTATAGCCATTGTCAACACACACACACACACAGACACACACAAATGCACATCCCGTCCACCATCAGGAGAACAGATGCCTTCTCATCAAAGCGTAAACGCCTCTGAAGGCTGAGCTTTCCATCACAACACATCAGCCTTTTTTTTCCTTCACACGCAATGTGCAATTGTGCTTTTTGTTCATGCCAGCTTAAGATAGGAAGGCCAGTGATTGACAGTGACACTAATCATTGCTTCTCTGCATCTTTGCGATTTATGAAAATTTTACAGTGATGGATAAAATTCTATTCAAATTCATAAAAATGTTCACCTTTTCTTGTTTTGTCTAATTGGATGGCAATCATTTCTCTGTGTCAATGTCACTAAGAGAATATGTAAAAATAAATAAATAAATAAAATCCTGTGTTTTGTGTTTCAGGGTTTTTTTTATTTATGCATTTGAATTGCATAATTAGACCTTGATCACTACCTTTGCTACTTGACCTACATTTAATGCTATAAAGTTGAAGAGAATGTCATTATTAGTACTTTGAAGGACAGATTGTCTCAGTCGTGTCATACTACAAAAACCTGTACTTTTACTGTTATTTTAAAGAAACTACTAAAAATTGTGTTTTGTTATATACACAACACTTATGAATGTTAAAAACAGTTAAGCTGCTTAATAGTTTTGTAGAAACCTAGGTTTTTTATTTAGGACTTTTTTATTAATAAAAAATCTCAAACGAGTAAATCTTTAACGTTACTTTTAAGCAATTTTATGTAATCAATCAGGGAAACTGTTAGTTAACAAATTTTTACAGTGCACATTTCTAAAAAGAACCTCTCAGTGAAAAGTTCATCTTAAATTTAATCTTAATTTATTTTTAGAAAGTTCTTTACACTCTTTTAGGAAATGATGGTTGCCGAAAAGGGACCTTTTATTTTCACTTGGTGTAATGAGATATAAAATAGTAATTCTGGATGATAGTGATATGCACTGGACAATAATTTCAGTTTGATCTGTTTGAGTCCATGAATATTGTTTACAAACTGAGACAACACTAGGTTAATTCCTCCTTGTAAACACATTATTTGGATGAGAATTAGATTACTAAATGACCCAGATGAGATGAAAATAATTTGACTGTATTTGATGTACTCCTACACTTCTGAAAGAATAAAACATTTCAATTTTTTTTATAAAACTAACATCACAGACTAGCATGTGTCAATGCAAAAATTACATAACGACATGTAAAACATTTACTTTCCTAGTGTTTCTCAACTGTGTGTGTGTGTGCACGTTTGGGACATATCAGGGCACACATTTGTGTAATGACATTTGTATGACACAGGTATTCAAAGGAGAATGTCCCAATTTCCCAAAAGAGTTATAAATCAAACTGAATGAGGTTTTATTTTTTTTTAAATAAACATTTGGAAGAAAAAAGGATAAAATGCACACAGTTTCCTCTGAGGGTTGGGTTAGGGATAGTCATGGCGATAGAAAACAGTTTGTATGGCATAAAAACAATGGAAACCTATGGAATGTCCCCACAATTGACAAAAACAAACAAACAAAATGTGTGTGTGTGTGTGTGTGTGTGTGTGTGTGTGTGTGTGTGTGTGTGTGTGTGTGTGTGTGTTTGGCAACAGACGGAGAGAGGGAAAGAACAGAGGGTGACTGACGGAGAGAGAAACAGAGTGCTTCACTAGAGGGGCTGTTCTTTCAGTCCAGTCAACCCATGGCCTCCTGAATATAAACCTTCGGATGAAAAGCACATCACAGCAAACTAATTGGCCAGGAAAGATCAAAATGGCCTGAGGGACCAATTTCAGAGAGGCTAGAGAGCAGAAAGAGAGAGAGAGAGACGTGAATGGAGAGAGCAGTATGAAAGAAAGATAGATAGCAGCAGTGAAATGCAAAAGAAAGAAGGACCAGAGTAAGGGGCATCCTGGGTGAACTCAAATGCAAATAAATTTAGGCTTTGGCAAGGAAATCTGCTTGAGAAGTCTGACATCAAGCATCACAGTTTCTGGATCCAAACGCTCGATCACTGGGGTGTCAAACTCATTGACTCAAAGAGCTGGTTATTACTGTAAGACTGTATACCACTCCTTAACATATTGTTAAATGATTGCATACATAGAAAATAGATGTTACTTGTGGGTTATTTTTAATATCATTCCTTTTATTATGTTAAGAAACCCACATTACTCCATCAAAGTATATAACAAAGACCAATACTATCAGACGCAAGTCATTACCTTTCTCCAAAACTTCAAATTTGAGGAAAGGAGAACTATGGGAGAATGTTTTTAAATGTCAAATAAATCCTTCTAAGTTGAACACTAATGTAGAAACGCTGTCGTCTAGTGATGGAGGGTCGTAAAATCAAACATGCATTACAGGAGATGTAGTTTATAGCAAGTATAAAATAAAAGCAGCATAGACTTTATTATAATGCTTTATTATAATGCTTATATATAATGCTTCATACCACACATGAAGTATCATGTCACTTGCTCTGCATTTCTCGCAGGATGCTTTTCATGTCACACAGATTTTCTCCTCGAGTTGAATATCTTGAACTTTCACGGATGACTCGAAGTGGATTCTGTGCACTTACAGCAACAGCAGTGCGCATTCTGCGTTCACACTGCCCAGTTTGCATTGACTTTGTATGTAATCTATTCACGCAAATACATAAAACTACATTTGATGTGAATGCTCTTGCGGGACACTTAATGATATGGCGGGCCAGATTTGGCCTTGAGTTTGATGCATGTGCTCTATCAGATGCCTAAAGCAAACAACAAATTATACTAATATACATCCATAGTGTATATAGTTTAATTTAAAATAATTTTAGATTTTTATTTGTGTTCTGAAGATGAACAAATGTCTCAGGGGATTGGAATGGCATGAGGGGGAGTGATTAGTAACGGAATTTTCATTTTTGGGTGATCTAACCTTTTAAAGGGCAACTATGATGCAAAATCAACATTTGGTATCTGTTTTGGACACAACTGTGTGTAGTTATTCATAATTAATATTCATAATGGAGTGATCTAAACACAACAAGTCTCTTTTTTTATTTTTATCATACGTCATGTTGAGGCCCACCACAACATGACGTATGAGTGTTTTTTTTTTTTTCACCCACCGAATTCATTGACAGAAGTGTATTATCCATGTCTCCTAGTAATGTTTATAAACATGTCCAAAGAACAGGATTTGCAAAGAAACTGGGATTATTAAAAGATCTGTTCAAACTCTCCGTGATCAGCTGCACCTAAAAAATTAGTTTTACAAGTTTAAAATGTTTTTAAAACAGTGCATGTTTGTAATAAAGAAAAGACAGTAAAATCACTATGTATTTCATAATTGCAGGAATTACCACAGCCGCATAGTGTCAGTACAACCATATATGAATTTGCTTCAAACACACAACAGGAGTCCCGGTTTGTGGACGTTAAATCTAGTTTATTTTGTACAGTAGCACAATGGATATCCACACAGCAGTGAATAACTTGTATCCTGTCACATTTGCTGCAAATAGCCATGAAAAAACAGGGCAAAGTTGAATGTGTATGTGTGTGCGTGTGTGCTGCTATCTTTGTAACAGCATTTGTGTGTGACTCATCATTTCAGAAAGGCTTGAATAAGCTCCACAACAAATACAAATAACCTCACTTGGTATTTTGACTGAACGGAATATCTGCTTCATTCGGTTTTGTCTCTGTCACTGACTGCTGCTTATCTGCAGTCAGCGAAAGGAGGAGAAGGAGAAGCATACATGCATGTGGGAACGGTGGGTGGGGAGAACCAGCTCATTTGCATTTAAAGGCACAGGCAACAAAACGGCTACAATGTAGTCTTACTTAAAAATTCACATATTCAGCATGGTATATTAAATGATCTGATGGGTATTTTAAGATGAAACTTTACAGACACCTGGAGACTTATCTTATATATTGTAAAATGGGTAAAATGGGAGCCCTTTAATGTGTGAAATGAGTAAACAGTGTCCAAAAACGCCTATTGATAGTTTTCTC
The DNA here is from genome assembly GCA_903798115.1 of Danio jaintianensis. NCBI lineage: Eukaryota > Metazoa > Chordata > Actinopteri > Cypriniformes > Danionidae > Danio > Danio jaintianensis. Next base: position 14,539,547 of record CAIGQV010016735.1, on the reverse strand, counting down.
AATTCAAATGAGCTGAGGCTTGCACCTGGAAACAACATTCACAAAAAAAAAGCAAAAACAGTTACTGTTATTTTCTCTTGACTCCACAGCCTTTATTTAAACTCAATGATAGAAGCGGATCAAACTAAGCACTCCAAAGCAACTGTTTAATAATGATTTATTAGTGTTAGGAGGTGTTTGTGTTGTATTTTCTCTGTCTGCTTGTGAGCTGCCTACAGGCACAGTAGAGAGAAAGACTGTGCTTAATAGACTGATTGTGTTTGACATGTAAGCATATATTGTTTTAAAGAGACAAGAGCCGGTGATTAAGAAGTGATGAATGCTTTGTGGATGTGTATAAGTGCAGTCAATGTCAGCGATGATGAATGAAAATCAAGCTCAGACAGACACATGTCCTGCAGAAATGTTCATATTGAGCTTTTTAATCCTTCTTGGCACTATTTGAGTTTTCACTGAATTAATTACCGAATGCTGTGTCTGAAAGCAAAAGAAAAACTGTAGCTGAATACTGCTATATATTGTTTTATGTATTCTTTTCTTTTTAATTTATGGCACAAGACTAAATGATTTTGTTTAGTGCTGCTTTTTTGTTTAAATTCATTCTTTTATTGGCTTTTGAATAAGTGATTTTAGTTGTTTAGTTGAGTTTAGTTAGGTTTAGTGCTAAGTTTTCATTGAGTGCATGTGTACATATTCTGATATAAAATAATGCATGCAAGTAGTTAGTGCTTAACAATAAATTCATACATTTTTACAGATTTAATTTTTTTTTTGCCTTATCCATTAAAATGATTATTATTATTATTATTATTATTATTATTATTAATAGTAGTAGTAGTAGTAGTAGTAGTAGTAGTAGTAGTATAATCATTAATTTAACCAATTTTAGTTAAATTACACCTGTCTATATAAGGGTTGACAGTGCATGTCAAAGCACAAACCAAGCATGAAGACAAAGCAATTGTCTGTAGACCTCCGAGACAGGATTGTCTCGAGGCACAAGGCTGGGGAAGGTTACAGAACATTTTCTGCTGCTCTGAAAGTTCCAATGAGCACAGTGGCCTCCATTATCTGTAAGTGGAAGATGTTTGGAACCACCAGGACTCTTCCTAGAGCTGGCCGGCCATCTAAGCTGAGTAATTGGGGAAGAAGGGCCTTAGTCAGGGAGGTGATCAATAACCTGATGGTCACTCTGTCTGAGCTCCAGCGTTCTTCTGTGGAGAGAGGAGAACCTTACAGAAGACAACCATCTGTGCAGCAATCCACCAATCAGGCCTGTTTGGTAGAGTGGCCAGACGGAAGCCACTGCTTAGTAAAGGGCACCTAGCAGCCTGCCTGGAATTTGACAAAAGGCATCTGAAACAAAATTCTCTGGTCTGATGAGACTAAAATTGAACTCTTTGAAGTGAATGCCAGGAGACACGTTTGGAGAAAACCAGGCACCGCTCATCACCAGGCTAATACCATCCCTACAGTGAAACATGGTGGTGGCAGCATCATGCTGTGGGGATGTTTTTCAGCAGCAGGAACTGGAAGACTAGTCAGGATAGAGGGAAAGATGAATGCAGCAAAGTACAGAGACATTCTGAATGAAACCTGCTTCAGAGTGCTCTTGACCTCAGACTGGGGCGACGTTCCCAAAGACAGACGTGCCAAGCTTGTGGCATCATATTCAAAAAGACTTGAGGCTGTAATTGCTGCCAAAGGTGCATCAACAAAGTATTGAGAAAAGGCTGTGAATACTTATGTACATGTGATTTTTCAGGTTTTTTATTTTCAATAAACTTGCAACAATTTCAAAAAATATTTTTTCACATTGTCATTATGGGGTATTGTATGTAGAATTGAGGAAATAAATGAATTTAATCCATTTTGGAATAAGGCTTAAACATTAAAAAATTTGGAAAAAGTGAAGCGCTATAAATACTTTCCGGATGCACTGTATATATATTAGTTTATACATGCATACACATGTATTCATTAGTTTATTTTTATGTACTTATTTTATATATTTTTTTATTAATGAATTTACTTATATTAAAATCTTAATTTATATTTATATTATATTTTTATAGGTTTTTATTTCAGCAAACATTTCAAGCAGCAAATGTTTTAGTTTTATAATTAAATGTAATATATAATCTTTAATCTATAAATAGTTTTCGTGTACATATGATAACCCTATTTATTTAAAACAAAATAGGTTTATTTAATTATTACACTACAAAAAAGTCACTTTTAATAAAAAAAAAAAATTTAAGAAGCAATTTGAAAGGCCATGATACCGCCAGGCTCTAAACTGATCTCCAGCAGAGACTAATTGTAGTCGCTTGTACTCCACTCCAAACTCCCTGAGCAAATCAAAGTTTCTTTATTAAAATTTGGAAAGGTCTGCCAAATGGAACATTGCACAGTGGCAGAGCACCGACAAGCTCATTATTACATTTATAAAAACACTTTCAACCAACATTTTCTCACATCTTCCAGTGCAATAAGAATACTGTGCGAAACACAGACTAGTATGTATTTTTCAATAACGTACCTGAGCAGCTGTTCTGATACGTCTCTGTTTTTCTCTGTTCTCCATCTCCGCTCATTATGTAGCAGTTCTGTCAGATAAAAGCAGAGCCGTAATGGAGGATAATGACTCGCTCACAGTCCCAACTGCCTCTAAGCCTCAGTGCTGAGCTTTGAAACTGTGCGTCCCGAGTCCCTCGACTGCTGTAAACAGTGTTAGGAGCTGGAGATGGCGATGAAGGAGAATTAACCCTGAGATTGAAGCATGTCAGGGAGCAGACAGTGGCCGTTCCCTCAGGTGGTGTCAGTATGGCAGACCACTGAGAGACTGTGCTATTTTGGCATTGAAAGCACACAGAGACAAAGTGTGAGTGCAGTGCAATTTGTTGCTTGTTGCCAGACCACCGGCTGCCGGCAACCTGTCACCTCTCTTTATTCAGTGAATTCCCCCATGGCCTGAAGACATTCATATTTTATTGCTGTTTTTTGGGGGGGATATTGGACAATAGCCTACGTTAAAATTAAAGGGGTGGTTCAGCCCAAAATGAAAACGTGCCTCAAGTGGTTACAAATCTGTTTGAGTTTTTCTTCTGTTGAACACAAAAGCTTGAAGAATGTTAGAAACTGGTATCTGTTGAATTCCATAGTATGAAAAAATACTATGGAAGTCAATGTGGCTACTGTTTTTTTCTTTACACAGGTTATATACAGTAATGAAAAACCTAGAAAATTCATGGAATTTTGAAATAAACACACAAAGTTTTGGAAAAGTCATGGAAATTTGTTTAACATATATCTATACTTGTAGAATTCATTTGATTAATATTGAAAAATATTGAAGGCATTTAATTCTATCAGTTGTTTTCAGTATAGTTTTCTTAATTATTATTATTATTATTATTATTATTATTATTATTATTATTATTATTAT
>CAIGQV010016735.1:14476143-14536089 GCA_903798115.1 Danio jaintianensis | reverse complement strand
ATTATTATTATTATTATTATTATTATTATTATTATTATTATTATTATACTATTTTCTGTATAAAATATGCTTAAGGTTAGAGTTAGGTCAATCACATGCTCTCAAATAATTTTAGCTAAGTGTTGGGTAAGCATTATCTAAATAAATGTTATTTTGTATTATAAATTATAGATTGTCATGTATTTTACTATATGCTGTAATATAAAGCATGCATTTTTCTTCTCATTTAATATGTATACATGGACATTACATGAACCTTATGTCAGGAATATTTACCTGAAAGTCTTGGAAAGTCATTGAATTTTAGTAGGAAAATGTGTATGAACTCTAATTAAAATATCTTATTTTGTGTTCAGCATGAAAAAAAGGAAACTAATAATAAGCTTTGTTACTATAATTTTGCTAATTATTATAATAATAAATTGGTGTCATTTTTTTAATTATAAATAATAAAATAGCTCTCAAAATGTTGCTAATTTAGAGTGTAATTTTTGTGGATTTTTGTCTGAATGTACATAATGATTATTTTATATCTTTATATCTATAATTTTTAAAACTAAAAAACTAATTTTGAAAACTAATAGTACTTCAATTTGACTTCATTACCCTCATACTCTGTTGAAAATAGCAGAAATTGCTGTAAAATAGTTTAGTTTAGCAGTCGAATAACTTCTTTGTGTGCAGCTATACCTAAAGGTGACCGTTACAGTGATGAAGTGGTAAATCTGTAATCGTTCTTGCACAGAATTAAACGATAGACCTCAGCTTGATCTCTGGCCCTTGAAGATAATCCTTGGTTTCTGAACAAGAGTCCTACGTGACCAAGAGTAGATTTCAGTCAAACGCACTAAAAACCCCTAGCTTTACAGGAGACTCGTAAGTGCGCTCGTGTGTGTTAGAAGTAAAGTGGCCTCTTGGCTTTGAAAGAGAAGAAAAAAAGCTCAAAGGACACCTGGACTCTACTGACTGAGCAAACTGAAGAGGAAGGGACCGGTTCAGTCTAGGCCTCTGATTGTAGTGTTGTTTATGAAGAGTCTTTGTTAAGGTGGACATCATTGCTAGAGTCGTCTGCATCTCAAACCTTCAATTATCCAGCACAAAGCATGCACGGAAATAGCTCCAGTATGATGACTGTCTGGATTGCTTTGTGTTGGAGCCTGACTTCTTTGTAGGTGCATGTTTTTCAAAAGCTTTCTTCTATTGGAGACACCATGTCTTTGAAGTGTCCTTTAGCTTTGCAGAGCATACTTTTAAAAATGGAGGAAAAATTGGCATAATTAGGAGAGACTGATCCTTTTTTTATATTTTCTCGATCAGTGTTATTGTCTTGCTTTCCAGGAAAATAACTAGACATTCTTTTATTTTTTGTTACAAGGTAAATCTACTTGAGAACCGAATTAAAAAATTTAATTGTTATAGTCATTTTTGACCAATAATATTTTCGGTTTTAAAAACTTTATTCATCAGAACACAAGCACACACACGCACGCACGCACACACGCACGCATGCGCGCACACACACACACACACACACACACACACACACACACACACACACACAGTTGACTCATTCTTCTTTGCATCATTCTGTAGTCTTGATGCAAAATCACATACTTTAGCATTAAAAGAAAACACGACTAAAACCTTTGTAATGTTGAAAATTACATTAACAAATAGTATTAAATAATTAGATAAACTAAATTGACCGTAGGTGACGCGGTGGCGCAGTGGGTAGCACGTTCGCCTCACAGCAAGAAGGTCGCTGGTTCGAGCCTCGGCTGGGTCAGTTGGCATTTCTGTGTGGAGTTTGCATGTTCTCCCCGTGTTCGCGTGGGTTTCCTCCGGGTGCTCCGGTTTCCCCCACAAGTCCAAAGACATGCGGTATAGGTGAATTGGGTAAGCTAAAATTGTCCGTAGTGTATGTTTGTGAATGAGTGTGTATGAATGTTTCCCAGTGATGGGTTGCAGCTGGAAGGGCATCCGCTGCGTGGAACGTGTGCTGGATAAGTTGGCGGTTCATCCCGCTGTGGCGACCCCAGATTAATAAAGGGACTAAGCCGAAAAGAAAATGAATGAATGAATGAAATTGACCGTAGTGTATGTGTGTGAATGAGTGTGTATGGATGTTTCCCAGTACTGGGTTGCAGCTGAAAGCCATCCGTTGTGTAAAACCTATGCTTGATAAGTTGGCGGTTCATTCCGCTGTGGTGACCCCTGATGAATAAAGGGACTAAGACGAAGGAAAACGAATGAATGAATTGTACGAATCCGGTCCATAAAAGAAAGCACACTCCTTCTGGCAGTGGACATATAGGAGAATGAGACAAGTTAGCTGAAGAAAAATAGTAGTAGTATAAATAATAATCTACAACAACAATAAGCAATTAATAATACTGATTCACACATCTTCTCTCTTTACATAGTTTCACTAGGAAAACATTTTTGGTGTCTATTTGTAATGTTTTTCCCTCAGCGAAGCAGTGATGAACATTAAATCTGTGAATCACACCCCGCTCATCAATAGTCTGTGTGTGTGAAAGCTGGCAGATGAGAATTGGCTCTCTCTAATCAGGGTGCTGCTTACAACCTCTCAGTATCTAACAAGAAAACACTCAATATCCTCCCAGGACTGGACTCCTCGCTCTCCTCAAAAAGCCTCTTTCCTCTCACAGCGTCGTCATCTTGTTCACGTTCAGTGGAGTGTGTGAAAGCAGAGCGGCGTAACCGTGTGTGAAGACTTGTACCGTGTGGAAGAAACTTGTAATTTACCACTTGAGTCGCTGATACGTGTCAACTGTTGCAGTCAGGATAGTTGGAGGATTCAGCCTGTCAAAACTTGAAGCAGTACTTAAAGGGTGGAAGATTAGTAATTGTTTTGCTTATTTTTTTGCCGTGGATAAGGATCGTTTTCCTTCATTTGTTTGTCATTTTGAGCACACAGGTGTTTAGTTTTTCTTATAAAAATGCCTGTAGAGTCTTGGATAGATTGTATGAAGTATAAAGAAGAGATCTGGATTATTATAGTCGACAGCTCAAAAGGTTTGTAAAATATTTAGGGATAGAGATGAAAAGGGGCTTTTAAGCATTGAGCCACCAATTGTTAAAATCTTGTTTAAGAAAAAAATAATTACCCTCATACATTTTTTACTGTGATATTTACAGAAGAAACCCCCCCAAAATATTGTTCAGTTTAACAACGGTTTATATGCCATAAAATCTTGTCAGGGATTTTTCTAAAAAAATCATTTTGTTGACTTATTAAAATAAATGACAAAATGAAATAAATAAATATGAAATAATTCATTGTCATTTAAAATGTTTATCCAGTGTCCTTCACACTATTATTGTCCATTTGTATTCAGTAAGTTCAAATTAATAAAATGTCATTCAAAATATCAATAAAATTTAGTGTGATAAGTTAATCTTTTTTACATTTTAATAAGTACAGGTCAGAATGTGTTTGTTGTTTTATTTTTACATAAATGTACATGTTATGTTGATTGACGATGGAACATTATTTTACCCATATTTTGGCATTTTATAATTTCAAAAGTTATTTGAAACATAAAAGTAGACACTTTATTTGCGTTTGATAAGCTTTCTGTAAAATAACTTTTCTAAAATAAATTTGTAGAACCTAAAATTGGATGCCTCTTCTTAGACTCGTTAATGTGTTTGAAGGCTTCATATGTTCAGCAAGACATAAAACACAATAAAAAAATGAAGTTTTGTGAAAATGTTAAATTAAAAACTTAAATTGCATTGCATTAGTCTCCAGTGTAAAACGATTCCTCAGAAATCATTTAATATACTAATTTAGAGCTTAAGAAACTTTTTTTTCTGCATTTCAGAATACTGTGATGAATAGCGAGTTGAGAGCGTGTTTAAAAAAGAAATCTTCACCTTTGATCAATTTAATGCATCCTTGCTAAGTGCATTTTTAAAAATAAGTAAAACATTTTCAAAATTGCAGCATTGAGTGAGGAAAAAAGTCACATTTTAGATTTATTCAGAAATGCGCTTGTGGTTGCCATAAATGAATTAAATTAAAAGTTTATAAATGTTAATGTTAATAAACATGCATTTTATTTTTCCTCAGGCGATTAAAGTGCTTTCAATTGAATGGTATGTAGAACAGGAAAAATTAATTAAAAATTGAAGTATAAAACCAGCAGAAAATACAGTTGCATTGACCATGCGTCATTGCCTTGATGATATTAATTGCGAAGATCGCTTTTATTTTTTTATCTATACAAGTAAATGGAAGTTGGAAAGACATTTGCAATGATATACACTGATACCAAAGTCCATCCAGACACATTCACCTAAGCATCACTCTCACCGGTGTATACAGTATGTAAATGTGTTCACTTTCCTTTGGATGACAAAATTAACACAAAATACCAGTGGTGGAAAAAACAGCAAGAATTATTATTTTTTTTTAAAGTCTTAATGTCTTAAATTTCAAAAAACAAATTTTAGGCCTTAAAACGTCTTAAATTCACTGAAATGTTGTCTTGTAGGTCTTAAATCATTTTAAACGGATCTTAATTTTCCTTTATGTAAAGCTACCCAATCGATCCAACATACATCCAATCACCAACAATACGTCGCAATAGAACTTTTAGCAAAATCATATTCATAAATAACATTATAACAGTCTGCTGTGCATACATTCAGTTTTTAAAGAGTTTTAAAAAGTTATGTTGAAGAAAATGTAGGCATACAACTATGGTCTGCTTGTTTTGACACATTATTTAAAATATGGGACTAAGAAATAACTAATTAGAATTTGCTGTTTGATGGGGCAAGTTTCTTCAGCTGGGCGATTAAAAAAATATCCTTAGTGGTTAGCCCTATATAAGTCTCAAATTTTATTCTTCGTGGTCTTAAAAAGGTCTTAAAATGTCTTAAATTTGGCTTGGTGAAACCTGCAGAAAGCTCTGAAATTCACTTGAAGATAGATGAGAAAATGTAAATTATACTGTTATAGTAATTTGATTTATAAAGTATATTTTTGAGACTATATACTGTATACAATTTGTCACTGAACTGACTGCCACTTAACAGAAGTCAGGGATAACTTGGTTTTTTAAAAAATGTTCTTACAAGCTGTTGACATTTTTAACAATAAAAAGCAATTAGCCCATTAAAAACCCCATTTAATGCAAGCAAACGTAAGAATATTCTAATAGGAAATGACAGAAATGAGGCTAAAAGTGAAGTGGTTCAGGTGCTTGTGAGATATGCAAAACAAAAGTGGCATCGCTTACTCAAAAACACCGGGAATATGCAGACACTACAGTCCATTTACTAAAAACAAAGAGGCTTTAATGGATATATTTAATGGATGTTAAGCGGTGTCTCTAAATGGCATTCGTATGCACCAATGAATCTTTCTTTCTCGTATCCAGATAATAGGAGCACCTGCTTTCATAGCGCGGTGATGATAATTTTAATAATAACGCTCTCATGTATTTTGAAGTGTAATGAATTGGTTTTGTGATGTTTTTCTGTGAGTTGATATCCCAGCTTTTTGTGCTGGAAATAATTTGAGGTTATTGCTGTCACTGAGCTGTGTCTGGAGACTAAAAAAAGAGGTTAGTTTGTTTTTGGTTCAGTTTGAAAAGTTGAAACTCTTGCAACAGTTGTGGAATTACTGGGATTTATGGCCTGTACTGGTGGTGAAGGAGAATATGGCGGTAATAATGATGTGAGTCTTGTAGCATATTGTGTCTCATGCTCCATTGCCTCATAAAGTTTTGCACCATTTAAGGACAAATCTTTCACCATGAGGGTCATTATGGGCTTTTAAAGACAGACTGGTGTAATTAATTTCCCGTTATGTGCTCTGTTTGAAGAGAGTGTTTGAGGTCTGTGTTCTCATTTGTGCTGTTTGTTTGCTGAAAGTCTCATATTAGTTCCTCAGCATGAGAGGAGGCCATTAGGATGCCATGCTAATGATGGGACCAATGCTAATGACGGGATCTTTCGCTTCAGTCAAATTTAGATTTCGTTTTCAGCACTTGTGATTGTAATAAAATGATGCCAGTATTGTTTTCTGACCATAGATTTTATTTTTTTACATTGATCATGAAATCTAACATGTGATATACGCACATGTATGTTTTGCTATCCTGGTGTGGGGGTTCTCCATAGACAATGATTTTTATTCTGTACAAACTCAGGGTGTCCGCTGGGTCCTTAAGAGTATTAAAAGTTGATAAATGAATTTAGAGAAATTTAAGGCTCTTAAAAAGTATTACAAATTCTTAAACGCTATTTTATAAGGGATTAAATTTTGTCTCATTTTTGATTATACAATCTATAGTTGCCTGAATTTAATCTGTGAATGTTGGGGTGCAGTGTAGTTTATGAAATCAATAAAATCCTGCTGGATTTGACATCATGCTGCTTTGTTTACTGCAGTAGCCAAGGCAACACTGTTATATAGGTGCCACCTGCTGGAAGAGTGCCGCTGCGTCCGAAATCACCTACTACTCGAGTTTCAATTTACTACACTACCATTAAAAGTATGTTCTATACCAAGGGTGTCCAAACTTGGTCCTGGAGGACCGGTGTCCTGCAGATTTTATCTCCAACTTGCGTCAACAGACCTTCAAGGATGTTTTTAGAAAGCCTATTAAGAGCTTGATTAGCTAGTCCAGTATGTGTCTGATTGGGGTTGGAACTATACTTTGCAGGACACCGGCCCTCCAGGACAGAGTTTGGACATCCCTGTTCTATACAGTATGAATGTGAGAAGTATGAATGGAACTCTGACGCACTACATCCGCCATTTCTCATAATCATGTGACCTACCCACATCAGTTGCGTCGCCTCACTCCCATTCATGAATTCTTGACTCTCAACTCTTGCGTGGCATCATGGGATAGCATAGTGTCCATTGGATGTGCACTTCAGATTCTCGCCAGAAGTAGTAGGTCATACGGGTACTTCTCGGATACTGTTTTTTTTTTGAAGACATACTACTCAGCTCTCATACTGCTTTTAACGTACAGTATATTATGGAAGTTTTGGGCACAGCCAGTGAATTAGCATTGTTTGTAGAATCTTTGTGTCATGATGAAAATGCAATCGTTGTCTTTCATTTTAAATCACTGCAGATCAGTTCAGCCTTTGGTAGAGCAGATAAAAAAAGTTAGCTGAAGTTCCACAAAGTTTCTTATTGTTTTGTATTTCTCTTTCTTATGACATTTTCATAGAGATAGTCAGGTAAATAATTGTCTTGTTTTTTGTTCCCATCCTTCTGAATTATATTGCATTGATGAGTTATTCCAAGCCAAGTCTCTTTAGTTGTACTTTTCTGCAATCAGTATTTAGTAAATGTACTGCAAGTTAAAATGTTGTCAATGTTACCGGTTGAATGTATGGGAAGAGTCTTAAAAAGGTCTTAAGAGGTACTGAATTTCACTCTATGATTACTGTTTATACCCTGAAACTGTATATTCTGTCTCTGTACCCCAACAATACCCATAAACCAACCCACACAGGAAACATTCTACATTTTTACGTTTTTCAAAATAAATTGATTTATAGGCATTTGTGCCTTGTGGGGACCTAAATTTAGGTCTTTTGTGAAAAATGTCTGTGTTCGTTCAATTTTAAGTTCTGACTGGGATATACATACAGTCATATATATACACTGTAAAAAAAATCTGTTAATTAACAGGTCCCGTATTTTGGAATTCACAAGTGTTTTCTGTTTATTTACGGTTGTGTATTGCATTATGGAATTTTTTATCTCTGCTCTGTCGACTTTTGATGTTGAAAATTCAACTCTGCAGTTTTAACAGAGTGATTTTAATTGACATTTTAGTAGTTTAAAATATTATAATGTTTAAGAAATAATAAATAGAGAAGTCTGTAAAATAACAGAAAATGTACTGGCAGCTTATTACTAGGATTTTGTACCGTATTTTGTAGCACCAACCCAGACAATATATCACTTCAAACTATAAAAAATGTGAATAAAAGTCAACTTTTCAAACTCTTCAACATCAAAAGCTTTTGGAGGAAAGATCAAGGTCCAATAATACAATTCAAAAGCATAAATAAATGAAAAAAAAATTAAATAAACATGAATCACAAAATACGGAAAACTGTCAATTTACAGACATTTTTTTACTTTACTTTAGCTATATAGGTATTGAAAAAGAATTACAAATGACAAAACACAACCATATACAAACTGGTAATGCGATTTTTATCTTAGTTTAATTACTAATTACAATTATTTTCATTTTTTTGTACAATTTTATTTTTAACGGTCTTATTTGTATTTTTACTTGACGATAACAACACCACTCTAAACTTTTCAGCAGCAAAACAACCTAACAGCATGTTTCTTGTGAAACAAAACTGCTGTATAAGAACAACCTACAACATTCAAAGTCTTCATTGTTGTATGTGTTGCATATATGGTGAATATGGCTGGTGACAAAATTAAAACCAATTAAAGTGCCCCAGTTCTGTCACTCAAATACATGCCTTTCTTTCGGGCTGCCGAAACAGAATCCGGTGCCTGTGAAGCTCCTGACTCAGTGCTTCAGCCTTTTGCTGTGATGAAGTTATTTGCGGCAGAGCTTTTGTTTCCACGGCTGAAGCAGCACCGCGAGCAGAGGCGAAGACTTTCAAGAGCACACCAGCTTTCATCTCATTTTCACTCAAGAGTAAGAGGGAGAGAGAATGAGGGGAACAGAAAGGGCGAGTACTTTAGATTGTTGCATAAAAAACAGGACCTGAGGAAAAATCGATCAGGTTTGCTTTGTCACATTAAGGTGGAGTATTTAATTAAATCTATTCACTAAACGTCCATTGGATGATGTGTGCCTTTATTATCTTAAGGCGTTCTCTGACAAATTTTCTAGACTGTTGCGTGTGTAAAATACAGACTTGTTTTATTCTGTTTATACTTTTTAAAAGATGTTTTTTCCAGGTAAATCCAAATTTTCTTTTAAAATTGCAAGAATTAAAAAGTTTTTAAGTTAAGTTATTAAATCTTAATTTAAGTTATTAAGATTTTAAACATCTTGTTTTTTTGTTTTTTTGAATAGCTAAACCTTTCTCTTGCAATGAATATGCACATACAATGGAACTGGCTGGCACGTGATTTTTGAAAGAAAGAAAGCATAAAATATTAGTTTGATGCTTTTAAGAGGCTTTAAACAACTATCCTCTGGTAAAATATGCACTTTACTACAGTTAAATATTAACAAAAATAAAAAAAATAAAAAAATTATATATATATATTTAATATATATTTAAACGCTCCACCATCATCCCCATCCCAAAGAAACCCAAACTTACAGGACTTAATGACTACAGACCGGTGGCGCTAACATCTGTGGTCATGAAGTCTTTTGAAAAATTGGTGCTGGCCCACCTGAAGGACATCACTGAACCCTCACTGGACTCTCTTCAGTTTGCCTACAGAGCAAACAGGTCTGTGGATGATGCAGTCAATATGGGAGTGCATTATGTTCTGCAACACCTAGACAGACCAGGGACCTATGTGAGGATCTTGTTTGTTGACTTCAGCTCGGCTTTCAACACTATCATGCCAAAACTTCTCCTGCCCAAATTAACTCAGCTCTCCGTGCCCAACTCTGTCTGTCAGTGGATCAACAGCTTCCTAACGGACAGGCAGCAGCTGGTGAAGCTGGGAAAATTCTCATCCAGTACCCGCACAATCAGCACTGGCGCCCCCCAGGGGTGTGTCCTCTCCCCTCTGCTCTTCTCACTGTACACAAATGACTGCACCTCAAAGGACGCCTCTGTCAAAATCTTGAAGTTTGCAGACGACACCACACTTATCGGCCTCATTCAGGACGGTGACGAGTCTGCTTACAGACAGGAGGTTAAGGAGCTGGCTGTCTGGTGCAGTCACAACAACCTGGAGCTGAACACGCTCAAAACAGTGGAGATGATAGTGGACTTCAGGAGAAACCCCCCTGCTCTCCCCCCACTGAGCATCATGGACAGCATTGTGGCAGCAGTGGAGTCATTCAGGTTCCTGGGCACCACCATCTCTCAGGATCTGAAGTGGGACACTCACATTGACTCCATTGTAAAAAAAGCTCAACAGAGGTTGTACTTCCTTCGTCAGCTGAGGAAGTTCAACCTTCCAAAGGAGCTGCTGAAACAGTTCTACACTTCCATCGTTGAATCAGTCCTCTGCACTTCAATAACTGTCTGGTTTAGCTCAGCTACCAAATCCGACCTCCGAAGACTACGTCGAATAGTTCGGACTGCTGAGCGAATCACTGGTACAATCCTCCCTACTCTCCAAGAACTGTACTTATCCAGAGCAAGCAGAAGGGCTGCCAAAATCACTCTGGACCCCTCACACCCAGCACACTGCCTCTTTGAACTTTTACCTTCTGGTCGACGCTACAGAGCACTGTGTACCAGAACAGCCCGACACAGAAACAGTTTCTTCCCTCAGGCAATCCATCTCATGAACACTTGATGATAGTAATCATGAAACAAACATCACTGCTTGCTATACAGTTTTTATACACATAAACACTTATTTAACAACATATTTTACATGCTAATTTGCACATAACAGCTGCTGTTGTATATAGTAATATTCCTGTACATACACTTGTCAATTTGTATATTTGCATTCACTACAACTTTCATTTTTAAAATATATTTATTATCTGTTTTTTGTCCTGTCTCTGTCATTCTGTTGCGCTGTAGAAGCTCTGTCACGAAAACAAATTCCTCGTATGTGTGAACATACCTGGCAATAAAGCTCTTTCTGATTCTGATTCTGATATTTCAGACACACTTACATGGACCACCAACATCACATTACTAACAAAGATGGCCCAGCAGCACCTCCAATTCTGAGAATGCTCAGGTAAAGCAGGTTAGAACAAAGTTTGCTACTGTCCTTCTATCACTTGTAAGAGTGTGTTTACTTATTCCAGCACAGCATAGTATGCTGTACGTTCGGCTGGTGACAAAAAGTTATTACAGAGGGTCATAAATTTAGCTCAAAAAAAATTATTGATAGCCCCTGCCATCCTTACAGAATATCTCCAGCTCCTGCTGGTGCCTCAAGAGGATGAGGTCCATCATGTCAGACTCCTCCCACCCAGCATATATATATATATACATAATCATCCATCATCCATGCAGTAATCCAATGGGAGGCTTTTACCTATTTGCTTAGTAAAATCCAGGTTGTGCTTTTTCTTGGGATGGACAGTATATATATATATATATATATAGGTGGCGCAGTTGGTAGCACGTTCGCCTCACAGCAAGAAGGTCGCTGGTTCGAGCCTCGGCTGGGTCAGTTGGCATTTCTGTGTGGAGTTTGCATGTTCTCCCCGTGTTCGCGTGGGTTTCCTCCGGGTGCTCCGGTTTCCCCCACAAGTCCAAAGACATGCGGTATAGGTGAATTGGGTAAGCTAAAATTGTCCGTAGTGTATGTGTGTGAATGAGTGTGTATGAATGTTTCCCAGTGATGGGTTGCAGCTGGAAGGGCATCCGCTGCGTAAAACATATGCTGGATAAGTTGGCGGTTCATCCCGCTGTGGCGACCCCAGATTAATAAAGGGACTAAGCCGAAAAGAAAATGAATGAATGAATATATATATATATACAGAGCATCCAGAAACTATTCATAGCGCTTCACTTTTTTCCACATTTTTTTATGTTACAGCCTTATTCCAAAATGGATTAAATTCATTTATTTCCTCAAAATTCTACACACAATACCCCATAATGACAATGTAAAAAAGATTTTTTGAAATTGTTGCAAATTTATTACAAATAAAAAACATGAAAAATCACATGTACATAAGTATTCACAGCCTTTGCCGTGAAGCTCTAAATTGAGCTCAGGTACATTCTGTTTCCACTGATCATTCTTGAGATGTTTCAGCAACTTAATTGGAGTTGTAATTGTAACATAAAAAAAAAAAGTGGAAAGAGTGGAAAGAGAAGCGCTATGAATACTTTCCGGATGCACTGTGTATATATATATATATATATATATATATATATATATATATACTGTCCATCCCAAGAAAAATCACAACCTGGATTTTACTAAGCAAATAGGTAAAAACCTCCCATTGGATTACTGCATGGATGATGGATGATTATGTTTCTGTTGGTAACAAGTTATTTAACCCTAATTGATGCAGTGGGTAGCTTCTTATTTAATAAACAACCATTTTGGAAGACACATCTTGTGGTCATGGAAAATATGTTAAAGGGATAGTTCAGCAAAAAATTTAAATTTCCTGTTAATTTACTCACCCACAGGTCATCCAAGATGTAGGTGCCTTTCTTTCTTCAGTAGAACATTAAAGACGATTTTAGCTGAATCAGTGGTCTTTGTGATTCTTATAATGGCAGTCAACGATGGTCTTTTGAGATTAAAAGTAAACACAAATGAGTCCAAATCAATAGCTATGGCTCCTGATGACACACTGAGGTGTTGTGAAGCTATATTCCGTCCATGTAAGAAACTGAACATTTACAATATTATTAGGTCCAATTCACAGCCGAGTCAGATATTGATATAGGATATTGGTGAATGTGCAAATGTAGTCCGATTGTAGTCCTGTCGGATTTGGACGGGAGGTCAGGTGACATAGTTTTTGATAGATATTGGTGATTGTGTCACCTGACCTCCCATCTAAGCATGCGCGTGTGCCTGTGCCTGCAGCCCTCACGCATTTGTCATCAAGTCGATAGGACTACAATCAGACTACATTCGCAAACGTGCTGAAAACTGTTTGGCTAGGCTGTGGATTAAAGCTAATAATAATATATATAATGTTCTGTTTCTTACACATACCAATCAATTCGCTTCACAAGACCATCATCTTTGAAGAAAAAATGTGATCCGAAAAAAATCTTGAATGATTGAGATTGTCGATAACTTAAACATCTGGTGAAATCAAATCATAAAAAAATCAACAGTAGAACTCATGGCCATGTTTAATAGTCAAAGTAAGAGCATTTCCACAAGCACAATGGAACTCAAGATAATGAGATTAAACCACTGTGTATCCCTAAAAAAAACACTAAAGGTAATTGGAAAAAAATAGCTTCAGTTTGCTAGGGAGCATACATATTGGACTTGGGAGCAATGAAATAAGGTCATGTGGTCTGATGAGTCCAGATTTACCGTGCTCCAGAGTGATGGTGCATCAGGGTAATAAAAAAGGTAGATGCAGCGATGCACCCATCATGCCTTGTGTCTACCATACAAGCCTCTAGGGGCAGTGCTGTGATATGGGAATGCTGCAGTTTGTCTGAAAAAAATAAAAGAATGAAGTCAGCTGACTACCTAAATATACTGAATGACCAGGATTTTTTCTTCACTGATGGCACAAGCATATTCCGAACTGTAAAAGAGTGGTTCAGGGAGCATAAGACATCAGTTTCACACATGGATTGGCCACCACAGAGTCCAGACATTAACCCTATTGAGAATCTTCGGGATGTGTTAGAGAAGACTTTGTGCAGAGGTCCGACTCTCTCATCATCAATACACAAGATCTTAGCAAAAATTATTGTGACTGTGGAGAAGCATATTGAAATGATACCAAAGTGAATGCATGTCATAATCAAAGCTATAGAGACAGTCAAACAAAATATTACAGTGTGTGACTATTTTTTGGACAGGCAGTGTATATGTAGTTTTCTGTGATGGCAGGCTTTGACCTTAAGTAATGTGTTACCCAAAGGAATGGTTAGCAATAGAAATGGTAGTGAAAATCCTTGTAAAGGAATGATAAACATTCTCTCCAGAGGAAAAGAACCTACAGAAATTCTAGATGAAAAGATGGGGGGAAAACAGCATGACAAGACTCAGACATAGAAGAAAGAAATATGGAAATAAAATGACAAAGACACTTCAAAAAGAACAGGTGTGACAAAAATAATAGGGATACAGGAAACAAAAGAGATGAAAGAAAGACAGAAAATAAGATGCAAATCTGCATCAAGAAACAATGAGAAATCAGCATTGTGATTGAAATTGCATGGGGGCCAATTGATTGAATTGAAGAGAGAGATTGGAAGAATGCGGCATGTCACAAGCCACACAACAACGTTAATGACATTGATTTATAGGGAGCCAAGCAATGAAAGAGATGCATCTATAAAACTACAGGTGCTGTCACAGGCATCTGGCACAGCTGCACACATGTTTATAACAGAGAGCGAGAGCGAGCGAGAGAGAGAGAGAGAGAGAGAGAGAGAGAGAGAAGGTTGGGGGATTGGGGGAGGCAGAGAGGGGATTCAAGTGACGACTGTAAGGGAAGCCATGCTTGGATGAAGGAGACTCACTGCGTGCTGAGAGCCCAAGAAACAGAGGTTTGAAATAAAAGAAGATAAAAGAAAAGGATTGAGTACATCTTTATCAACCTGGATAGATTTCACTGCGGGACACCAGGAGAGTAGGAAACCAACAATAAGAGTGAATGGTGAAGGAACAATGACCTGCATCTCAGATCTCCACAGGTAATGTTGTCATTGTGATGTTCATGCGGCGTGACAAGAGAGTAGATGGCGACAGCTGATGGATGGAGGGATTAGGTGATGGAGGAGGAGAAGAGGAAAGGGAAAGCATGTGTTGTGTTGAGTGGATGGGACATTGTTTACATTATGGAGGATATTTTTGATAGTAGTATGTGTAATTCTGAAGTTTGCAATTGCTCCAACTGTGAGGGCTTGTGGAAAAGATGGGGAAAATATATGTATATGTGAAATTGCTGACACATGATAATTTGAAGATTTGTACTCTGTCACACCTCAGGGCGCAAAAGGTCTGTTCTATGTGACTCATTTAGAAACAGAAGTGCAGTGACATTTTGAAAGATCACTCTAATCTAAAAAAAAATCCATTGAGGAAAAAAAAAGAGAGAGACTTTGAATTAAATAAACAGAGAGAGAAATGGTTGGTGGGGGCTGATCTGTGGTAAAATGGTCCAGCGCCTTTCATTATGGAGCGCTTGTGGTTCAGGTCCCAAGACAATAACTGCAGTGGTTATTGCTTGTGTGTCTTGAGGCAAGGCAATCAGCTTCATAAGCTTAAAGTAAAGAGAAAGTTGCGCATTAAATAAAATGGTACATTAATGAAAGGTTGTCGGTGGTGCAATTCCGTGTGGGCAGAGGGGACTGCTGCCACCTGGTGGTAATGTTCTGGGACAAAGAAGTTTGCATGGTTTAAGAGTACAAAAGAATCCATGCCATGGGACCAGAGCTGAAAACAATACAATGCAAAAAGAAAATTAATGTGGTTGTTAGGGGTGAACATCCTGCCATCATTTACTCAGCCTCAACTTGTCCAAACCTGTATGAGATTCTTTCTTCTTCCGAACATAAAATAAGTTATTTTGGAAATGGGTAGACAAACAGTTGCTGAAGAAGAAGAAGAAGAAAAGAAGAATTGTGTGATAAAGTTTGAGGGGAAGCTAATGATGACAGAATATTTATTTTTTGAGTGAACTGTTCCGTCAAGTATTGGGCCACAAAATGTGCTCAGATTTGTTAAAATGAAATAATTACAAATTAAACAGTGTATAAGCCTAATTATATACTGACTGTAATTAATACTACATACTACAATATTAAGTAATTAATACTACAGAAATATTTCAGACAGTGTTCCCACAATTACTGTCAACAAATGTATGTATTGAAAATAAATATATTGAATAACTGATAAACCTCTAAGGACAGACCAGTTGTAAGATCTGAGGATAATTGGGAATACTTTTTAAACCCATCTGTTTGCGTTAGAGCATTTTTAAAACAAAAACAGAATTTTGTAGGAAAATTACATTGCCTATTAGTCTGTACAGAAAACTCCACCAATCAGAGTCACAGTAGGTAAAAGGACCCAATAGATCTTTAGCTCTACCAATAATATTGGGCATTGCAAATTATTTAATCAAGTACGCCTCCCTAAACCCTCAAACTATGTAAATATTTGTGTGTGTGCATGCAAGTTTTTCTATAAAATTTAAATGTATTTTTTAATTAACTTTTATATTTTTAATGAATTTAAGTAAATTATGCCATTCACAATACTTTATAGGATTGCAGCTTTTAAAAAGTTTATTTTATGCCTGATTTGAATGAAAAAATATATAAAAACTGGACATAAAGACAAAGTTTGTAATATTATGATTCTCCTAGTGGTTGGTTTGGTTTAAGGTTTAACACTTTGTATTTATTTTACAACACTTTAACACTGTTTTAAACAACTTAAAAAATATATTTATGGTAAAAATGAATTTCATATATTTAAAAAACCAGAGCTGCTAAAAAAAAGTGCATGTGCTCCAATGCACTACTACATTAAACATTAATAAGTCCTATCTAGCAATCAAAAATGGAAGCTCATGGAAAAGTGATTAATTCATCAAAAACAGTGGGAACCTTGTGCAGACCTACATTAATCATCAGCCACCTGCAGGCATACATTTGATATGAAATCTCAATTATCAAGAGAGAAAGCCAGAATTATAAGACACCGCAAGTAGCAAATGTGGAACACAAAGGCACAATTACAAGATCCTAATGTCTAATTTGTATAATCCCAGTAGGAAACAGCATTACAGAGCGACTGATCCCCAGGGTGCCGTAAAGGGTCATAATCCGTTCTTGACAGAGATGATTTTAACAAAATGTTTTTTCTTAAATCCTCTTCACAGTTACCAGTCATCCGGTTCACATTATCACAGAATGCTGCTCAATCTTCTGTTCTGGACGAGTCTATTTCTGTTGATAACAAACGGGTGAGTAGAGATAAACATCGGACGCATTGGGACTAAAAATCACTGAATCCACATTGTGAAGATTTTTCCCTGTCTCCCAGTGAAAGAGGATTTTATGGGAACCAGTACGGCGAGTGGAATGATTCGCAACTGCAGCCCACTATACAGAAGCTGATGAAAGGCTACAATCGTTATCTAAGGCCAAACTTTAACGGTAAGAGTGACTCAAGACTAATTAAATATAGATTGAGAATTAAAACATGAAAAACAAAAGGCTTTGTTCCCACAGAAGGGCCTGTTGAAATCGGGATGAGTTTGGATATTGCCAGCATTGACGCCATCTCTGAGATTAACATGGTACTGATTTTGTGATAATCTCACCTTTAAATATTCTTAAAGGGATAGTTCATCCAATAATTTCAATTTACTCACTCCCGAGTGGTTCCTTTTTTTCTGTTGAACAAAAAAAAATGTTTGAAGAATGTTGAAAGACAATTACCACCACATGTATATTTTAGTTAATAAAAACTAAAACTAAACTATTGCTCAAAAAGCTGTCATTTTCAGTCATTAACTGAAATAAAAGAAAATATTCACACAAAATAAAGAGAAAAACTAGAAGTAAAAGTCACTTTGTCACACAACTAATAATACTTAGCAAAAATAATAACTGTTTTCAGAATTCATAAACACTAATTGGTAGAAAAATCTATATGGTAGAAAATCTGACCGGCCGCTGTTTAGAGAAATAGACGGAGATTTTAGTCAAATACATTCAAGCGCAGGATTATATACAACAGAACCTTTTCTTTATCTGCCAATAAAAGTAAACTAAACATGTTAACTACTACATATTACCTTTAATATGAAGATGTTTGTCTGAATTCTTCATAATTTTTACTTTTATTCATTTAAGTTGCATTTGTATGGTTTTCGGTTCAATGTCTGTTCAAACAATTTTATTTTTATTACTAATGTTTGCACAAGAGTTAATGTAAGCTATGTAAACATTAAACTTTGCTTTGGTCGCAGTGTACTGTTAACATTGGATAAATAAACTAGAATTACTAAAACTCAAACTAAATATATATAAACTCAATAGAAATGTGTTCACAAACTAAATTAAAATGTACATAACTATTAATGAAACAAATTAAAAGGAAACTGAGATTTACAGAAACTATTTAAACAGTATTGAAATAAAACTAATTTAAAATGCAAAACTATAATACCCAACTTACATAGGGAAAAAATAATCTATCCAAGTTGATAGATACCATTTTCCAACATTCTTTGAAATATCGCATTTTCTGTTCAACAGAAGAAATAAGGTGAACTATCCATTTTTGGGTGAACTATCCTTTTAATAACACATTTTAATCTGTTTTTAATCATTTTTATTCTTTGTATTTTATGTTTCTTTTATTCTTGTTTATGTAAAGTACTTTGAATGACCATTTTGTATGAAATGTGCTATAAAATTGAACTTGCTTTGCCTAATAAGATTCATTTAGTGCACCAGGCAACACAATTAATGGGATTATGATTATGTTGATGTTCATGATTATGTTATGTACTTATTAAAAGGACTACACAGCCACTATTTTCCTAAGACAACGATGGCGAGACTCCCGTCTGATATTCCCTGGAAATGAAAGCCTGAGTCTGGATGGACGGCTGGTTTCTCTGCTGTGGATCCCCGATACCTTCATCCCAGACTCGAAGCGTTCCTTCCTCCACGACGTCACCGTGGAGAACCGCCTGATCCGCATCTTCAGCAATGGCACTGTGCTCTACGCTCTGCGGTAAAACTCTGCGGACTCTGAATTTACAACTTCGTACCAAAGGTTGAACAGCTGCTCCGGGCAGGTGTTTGTGCAGCTGGGAAACCTTCCTATTGAAATGGTTAAATCAATATTCCTCCTTTTCAGCATTACAGCAACCATCGCCTGCAACATGGATCTCACCAAGTATCCAATGGATAGACAAGAGTGCACTTTGCAATTAGAAAGCTGTAAGCATCTTCACATTCAGATTCAAATCAAATTTGTCTTTGCATATTGATTTCATTTATTTCGCTGTATTGGTTATTCAAGAGCAGGCTGCACAGACTGGTAAACCTGAATGTGTTTGCATGCATGCGCAGGGGGCTATAATTTAGAGGATGTGGTGTTTTACTGGACCCGAGGGAATGACTCTGTGAAGGGGTTAGACACACTGCGTCTGGCCCAGTACAGTGTAGAGAGCTACTACACCACTGTATCGCAGGCGGTGTATGAAACAGGTAAAAACATTATATTTGTAATATGCATAGCTTGCCCAGTTTTATATTTTATTTTAGCAAAATGTACCCGTCAGTTCTTCTTGCTAAATTGGACTCTATATTTATATTTCTTCTTCATTCGCCAGACGTCTTCCTTCTAAGCGGATTATGGTGCAATCATGGTTTACAGCGTCCCAAAAAAAGAATTTGGACACTTAAGCCAGACTTAAAGATGTCATTACATTAGATAACAAAAGATCATCCAAATGCATTTAGCTCAAAGAAAACAGCACAAGGACAAATTTCAAGATAAACATTGCGCAAAAGAGGTTTTAAGTTTAAAAGGTTAAACATACTGTACGAAACAATCAAACTCACAAATTTACTGTTGTTAGCACTGCTATAATCTGTCTACATAGATAAAGTGTTAAGATATAATGGCATGGATTTTTTTACTAAATTGTAGTGAGAACTACCATGATAATACAGGTGATTTAACAGAAAGTAACTAAAACATTCACATTTGCTAAAGGAAGTATCTTTTTTAAAAGAGTTTATGCTAAAGTAACTTAAAGGGATAGTTCACCCAAAAATGAAAATGTACTCCCTATTTACTGGTTATAAACCTTGAAACCAATGAGTTTCTTTCTTTGGTTACACAAACCTGTAACCATTAACTTTCATGGTAGGAAAAACTAATTAAATGGAAGTCAATGGAGACAGGTTTCCAGTTTTCTTCAAAATATCTTCTTTTGTGTTTAACAGAAGGCAGAAACTCAAACAAGTTTGGATTAAGTGAAGTTTGGATTAAGTGAAGTGAATGATGACAGAATTTTTTACAGCAAAAATACATTTACATCGCACGAATCACCTGCAATACTCTGGATGTGTTGCAGGTCTTTACCCAAAGCTCATCCTGCACTTCGCTTTGCGTAGAAATGTGCTGTTCTTCATTCTGGAGACGTATGTGCCCTCAACTCTGCTGGTGGTTCTGTCATGGGTGTCTTTCTGGATCAGTCAGTCCTCCGTCCCAGCTCGAACCTGCATCGGCCAGTGACTCCAAGAGTTTATCACTCAAGGAAAAAAAAAACATATGCCATAATATTTCTCGATTCAACAAACTAAATCCATTCTCTATTAAATCCATCTGTTGACAGGAGTGACCACTGTTCTTACCATGACCACACTAATGATGGGTGCAAGGACCTCACTTCCCAATGCCAATTGCTTCATTAAGGCGATCGATGTCTATCTTGGCATCTGTTTCACCTTCATCTTTGGTGCTCTGCTGGAATACGCCTGTGCTCATTTCTGCACCATGCAGCACCAGACCATTATTGATGTTCAAAGGGTGAGAAACAAGTAGATAAAAATGACAAATTGTTATAATTTGTATTGTATTTTTTAAATCTGAAATTTAACGTCTCACAGGAATTGCTCAAAGAATTCGAGGAATCAAACGGCACGACTCACTTGGTCAATCCGATGTCCCCCAGGAAGATGAAAACAGAAGACTCCACTAAGCAGGAAAAACCTGAGCAAACCGTGATGTGCGAAGGAAACGAAGCCGTAGAACAGACCAAAGAGAAGGGATGCGGTTTGACCTCTGTAAAGCAAATGTCTCGCCGAGCAGCGTCCATGATGAGTGTTGAGAATCCTCACAACATCGACAGACACGCACGCATACTTTTCCCCATGGCATTTCTCCTCGTCAATATCTTCTACTGGCTCTACTACCTTTTATTCTAAAAGACTAAAGAACTCTACCTCCTGTTTCCACTGATGAACAAAGTGTTGCACAAATGACTGTAACAGAGAAGACTTTTGACTACTTATCAGCTGCCATTGAATAGTGCCCTATAACACTTCATTATTGCACTGAAACTGGTGTTTCTATGCGACAATGAAATCGAAAATGGACACACATAAATTACCATACATACACATCTGCTGAAGGACACAGTTGTACGTGTCCAATCTGAATTCTTAAGCAATTGCCTTCACATTGCTGATTTATAGGGGTTCCATGCTTTAGCTGTTTGTTTGTTTATTTATTTATTTATTGCTCTGGTTTGCTAAGCAAGCATAATGCGCTCTGGGGATGTTATAAACTCCACAAGCACTGACCATATTAAATGCCATTAACAAAGCCAATAATGGTCAATGTATGCATGTAGGTATGTACTGCGGGGTCTATAAGTCTGATTCCATATTGTAAAATTGAAATTTGCATCCAATTCCAGCTTGGAAATAAAGTTATATTATTTACTAGACTGAAATGCAAAAAATAAAGAAACATTTCAAATAAAATAAGATTTTGCAATATTTCTAGGCAGGGGGTTTATGGATTTATTTAAAGCTAACAATCTAATAAAAATGATAATAATGTCACTTATAAAATCAATACTTGAACTGTAAAAGCAGAGATACTACATTGTTTTCCAGTCACGGTTATATTGTAATGAAAGTGGTATAACCAAGATTTTTTTTTCTTTAGATTTAATGATTTTTGTATAGCCACAGATTTACAATGAATACCATAGCACAATTCTGGTTGATTTACGTGGTGTTGTGGTTACAAATATAGAGAAGTTACTTGTTAAATTATTTAAACTTTAACTTGGTCTCAGGGGGCCTTAAAATAACTTCATTTCAAAGGTTACAATAATTTGTTAAAACAACAATGACATTAAAACCGTCTGTGGAGAAATAAAACTTCAGGTCTGAAATAGCCAACGAATAATTTGAAATATCGATTCATATTTGAGTTTCCATAACAAAGCAGTCTGATTATGAGAAGTCTGCATGTTTTAGCATTTCAAAGCGTAGGCCTAATACTATCTAATTGCTAACATTTCATTACGTAACGTTACACAAATTACATGTAAATACTTCTGATGTTGGCTAGGTTAACTTTTTTCAGTCAAATTATTATTATGTTGGTATAGTGTGTTTACGATGTAGTCACTCATTCGTCTGTCCATCCATACACACATCCACAAATCCTGTGTAATTTTTGACATATTACCGTCTTCTCCGATTTTGATGACTGAACGCCATTCACCGATGACTCTATTGTTTTACTCAATCCGGCCATAGGGTGGCACTGTCGTGCTGACTCAATGAACCACCACCGTCTATCCGAAGAGGAAAATCTACCAGCAAATCAGAAAGCAGGTTGCCTTTTAAAATGGAGCCGGGAATCTCGGAATCAAAACAAACGTCATTATTTGCTTGTGCACTTGAGTTGCGAAGGACAAGAGTAAGCACAGAGAAACAGTAAGTTTTAAACACTTTCCCTGCATAGCTGTATTTTTATTTCGACTGATTAAACGGCTCGTTTTAGAAAATTAAAGCAGGTTAGTTCAGGTTACCAAATGCAACGTTACTGATAAAATATAAGGACTGACGTTAGCGGAAATAAAATTCGTTACGAACCGCCAACGGCATTAATTAAACGAAATAACTGCTCGTCGTTGTCTTGTTAAGAGTTTATTTCGCACCTTAGAGCTAAAGTATTTGTTTTGCTTGTCTCGCCTTGCAAAGCTACAGACATGGAAACCATGGTTTTTATGGATCAGGAGAACGGCAGACTGATGACTCCAGCTATCAAGTCTCGCCAGAACAGACTGCATTCAGCTCCAGGTCAGTACCAACACTGAGTTCATTCTAGGGTAGGGTAGTGGACTACAGGTTAGTACCAAAGGTTATAGAGAGCATCATGTGGAGTCTAACTAACCTTTAAACAGTGGCTCCTGTTCATGATTTTGGAGGGCCCTCAAAACGGCATATTTTTCCTAATCCAGGGGTGTCAAATTTTGCACCTAAATGGCCATTGTCATGGATAATTTAGATCCTATCCTTAAAAAACCTCACAAAACCAGAAAATCAATGTCCCACTCTTTAAAACAGAAACTTTCAGATAGGCGCGTTAAAGGGGATTGTTCACCCAAAAAGGAAAATGTACTTAACGATTACTTGACCTCAAGTGGTTCCATACCTTTGTCTTTTTATCCTGTTGAACACTAAAGATATTTTGAAGAAAGCTGAAAGCCTGTAACCATTGACTCTCATAGTAGCAAAAACAAATACTGTGGAAATCAATGGTTACAGCATTTCTTTCCAGCCTTCTTCAAAATATAATTTTAGGTCCAAACAGGTTTGGAACCAGTAAAGAGTTAATATTATTAATAATAATAATAGAATTTTCATTTTTGAGTTAATTATCCCTGAGCCAAACTTTCTTTTTTGTCTTTTAAATGTATGCACTGTTTTCATGAAGTGAAAAGTGCATGCATTTGAATGTGTAACAAAAGTTGGCAAGCTTTGTGGCACACAACTTCATCTGTTTTGTTGCTTGGTTATGTGCTCTGTCAATCATCTTGTCACGTCCTCCACATTTGTTTTATAATTAATTTCCTACCATATTAGATATGAAGTACCACATTAATCTGCAATTCCCAGGTCTTTCATGCATGTATATCACGTGGTTGCATAATGATGCTTTCAAAAGTAAATATGAGTCAAAATGCATAGTTAATTAAAATTGGATGTGAATTTACTCACCCTCTGGTAATCCAAGATAAATTTTTCTTCTTTCAGTAGAAAATCTAGAACTTGTAGTCGTTGAAGACTAAATATGCAGATCAACTAACACTGATTTAAATAAAAACAAAAAAAAATACATGCAAGCAAAATGATGATGATGATTATAATAATAATAATAATAATAATACAGATATAAGGCCACAGTTTTGTTTTTGTGTTAAGTAAATGAAATTGGTTCCATCTGGAAGTCTGATTTGACTCAAGCCCTATTAAAAAAAAAAAAAAAGAAATTGAACACCACGGGAGACCTTTTTTGTGTGTGTCTCTGAAATGAAAATGGGTTATTCACGAATTAGTCTTTTCTCTTCAGATCAGTGCTTGAGAACACCTCTGAATGGAAAGGCACATCTCGGAGCTCCTCTGCAATCCAGTCGAAAAGCTTTGGGAGTCATCAATAAGATTGTTGCCAACCAAACGGGCTCTCATGAAGCAGAGGAGAAGACAAAACCAGCTGAAGCCAAGGTTGGTTCTTTAGACTCTGTCTCAGTTAACTATGCAGATAAAACCATTTCTGTAATTGGAAGATTAATCAAATGCATTTTGTTCTATCAGTGTAAAGTGCCTGCGCCGCTTCCAACTCAAGAGTTGCCTGAGATTGAGAAGTTCTTCCCATACAATCCAAGCGGTAAGTCTGTCTGCTGCTTTGTCCTTAGAACTAAACCGTTTGTTCAGCTATTAACTGTCCTGTCTTGTTAAATCTGTAGAGTTTGAGAGCTACAGTGTTCCAGATGAAGTTTACCTCAGTCGTTTCTCTCTGGCTGGTCTGAGTAAACAGACATGGCGGCCTGCATCCCCTGTGGAAGAGTTTATTGAACCATGCTTGCCACTCTCACCTTTAAAGATGCCCAGAGGTATTGAGTACATTTGGAAATGCAGATTAAACATGTAGATGGAAAAGGTCCAAGTGAACTTTGTATATTAATTATTTTATTCCCTCAACTGCAGAAGTGGAATACGGTGATGAAATGGAGGCTTTCCTACAGACCATCAATGAGCTGACTGAAGTTGACTTGCCTCCTGAGTGTGACTTCTAAACTTTTTTTTTTTTTGTTGCTATTTTGAAAACCTTGTACATTTTTAAATTTGTTTGCTTTGTTGTTAACTGTGTTATTAAACTATATCAAACTTTAAAGAGGAATTTGTTAATTGAATTGTTGTTTTTTGGTCAACTTTTTGAGGGTTTTGTTTGGTATTAGTGTTACATAATTAAACGCTTTAACAATCTACACATGCTTGGTTTTTGTTCTTCAGATTGTGCAATTATTCAACTTATCAATTAAAAAAAAAAAAAAAAAAGTGTGGTTTGTGGATCTTAAAGAGACAGTTCACTCAAAAAGGAAAATGTAATCCAATGGTTCCAAACCTTTGAGTTTCTCTCTTCTGTTTAAGATAAAATTTTTGAAGAAAGCCATTGACTTCCATAGTATTTGTCTTGCTGAATGTGGAAGTCAATGGTTGTGGAATTTCAACATTTTTTTCAAAATATCATCTTATGTTCAAAAGAAGAAATAAGCTCATAAGGATTTGAAACGAGTAAAAGGTGAGTAAATTACAACATTTTTCTTTTTGGGTGAGCTATTTCTAATTTGTCCTTCCACAAATTGAAGGCTTCTTAAACAGTCTTACATTCAAGTAATTGTTAAACATCTCATGCGCTGCAACAAATGAATATCTTCCTCAGTATTTCTTATTTTCCCGACATGTTTAATTACTTTTAAATGCACATTTTAGAAATGAATGACACTGTAAAAATTACAATTTAAAATAACTCATTATTAAATGTAGTTTAAACTAATTTATTCCCAAGATTTAAAGCTGAATTGAAAGCATCAATACTTCAGTCTTCAGTGTCACCGGTTCCTTCAGAAATCATCCCAATATGCTATTTGCTAATCAATTATCGGCACTCAATCATTAATAATCTGTAATAACGTTTGTCCTACCTAACAATTAAGTTGCTTTTTCTGACTAGACATTTTTCTTTTTACCTAATCTTGTTTTTGATTTAAGATTGACATCACTGCTTGAAAATGAGACAAATCCATCTGTTGGAAGGTGTATTTTTTTTCCTTCTAATAAAGCTGCTGCTTGTTTTTCTTAGTTGTATTGAGAACATTGACATACCTGTAATACTCTTATTGCTATATTGTTCGTAATGGATAACTCTAGAACTATAACAAATGAACAAAATTACAATTTTTTTTTTCCTCTTTATTAAAAGAATATTACCATTTTCATGTCTAAAGACATTTTAAAGTGCAAACGTTACTCCCATTAATAGTGGTGAAGAAATGGGGAAAACTAAAGGTTACAAACAGGAGTACCAGGTTAGATGGAATAATGCTAGATTTAAAAAAATTGTTAAAAAATATTTACAATTATCATATTTACAGTGTTATTAGCACCACTTGATTACGAATTGGAAATATCCCAGAAATATAAGCAATGTAGTTAAAAAACACTGTACAATTTGGCCACCCATTCGACACTATTTTAAAGTGGATTGTCGCATACATGCATTCCCATTCTCTTCTTCCTTTATAACCTGACCACAACCCTTTCTTGCACGTTCAACAAACTGTTATTTCCTCATACCGTCTCCATTCTTCAACACTCACATATCATTCTGTAACATGGATCTTCACAAGACACCTGAAGAAGACATCTTTTAAACGCAAAGTATTGTAATAGACCGGCTGCTTCATAATCCATGTGTAGTCACCGTAGTCAATAGAGTTGCAAATACAGTAGTCTGTCTTTGAAGCAAATCCTCATGTTAACCTTGAAATGGCATACAGAGATACATCTAGGTCTTCTTGATCAGCAGTTTCCCTAAGTCCCCTTTTTAGATTCCCATTCCTGGTTAAAAACAAAGCATTAAGTTGTAAGTAACACACACACACAACATGTAAGAGCTTAACAGCAGGACCCTCAAGCTGATCGATGAAACTCATTAAATACTGACTCATTGAAGACGGACAATGTTTTAATGTGATCTCTATTGATGCAGCAAGCTGTTCTGTTTGCATTATCTGCCTTTTGATTCATTGCACTGGATAATGTTGTGAACGCTGATGAGTTTACCTTGGCTTTCTGCATAACGTTTCCTTTTGTGGATGCATAGATTGATGGGGGCCGCTTGCGCATTTCAGAGGCGCAGTTCACTGGAAGAAACGACTCCATATACTGAGCCTCCGTCCTCTGGGTCTGTTTGAAAAGTAAGTAGCATTGCTGGTCAAATGTTTGGGATCAGTAAGAGCTTTTAATGTTTTTTTGCAAAAAGACTATTCTCTGCTCACCAAGGGTGTATGGAAGTCCTTAGAGGCCATACATTATATTTTTATTTCTTGTTTTATCATGACTTAATTTTCTCGTGATCTCGATTATATCAAAAGTTGTTTTCTCATTATCATGACTTAATTATCTCGTTATATATATATATATATAAAGCTGTTTTCTCGAGTTGACGACTTATTGTTTTCTGCTTATTTTGCATGAGAGGATGTCCTAGACACGCATTATGTCCTATTTCATATCGCATTATTTGCAGGGATTCACTTATTGTAAATAACATGCGGAAATGATGCATTAAAGCAAAAGCAAGATCTTCATCATTCTTCTAATTCACACATGCATTTTGTGCCATTTTTGTTATGTCGTGATCACGAGAAAACAAAAGATAAAAATATGTAATAATCCATGACCTCTTAGGATCTCCGTAAGGGTGAATGTATTTGAATAAAAAATTGAGAAAAAAACGGTGACATTGTAAAATATTATTGCAATTTAAAATAACTGTCTTGTTATTGAACGTAGTTTAAACTGTAATTTATTCCCAAGATTTAAAGCTGAATTGAAAGCATCAATACTTCAGTCTTCAGTGTCACCGGATCCTTCATGAATCACCCCAATAAGACAATTAGCTATTTGCTGATCAATTATTGGCACTCAATCATTAATAATAATTCTAATATTAACAATCTTGAGAAAGAAATGCTGCTGCATAGTTTTCATTTCACTTCTGAACAATTTCATGTGATGAATAGAAATTAAAAAAATGCATTTTAATTGTACCTTTGAACTCTTGAGCAGCAGATCAGCATTTATAATGATTTCTGAAGGATCATGTGACACTGAAGACTGGAGAAGACTTTATTGATCCCAAACTTATTACAGTAATTTACAAAACAATGGAGAAAAAAGAAAAAAAAACTATATATATATATATATATATGCACATTAAGTCTAGTCATTACCTTGTGTGCAGGTTTAGACTCTGCAGGCGCCTCCATTTCTCCTCCAGCTAGAGATTTCTTCAGGTTCTCCTTCACTTGGATGAGTTTGAGCTCCAGGTCCACACGGTTGCCCTCTTTCACCCGACAGCTGCCCTCCAACTTTGTTACACACTCCTCTAAAGCCAACTTCTGCTTATCTGCACATATAGATGTAGAGTTACAGTTACATTTGCATTTCTGGCAGATCCATTCTGACAGTAACACCTGAAATTACATCACCTTGAGGTTACGGTGAATTAAGCTTCATGGTTTGGCGGCAAAATTTATTTTGTTTTGTTTTTTTTAGATTAAAAATACTACTAATTAGTTATTAGTATTATATTATTGTAATACTATTAATTATTTATTTTTATGACTATGAGTAGTGAATTAAGCTGCATTGTTTGGGGCAAAATTTAGTTTAGTTTTTTTTTTTAATTAAAAATACTACCAATTATTTATTAGTATTATAATATTATTAATATTTTTTTATGAATATTAATAAAATATTAAAACAAAAATATTACTACTGTACTAATACTACTTAACAGTAAAATAAAGAAAAATGGTAAGTCTTGATAATAGAGCCATCATCACATCAAGATCAACTTGCAATTAAAAGATATATATATATATTGTAAAGTTTTATTTAGATTGTATATGATTTTTATCATTAGATTTTTTTAAAAAGTGTTCTATATGTCTGGTGATTATGAAACAACCAGTAAAAAAGGTATTTTACTTGTAAATTATTTAGTTTTGAAACTAAAAGAACTATTTGAAATGAGCATCTGTCTATTGAAGAAAAAGAAAAAAAGCTTTCGTTCTCACCCGATGCGCTCTTCATCTTCTCTTTTGCCTCTCGTTTCTTCTTCCGTAGTGAGACTAGTGCAGTTCTAATGCTGTCTATTTCTGTCTCCAGGTCTTCTTTCTCTTTCAAGTAGCGGCGCGCATCCTCCTGTGCCCGCGTTTTCCCGTACCTCCCGTATTGATTTGCGTCTGAAATGTCAAGTGCAGGTCAAAGATCAGACACTAGAAGTCTGTGGGAAGGTGGCAAAGCTCTTAGCACTCTTGTGGTGAGAGAATGAGTGTGAAAATGCAGAGAGCTGTAGATCAAACCGAAATGTCTTGTTAAGCTCAGGTTACATTATTCTGACTGCTTTTGATGTGACAGCGCAAGAACTCTCAAAATGGCCCAAATTAGGCTGAGCAGTCAGCAGGCTGCTAATAAAAATTCAAGGCGGGCATGAACTGTCTTTCTTTATATTGAACTGTTCACTTATAATGTTATCAAGATGTTTTTTTACATAAAAAGTCATCATTTAGAACAGTGTTTCCCAACCATGTTCCTGGAGGCACACCAACAATACATATTTTGGATGTCTCCTGACCCATTAACTTCAGGTTTTGGTGTCTCTTCTTATGTTCTGATGAGTTGATTCAGGTGTGTTTGATTAGGGAGAGGTTAAAAAAGTGTACTTGTTGGTGTGCCTTAAGGAACAGAGTTGGGAAACACTGATTTAAAAGTAATAGAAGTATTATAATTATAATAGAAGTAATCATATTTTTTTGTCCTGTTTTTACCCCCTCATCTGAACACACAATTTGAATAGACGTGGCAGATTGTAGACTTGGAAATAAACTGACATGTGCACCTAAAAAAATGTGGGAAAAAACTGAACATGTAATGAAAATGTTACATTCATGTGGTGCGACATTACTGTTGAGTCCAATTTAGTTGGTACAGCATCATCTTTTACACTGAAATAAATAACTCTTAAGATTTACTTCAAAAAATCCTCGTAACAATTTGCACAAACAAATTTCAAGTAAATTGTACTATCTTATATCAGGTATAATTAAGTAAAATAATGAAGTAAAAGTTAATTGATTATCTTTATTTTTGAGTCTATATATTTATTTAAATGAACCAAGTAATGTCGAGTTCTTGTTTTAGCAGAAGGAACATTGCTTTTATCAATTTAAATAAATCTTATTAGTTACAAATTAGTACATTTGGTGTAACTTGGTTTAATTAAGACACACATTTCTACTTGAAATGCATAATTTCCCTTTATTTTAAGCAAATTGAACCCAAGAGCAGATTTACTTTAAAAGTGCTTTCTTATATCAGAGGTAGCGTTAGCACAGCTATGTCTCTCTGAGAGGCAATATTAATATTTACTCTTTCCACTCATTTAATGTATTACATGAAGTAAATGTGTAAATATTAAATATTTACTTAGAAAATTCTAGTTATCCTTGACACTTAATATTACAATTAAAAAAATTATAACAGTAAATTTATTAGATTTTACTACATCAAAGAGTAAATTCTTTCAGTGTAGATTTCAATCTTTCCGAAAATGCGGATTCAAATTGTGAAATGTTTGTAAACAAATCTGCATTAAAATGAAGTATACAAAGCACAAATTCATACAGACGCATTCTGAGGCAGCGCAAAACAGAGTGATTTAGAAGTCTGCGTTGATCTTCTATGGAGGTGGAGTTTAGTCAAATAATAAAGTTGCTCGATTCACAACCTGCAATTTTGGCAGATTGTCTTCAGTAGAAGCAGTTTATAGACTAATAAGAAAGTGTTGGGTTCTGAATCTTACAGCATGTTTTTACAATGTCATGACCTCTTATATGTCAAAAGATCAAAGGAATTTAGATTTTTCATTTTATGAGGTCTTTAAAAGCATTATACTCTAAAGATTATTAGTATGGCCCCAACAGCTGTGTTTGTTAGAAGCACAGCCAGTGCAGTGCAGAGAGTGATGGGACTCACTGGAGCCGTGGCGCTTTAGGGTGATTTGTGGACTGGGTTTTCCTGTGTCACTGCTGGAGAACGATGAACGACACTTCGTCTGTGCTCGTCCCCTCAATCTCTCATTCTCCTGCTGAAGAGATAAAGAGTATCAGGTCAGAAACAGAATGGTCATGATACCGTCTATACAAACTGATGTACGTTATGCTGTATAATCTGGGACAAAACACAAAGGTAATAGCATTTTTGACTGTCATATACCCCAGACATGAAATAAATATGACTTAAAGTTATTACAATTAATATATTGTTATTGTGTATATATAAGCATACATTTAGACTATACTGACATACTAACAAAAAAACTGTACGACAACAATTTAAACCCCGTTTTCTAAAGTTCGCTTTTTTTACTTAAAATGTCAAATAAAATATTCTAAATAAAATAAGAATTTTTTTACATTTTAACTTTAATAACTTTGTTTACCATGTTATTATAAAATTAAAGCTATTAAAAATAAATTTATGATTTAATTCTATATATTAAATGATTATAAAATTAAAGTTTTGACCTTGGTCTGGTATAAAACTATCCTCCCAACAAAACTAAAGCTTTAAAACAGCATAACAGGGGAATTTAAACAGGTTACAGTATATTACAAGGAAAAATACAGAAAACGGTTTAAAAATCAAGCGATTTTTAAAACATAAGAAGACCACGAGAACGTAAAGAGCTAATGTTTCTGTGCCTGAGGGTTCAGAAAATGTTTAACAAGCCGCACAGAGGCCAGAGGTCATGACGACTGAACCTGAACTAACCCCTGATTACTGCACACACAGTCATCACACACTTCTCAGCTTTCATTAAACACCAGTCAGAGCACAAGGAAATATCTGACTTCTAAAGCATGCTGTGTTTAAATCCGAGGTTAACAGCAGTGCCATACATATAAAGCAATACATTATTTTTGTATATTACAAGTACTAGATTTGATTAATGTGCTTTAATGTAAAATAAAAACACCTATTTTACTCTCCAAATATACATCTTAACAAAATGTGACATTGCTTCGTTGCATTTACATTTCTGCAGCATTACAATGATTTTTGTTTGTAGGAGTAATATCTGAACTTAATATGCTTTATATCTGGAGCTGTTCTCTGTAAGATAGATTATATCCCTTTTGTTGAAGAGTTTTGTTATACAGTACATACACAGACAGATTACACAATGAAGAAAAAAAGAAATAATGATAAGCCTTATTAATAATTATGCATAAAGATGATTTTTTTTCTATATGCTTTGAATAAACAGAGTTAAGTTTATTTAGAATGTTTTCTGAAGGGAGAAAGAGCTGTGAAGTGCAAAGTGTAAAAAGTTTCCTCTGAGAAAAAGGTTGGAAACCACTGTGTTAGACTGTGTTTACAACTCATTTTAAAAATGCATTTTCGTTGATTCGATCACAAGTGGCCATACTGAATTAAAGTGTAAACAGGGTCTGAAATGTTTTTATCTTCCAGAGGTGGTTAATCCAGTCAAATGCCTTGCTTTTGTAGACGCTAAAAGTGATCAAACAGCCACCAAATACCACCCACTCTCTGTCTATTCATTCTTAAACATCACAGAACGTGTTTTAAAAAATTTTGCTGTATAAAATTGTAAGTTTATTTGAAAATATATATTTTTTTACCAGTCCTGATTCTAACATACAGCCTTCAGCTTAGTTTTGTGCAAAGCTAATGTAGCTTTTACAAAAAGTCACTACATTTATTTACCATGGACCCTTTCCTATGGTAAAGAAATCAGGAAAGTAATTGAAAGTGAGACTTATGAAAACACCAGGTGTAAACAGGAATGTTATCAGATACGCATGTTAATACCAGATGTAAAAAGGGCCTTTAAATCAGTGTTAGCATACAACCAACTGTTTGTTCACATGAGAGAATTGTCCAGCAACAAACCTCTATGGCTTCAAAAGGGACCTCGTCATACGTTCTTGAATCTGTGGATGTTGCCCATCTGAATAAACAGAATGAGAGGCAAGAGCTGTTACAGTAGTTCAAATTAGCAAGAAAACTCGATCTTTAACTCTCTACCCCTCATCTCCTTTATCCTCAACTCACAGGAAAGAGTGACGTGCAGCTGTGCGGATGTTGGCAATAGTTTCCACATCTACATAGTCATAATGAAGGGACTCTGGGTCTGCAGAGGAACCAGTTTCTGCCAACAGGACACCCAGCCAGCGGCCCATGTCCTCTGAACAACTAGCCTAACACAACACACACATACAGCAACAAACATAAAATACAAGCACAAACACAAAGAGAGAGAGAGAGACTGAATAATAGAACACACACATAAAAAAAGCTATTTCTCGCTTGCTCAAACTACTTAATTAAAATGAGCTGAAACAACACAATTATTGAAATATTTTGGGACAACTTAATTGTCTTATGTTCAATCCACTTAAATTTAAATTAGCTTAATTGATTTGTGTTGGGACAACATAAATGTGTGGAACCCTGATTTTTTATACAGTGCAGAAATAAACTGATGAAATGGACAGTTTGGACAGAATTTATTAATGACACATAATAGTAGTAAAAAGAAAAAAGCAACTGCTAATTAGCATGGATATTGCTAGCATATAACTCTTCATTAGAACTTGTAGGAGGCACATAATAATGCTTTAATTAACTTCTTTTAACAATATTCTAGTATACCTTAACCATACCGCATACCTAAACATAACTATCTCACTTTCATTAAGCAGTAATTAGTTTAATAATGAATATGTTAAACGTTATTTTTTAGCTTTAGCGATTTTATTAATAGTATAGTAGAAATGCATAAATTGTAATTTCTAGCTGAAACCAAAACTATATTTAAAAATAGTTTCATTCATGAAATAAAGATTTTTTTAACTTTTTAAGGGGAAAACATCAAATAAAACTCAATTAACAATGAAAAATGTTTTCTTTGTCAAGCTAAATAAAGTATAAAATGTATTAAAAAAAACTAATTATTTGTATAAAAATGCCACCATGTTTGTTATAAGATTCTAAAATGTATCATTAATAGTCAGTATTGGATATTACCTGATTACCTAACCTAAAGTAAATGTTTAAATGAACAACACATTTACTAATGAAAAAAACAATATTTTAGTTTGTTTTTTTTCATGTGGGATGGAAGAAGATTTGGAAGTGGCAACAAACAATGGCAACTGACACTGGTTGATCACATGGAAATGGCAGTATGGCTAATGAAGTCTATCAAGATTTCGTTCATACAATAACGAACAAACATTTAGTGGGCCAAAGTCATTACTTAAACTATTCACCTACTCAAGAGAACGTGATTTTGAACATCCTAAATTTACCTGCAGTACGTGTGTTAGCCGCTAGCATGAAGTATTGTTATGAAAGCTAACTGCTATGAAACAAAACATCCACTACCTCTAAAGCTGCCACCTCTGCACCTCCTTTTAGTATCCTCAGGGCGAAGGGATGTTTGGGCCCGAGTCCTGGAACAACCTCACAGCCCTTCAAACCAACAGTGGTGTGAGGGACCCGCTGTTCTCCTTTCTCCTGGTAAAGGTAAAGAGATCCGGCCCGCACACGACACCAGTGTTCCCTCCAGCACCGATTCACCAGCACTCCCACATAACCTGATACACACACACACACACACACACACACACACACACACATAGAGTAAAGAGAATTACAGCAGTCATTACAGTCTGTTTCACGCTGTAGATTTATTCCACTTCACTGTCTGAGATCAAAGGCTGACAAAGAGAAGTTGAAAATAACAGGTGGAGAGAGTTGTAATAAGAGAACAGAAAGAGGATATGAGAGAAAGACGAGTGTCGTACCACAACGAGGATCATGGTCGAGGGAAGAGCGAGAGTCTCCTGGCAGAGGAGGTTTTCTTTTGGAGAAGCTGATTATTCTTGTGATCTTTCTTCCGGCAGCTCGGCTTACGGTGCCCGTTAGTTCTGATAGTGCACCTCGCTTGGGTTTACCTGTATACACACACACACACAGGTGAAATCACAATTTTTAGCCCTCCTGTGAATTTTTGTTTTTCTTTTTCAAATATTTCCCAATTGATGTTTAACAGAGCAAGGAGTTTTTCACAGTATTTCCTATAATATGTTTTCTTCTGGAGAAAGTCTTATTTGTTTCATTTCGGCTAGAATAAAAGCAAATAAAAAAAAATAAACATTTAAGGTCAATATTATTAGCCCCCTTAAGCAATTTTTTTTTTCGATTGTCTACAGAACAAACTATTATTATACAATGATTTGCCTAATTACTAACTTAAATGTCACTTTAAGCTGAATACTAGTATCTTGAAAAATATCTAGTAAAATATTACGTATTGTCATCATGGCAAAGATTGAAATGAGTCTTATTAGAAATGAGTTATTAAAACTATTATGTTTAGAAATGTGTTAAAAAAAATCTTCTTTTCGTTAAACAGAAATAGGGGAAAAATAAACAGGGGGGCTAATAATTCTTACTTCAACTGTACATACAAACACACACACGTTTGATGGTTGAATGGAGTGATATGCGTGGTCAACAGACACACAATCTGTAGGAATTAGGCCAAAGCTATTAAAGACTTTAACTGGTCTAAACAACGAGAATCACAAACAATCTGTTTCCTCATAAAGTCTTCCTGCTCGTTAATAGAGCAACTGTGACAAAGTTCTTATAGAATGTGAGGGGGGGAAATAAATTAAATAAAATGTGTGATACAGAGAAATTTTTTTTTTTTAATTCAAAAGCAATTTTGCTTTTTCAATTAAAATAACTTGACAGCACAATGGTATTGTTGTTTTGAATGATAGCCAGGGTGTTGCTTAGTTTTTTATTGCTTTTTTTTAACACATTGCCATATGGTAGGGAGTTTTGAGTGGTTGTCATGGTATTGATGTGCAGTTGTTAAAATATAGGTGTTTTTACATGAGTAGTTTTAACACATTGCCATGTGGTTGCTAGTGTGTTTTGTGTGGTTGACAGGATGTTGCTATGCAGTTGCTAAATTTAGGGTGTTTTTAACACAGTTTTGAACTGGTTTTTAACACCTTGCCATAATGTTGCTAGGGTGTTTTGAATGGTTTGGAGTGTGTTGTTAGGCTGTTACCAAGGTAGTCTGGTTTTTCATGTTGCTAAAGCGTTATGAGCGGGTAACACTAAAGGTCCCGTGAAGTGCTTTAAAATGTGCATTTTTTTATTTGATGTTTGACGTAATCTCAACTGAAACACAAAGAGAGGGCGGGACAGAGTAGCCCCTCCCTTTTTTTAAAAACAGCCAATAGCGTTTTGTTTTATAACAGCTCTATCAGTGAGATTGGTTGAGATCATGTGCATCAAATGAAAAGCAAATGAGAAGAAGGAGCAGGGCATGTCAGGTAATAGAGAGCATTTGATTGGTCAAGATTTGATGAGAAACATGAAAAAAGTGGTGGTGACATGAAAAAAAAAACATTGATCCATTTAGGTGGAAGTGACTACAAGCTTTAGATGTTTATATCAGTTCTATATCTTCTAAATGCTAAATTTATCATTGTTTTGTAGCACATTAGCTTACAGATATCCTTATGACTAACATACTGATACTAACATCTAAAAAAGCTTTTTTTTTTTTTTTTATTACACTGGACCTTTAACATGATGCTGTGTGGTTTATGTTGTGGATAATATGTTGCTATACAGATTCAAAGGCATCATGGATGTTTTTAAATACATTGTTATACAGCCGCTATGCTTTTTCAGGTGTTTTCCAGTGTGTTGCTATGTGGATTATAAGGCATTGTGAGTATTTTTTTTCTATGTATGTGGTTGCTAGGATTTTTTGCAGTGGTTGTCAGGGTGTTGCTATGTATTTTAAATATCGCTGTACAGTAGTTAGTGTGTATTTGGTGATTGCCAAAGCACTGAATAAACATTATTTTCTTTTATGGACAGTTATCAGATAGCCCAACCACAAATCATAAATATATTAAACCCTATAGCAATAGTTCTGTTTTTTTTATTTTTATTTATTTTTTATTTTTTTTACAGATTTTAACAAAAAAAAAAAAAAAAAAAAAAAACTCTGCAGGATGAATTACCTCTCTGGAGTGAATTACTAATCTAGAGTCAAATGTGTAATCAGAGAAGAATAGCAAGGCAAAGCTGAAGATCTCACCATTTTCCCGAATGTCACGAGCACTTTCTCCACTTGGCATACTGTCAGAGTCTGAGGTTTGCTTCTCTGCAGAACACCACTGCAGGGACAACAGCACAGCCAGATGAAACTTAATATGCCAAATGTTTAAATATACACATCCATAATTATTATCTATGACTAATGCTGTACAACACCATATGTAGTTTACTAAAAACTTGCTCTAGGCCAGACAGCAACAGAGTTAAGACAGGAAAAACAATCCTAGTACAGTCTACCTCACGCAACAGATAAATTCAGGTAAAATGGCTTTCCTAACACACACTTATCAAAACATTCCCCATGATTCTGCCTCTCACAACAGGTCTCTTGAACTCAGCACATTATTTACCGCTGCCCTGACAAATTTACCACACTGAGTTTGACACCTTTGAATTAAACCAGAAGAGTGAGTCCAGTTCATTTAAACGCACTCAGTCGGTTTACACACACACTCAGACAGGCACTCACAGAAGTGCTGGGCATATAATTACACACAATAAAAGAGGACAGACTCTCATCCATTTAGAGCAGTGGATTTATATGCACTACCATTAAACGGTTTGGGGTCAGTAGGATTTTTTTAAATGTTTGTGAACATTATAATCTTGTGCTCATAGAGGATGCATTTTATTTGCTAAAAATTTCAGTTTAAAACAACATGGTAAAGTCCACATGAACTGGAAGTTGCTGAAACTTTTATTTCAGTATGTTGATGCCTGGGGCTGCACGGTGGCACAGTGGGTAGCACGTTGGTCACAGCAAGAAGGTTGCTGGTTCGAGCCTCAGCTGGGTCAGTTGGCGTTTCTGTGTGGAGTTTGCATGTTCTCCCCGTGTTTGCGTGGGTTTCCTCCGGGTGCTCTGGTTTCCCCCACAAGTCCAAAGACATGCGCTATAGGTGAATTGGGTAGGCTAAATTGTCCGTAGTGTATGTGTGTGAATGGGTGTGTGTGGATGTTTCCCAGTGATGGGTTGCGGCTGGAAGGGCATCTGCTGCGTAAAAACATATGCTGGATAAGTTGGCGGTTCATTCAGCTGTGGCAACCCCAGATTAATAAAAAGACTAAGCCAAAAAGAAAATGAATGAATGAATGAATGAATGTTGAACGTCAACAGAGAAGGACCACCACTCCAAATGCAGAAGCAAATGTTAGACTTTAATTGAAGATTACCAAAACAAACTCAGTTTTTTTTCCAGTGGATTAACTTGGATTAATTTTAGTAATATTTCAGTGGTGCACAAATTAATTGTTCATTCATTCATTTTCCTTCAGCTTAGTTTCTATCTCAGAGGTCGCCACAGCAGAATAAACTGCCAACTATTCCAGAATATGTTTTACACACCGGATGCCCTTCCAGCCGCAACCCAGTACTGGGAAATACCCATACACACACGCACACGCACACACACACACACACACACACTCACACTCACACTCACACTCACACTCACACACTTGGGCCAATTTAGTTCATCCAATTCACCTATAGTGCATGTGTTTGGACTGTGGGGGAAACCAGAGCACCCAGAGGAAACCCACGCGAACATAAGGAGAACATGCAAGCTCCACACAGAAATGCCAACTGGTGCAGCAGGGACTCGAACCAGCGACCTTCTTGCTGTGAGGCGACAGTGCTAACCACTGAGCCACCGTGCGCCCATTAATTGTTCACTTAAAGAATAACAATGTGCCCAGTCAAAATAATCATTGTAAATTTTGATTTCACACATACTTTAAAATAAATTGGAATTTACATCATCATTAAGCATTACATAGTCATCAGTATCACATGATCCTTAGGAATGTGTCTAATCTAATTACAAATCTACGTCATATTTCATTCTATTGTTTAGTGATAAACACGATGCAGGAGAACAACTCATTGTGGCCTATAGAATGCAATGATATGGCCCTAAATTCAAGATTTTGGGACATAAATAACCTTGTATAGTTTTGTCTTATATTTGTATTACATTGTTTTTTCACAAATAGTGCAAATGTGATAATGATTTTATAGGGTTCAATAAACAAGTTAATACTCTTAACCTGTTATATTCTAGACACAATATTGCCTGTTTTAGTCAGTTTTGCCAACACAAATATTCTGGTAATACTAATGCAAAACTTGCAAAAGTCATTCATCTTACATTTTTTTAGGTGAGATTATTTTCATAACCAACTCAACTCACAGCGAGACTACCTTTCACAGAAAAACCTATTCCCAAAAGTTATTGCAATCCATCATACGCACACTTTATCTGTCAGTAATGAAGATGTGATGCACAGGAGTCATGAATGAAACAAATGTGTTCTGGGATCTTACCTTATCCAGTTCAATCTTCCTAGGAATCATGGGAGATGATGGGCTGTCCGACCCATTCCCCTGACCTGTAACATCACGCACCACCTGCAATCACACAAAGACACATCAGTGGTCCACAACACATATAAACATAGTCCATCACACAGGGGGTCCTTTTACAAAAGCCGTTTTCTGCTTGAGCAATATTGTTTCTGGCAACCGGATGCATTCATTGTGTGTGTGTATAAAGGATGGATTAGTGTATAAGCGAATGAGAAATTGTATTTACTTGCAGCCATTTCTCAGCTTGCTCCTTGCTCTGTACAGCTAACACTAGCGCTTCTCCACCGGGAAGACAGAATCGGAGTTCGTGCTTCTTCCTCCGGCCGTCTTTGGGGACGTAGATGACAGAGCACAGGCTGAGTGGTATGTCTGTGTATGGCGACTGATCTTTAGAGCTTTTATAGCACTGTAAAATAAG
Organism: Danio jaintianensis; assembly: GCA_903798115.1. NCBI lineage: Eukaryota > Metazoa > Chordata > Actinopteri > Cypriniformes > Danionidae > Danio > Danio jaintianensis. The sequence goes on along the minus strand of CAIGQV010016735.1, from coordinate 14,496,382 downwards.
ATTTTCATGAAGTTTCTATGTATTATACATTACTTTTGGTTTTAAAGCACTTTTAAAATAACATAAATGATTATGCAAATATCAATAAAAAAAGAGAATAACTCTGCAATAAAAAAAAGTCAGCTAAATGCCTAAAAAGTTGCTACGCTAGAAATTCTATCCTAGAAATTCTAGTTCATTCCAGTCATTTTTGTTACTTGTCATAAAAATAACTTTGGTTAAAATAATTCAAATCTACAAACATTTTCTTTTAATTTAGCTAAGCTTCTATTGAAAAACAAAAAACAAAAACGAAACGAAAATACAAAAACTTAAATAAAAATTAATGACAAAAAAGATTAAACATAAAATATTCAAACTATTAAGAAAAACAACAACAACAACAACAACAGTATGTTTACATGCACATTATTAACATGCTGATAACTACCAAAATATCGATCAGATAATTCTTAAGCAATAAGATAATTATTTTGCAGGTTTTAAAAAGAATAATAATAGTATATTAAACATTTACATGTTTTTGATGGCCTTATTGTTTTTGAAGCATTATTGGTTTAAAGGGAATGTTCAAACATAAATAAAAATTCTTGCATCATTTATTCACCCTTGAAGTTTTCCAAACCAGATTGAGTTTCTTATTTTTATTTTGAAGAATGTTAAAAACCTGTAACCTTTGACTTCCATAGTATTTATTTTTCCTACTATGGGTGTCAATGGTTACAGGTTTTCAATATACGCCAATATATCTTCTTTTTCTTTTAACAGAAAAAAAACAACAAAAAACAAACTCAAGTCAAGGCTGAGAAATTGATGACAGACGTTTCATTTTTGGGTGAACTATCCATTTAAGAAAGTGTATGTAAAACACACACAAAGTTTATTCAGTTTAGTTCAATCAAAGTAGGGTCAAGAGAAAATTAATCAAGGCTCGGTTTTGTCTGTTAGAGCATTTAGCCGCTCACCTGTAGTCTGTTCTCGCGGATGACAGTTAGCTGTTTAGCCCACTGGCCGAAGCGTTTCTTTCTCAACAGAAAGGCACAGATATGGCAGTCTCTCACCGGGGCCATGGAGTTTTCCTCTGAGGGCCACTGGTGCGTCAAACGCTGGCCTTTCTCTTCCTCCTCCTCGTCATATGATTCATAAGAACTGCTTAAAGCATCCGAGTCGTTATCTGCAAAAGGAGTAATGTCACACTAAATACTGCTAATAAGAAACGACATCGCTTAAAGCATCAGGGTTCTCCTGCTTACAGGAGTTTTTGCGTCGTCCGTTTACTTGTGTCGTTGGGTAATTATTCTCAGCGTCTTCGTAATATCCATCTTCAATGGAATTCGGAGGGCTGGAGCTGCCTGTAGATATAAAAGAGATGCATAATGCAATATTTAAAAAATTTAATTAAAATAAATAACATTTAAATAAATAAATAATCATATTATAATTTTTGACCTGCAGCACAAAGAAAAAAACAAAAAAAACAATTTCTGGCTATCCAGGACTTTAAAGGGCTAGTTCACTTTCCAAAGCAGTTTAAGTTTTTTTTTTGTTCTGTAAAAAGAAGATATTTTGAAAAATGTTGGAAACCGGTAACCATTGACACCCATAGTAGGAAAAATAAATACAGTTGAAGTCAATGGTTACAGGTTTACAACATTCTTCAGTATATATTCTTTTGTGTTCAACTTTGGAGCAAGTCAAGGATGAGTAAATGATGATAGAATTTGTTTTTTAATGTACTATCCCTTTAAGACAAAGTAGATGTCTCAGACCACATGGCATTGCTCATGCACTAATTAGCAATCCTCTGCATGAATTCCAGAGTGAATTTTAGACTTGTATCTCTTAGCATCTTCTTGCTGAATTGCTTGAATGTACTAGGGTCCTCTTTTAGCACATTGTTAAACTGCCATTGCTATATTAAAATTGCTAAACAATAAATGAATTGGCATTGACTCAGGAATCCTCCCTCTTTTGGTCTCAGACATGAACTCCACACCCAGGTCTCAGCCTGAAATTAGATTCAAATGAACTGTTTTTTGAGAAAATCATATTTATTAACCCACACATGTAGACAGTCACTCCTATTGCTGACCGTATCTACAGTACATGCAGTATATCCATTTACTGACATAAACAAAATGTCAAGATAAAACCAAGTTTGGAAATGTGTAGGTCATTGTTCACCATACTTGAACTCTGGGACAAAAATGCAAAACTGCTTTCCATAAGCTTGGGTTTTTGGTCTCCTACACTGTAAAAAATACAGGGTTCCACACAATTCATTCATGTTGTCCCAACACAAATCGATTAAGATAACTTAACAAATTGATGTGGATTGACCATAATACAATTAAGTTGTTGTGTTAAATAAGTAGTTTGAACAAGCAGCAAAAATCTTTTTTTGAGTGTATATACAGATTTGAATGAAAGTCAGTGGCATTAACGTATTCTAAATGCAGATTCTTGGTATTATTAAATTAGTACAGTCTGAAATTGTGTAATTTTTTTAAAAAAAAAATAGTTTTTTAAACTTTATATTTAGTATTGCTTCATTCTAGTATGTCCACTTTTCACAATTAATCTCTTTCTTGTTATTTTTAATTAGAAAATGTGTTCCATTTCAGATTGAAAGCTGGGTACTACTTTATTTTGACAGTATCCTTTGGCCATTTTATCAACTTGACTTATCTTTTCAACAACTGAACTACTATTCATTAGATTATTATAGGACTGTCTGCTTAATATCTGCTATCTCTTTATTTAAATGGTCTCCCAACAGACATTCTTCTGACTATAGATAACTGTATAGTACTTGTCAAATTATTCTTCCAACCCTAACCCAACAGTATACTAATATTCAAGTAATGCTCTAATTATAGTTTGTCAACATGTAGTTGCAAAGTTACTTACAGTCAACAGAATATCTAAGACCCTGTTTATAGCTTAGATGTATTTTCAGTGATTCAATCACAAGTGGTTGGTCAACACATTACCATTTCCACCTATCAAAAATCATCAAAATCATATTGCACTTACTTTATCACAAAGTAATCATTTTTCTCTAAAATACCTTTCCTTTTTTGCTGCCTGACTAATAACTATTTTAACCTTAATCTTAACTTTACATTCACTATTGCTCCGTTCTGGTACAATATGCAATTCCCACCTTCCACAATACATAAATGACTCTAAAGGAAAATCTTTTCTTGTTACCTTTAAGACAAGACACATTACTATTTCCAGCTAGTATGAAATCAATGCATCGCCACTTATCACTTTCCAGGGAGAACTAAGTATGAATGCATGAAAACTACTGAGTTAATTAAGTAAAGGATGTGGATAGCAACTGTGATTTAAAAAACCGTGTTTTGTTATAATGCAGTAAAGTATGACATTTTTCACAACACATTACATAATGAACATGTCAGTTCAGTGGGCAGAGAGTAGGCGGAACAGGTGGTGTTGTGTGTGTTCAACCAAATGAGCATTTACACTATTGACCTTGTTCTACAATGTGAAAGTGAGCTCGTTTTTGTGAATATTTTAGAACTTCCATTTCAGTTGCCTATGGGAGAAATTACTAGAAATAATAAACATCAGAAAGTCAAACTACTTGCTCTACAAACAAGTGTGTTCATGACTATACATATAAAGTAGAATAATATAATAAGAAAATATCAGTTTGCAACCAAGCAGCAGAACGAGCTGTTTTTAACCTCTAGAAATCAATGGGAGTGAATGAGACCGGAAGTCTCAAGCCAATAAGATTCCAATAGCTGCGCCCACTCATACGTCAAGAATAAGGTCAATAAAAGCAATCTGATCTAATGCATTTCCAACTACCTCTGGAAGTAGATGAAAAAGTTAACAATCTCAAAAATGTTTGCATCCTGTTTACACCTACATTTTGTCTCTGACTAACGAAAAATGCATTTTAATGTCCAGTGTGAACAGGGCCTATGAAAAAAAAAAATGCAACCTCACTCTCCAAGTGATTTAATCTATAGGAATTTATATAGATGCATTTTTTCCCCAAGCTATACAGAACCGGACTCACTTCGGCTAGTGATATATTCTGGCATCTTTCCAGGACTGAGTGGTACGGCCTCTTCATAGTAATCCTCTGGAGGTGGTGTGTTGGGCAGCGGGGGAGGCGAATCTGTTGTGCTCTGGTCCCAAAAAAAACAAAAACAAAAACAATTGCACACAATGACTTACACCATCTGTCTGCCCCATCCTATTAATTCACACTCAACATCTGCTTTTTAGCGAGTCCTCACAATATCGCAAAGCTATGTGGCTCCAATCCACTACTCAACAAGCTACCCCAATAACAAATGATATGTGACCGCTGCATCCAATCAAAAGCCAAACCCACATGCCACATGGATGACGGCTGAAAAATGCACCAGAAACTGGACCATTGAGCTAATAATGGCACACAAACACACTGACACACGCGATGAGAAATCTGATTTCTGGAAAAGCTACTCTCTTTAATAACAGATAGGCTCTGTGGGGACTTTAGTGAAGGTGACGTGAGATAACAGCCTGGCTCTGAATGTGCAATGCAGCTGGAAAGAGAAGAGTAGGTTTGAATGCAGGATGATTAATCTCCCTGCCGTATCTCACCGTCGCAGAGCACAGCCCTTATTATACACTGACATCAGGGTTAATGGTGCACTATATATTAGTGTTCAGGGCTAAAGAGCGAAGCATTGTGGGTAAGTTTTCTTACAGGCTTGGTGACTGTGTGGTTCGCCTCTGGCTCTTTCTTCTGATCCTCCATTTCGACTTTCAGGTCCCCGAGGTCACAATCTGAAGAGACACGAAAACACATTTATGAGCGGATTACCTCAAAAACAATAGGGGAGAGCATGCTAGTGTCATAAATACTCTCCACTTACCAAACGTATCAAAAAGAGATTCGACAAAGCTGGTTCCGTTTCTGTATACTGAGGTGTTCACGTACATATAGTCTTTTGCGGTGACTGCAAAGAATGAGTATATGAGAAAAGGGAGAGCACATGAGGACAACCACCGAAAGCTTTTTCTGTCTCATTGATGAGAGAAAAAAAGGCTTATATTTATCCCTCTGGTCTTGTTACTTTCTGGTCCAAGGGGCTTTTTGCTTGTCTAAATTGTCTCAAGCATATTTTTCTATTGGGTTCATCTGTCAGGTTGATGTTTTCGGAGTTAATTTGCAATATCTATGCAGTTTCCTAAAGGAAAAAAACAGCTGTGCGCTGAATCTGATGAGAGCACTGGGACTAAAAGGCTTAATCAAGGTGGTCTACCAAAAGTAACTAAGCTGACCAAAATGTCCAATCCTTCTAATAAAGGGAGGAAGGGGTCTTTAATTAAAGGTGCAATAGGTAATAGGGTAACACTTTAGTTTAGGTCACAATGCATGGTATTAACTATTGGCTTATTACCTGCCTATTATTAGGATATTAACTGTTCATTATTATAAAAGTATCTTATTCGGCATTCCCAATTCTACCCAAAACCTAAACCCAACTTCTACCTTACTAACTATTAATAAACAGCTAAATAATAGTTATTAAGCTAGTAGTATTAAGTTAATGGTTTGTTAATACTGTGAATTGTGACCTAAATTAAAGTGTTACCGGCAATAGTCCTCCTCAGAAACAATTTTTGTTATGCTGATTGAAAGTCTCTTCACATCCTGATAGCAATTAATAAATAAATTAAGTGGTCCAGGTGTATTTATATGCATTTTAATATCATGTGTGAAGATAATATCAAGGTGTAGGACTAAGAAAGGTTTGTCCAATTAAAACATTCGGTCCGAACATTACAATAGACTGTCCTACCTGTCAGTCAAAATATGTAATTGCATACCTCTGCGCACCCTGTTCACACAGAGAATGGCAGGCAAACATCAACAACAAATCTTCTTTTTTAAAGTTTGGTATTGTAATTACAAACTGTTCTATATAGTTTTCTCTCTGGTGAATATTATGCAAAGTATTGTAGTGATGTTGTCTAGTGTGCATTCATGTGCTCAGGAGGCATGGCTTTGGATGGCAATTTTTATTTGATGGTGGGACGTAGTCTTTCAGTGCTATCAAACTAACGTTAACACTTTAATTAGCATCTTGTTAGCATTTCGTTAACATCTCCTATTGCACCTTGACGCTTACAGCTAAACTCTACAATAAACTGGCTTTTCCAGGAACTTGATTTGGACATCTATGGCCTTAAAGGTTAAATGACTGGTTGTCTAATCACTCTATTTTACCTTCTCTAACACAGAAACTGATTTTAGACATGTACCTGAGGGCTGAAGTTGTCTAAGAAGGTTCTTCACAGCCATTTTCTTCTCTTCTGTAGCGCAGCTCAGGGTCTCATGATCCAACAGCTTCAACAGCATATTCAACTCTGTCACCAAGAGCTCCATCGCTGAAGGTCAAAGCTCAGGGTTAGAGGTTGATATAAACCAGACTACACAACTGTCAGAGCTTGTCATAACAATAGATTAATTAAACCAACCATCAACCTCTCAGCATGAGTGAGAAAACAAAAACAAGTGTCAGTTACAGAGGCTTTTATTCAGTAATGTTATGCTCATTTTTTGCCGCATTTTTAATTATTATTATTATTATTATTATTATATTATTTTGAAATGCATTCAAATACAAAACAACATGAACAGGTTTTAATTTTTGTGCAAACCAGTTCACATTTCTGAAAACATAAAACTATTTCTGGATTATAATTCGCAACTCAGGTTAAAATAAAACAGAAGTTAAAAATATGATAATATAAGTCATAAGTGTCAATTTTTGCAAAATGTAAGTAAATATGCTTTGCATTGATATATACTTTGTTAGACAATTTTTGGCAGAGAAAAATTGAAAACGGAGGTTTCAAAAAATTCTAAATACTGAGAAAATCACATTTAAAACTTACAAAATTTACAAAGTTTTTATACATTTATGGTCTTTACTTATGATCTTTACTTAATATTCTAATGATTTTTTGCATAAAAGAAAAAAAAAAGATTGAGAGAAAGAAAAAGATTGGACCCATAGAATGTATTTTGAACTATTCCCACAAATATACCCGTGCAACACAAGACAAGAAAAATTAATATTTAATAATTTTTTTATTCCCTTTATATAAACCCTAATGTAACCCTAAAACCTAAGAACTTTGCAACCCTAATCCTGCATTTTGACTCATTTATGGACACTATATGTCACTGACCCTTTTAAAAAGAGGGAATATCAGCCTGAGATCAACTTTGCTCTTCATCATCAATCATCCGTCTCTGACTCTCCAAAGCTTGTAAAGCTGGGATGACTGAATTAAAACAGATCTAGATCCATGGCTGTTTGTAACATTATATTCCGCAGAGCGTCTTCAATATGGACACACGTCAGAGGACAATATGAGTTATGTGCAGGGGGGATGATGACAGGTCACCCCGAATTATAAATTGGAACAGGTTTGGAGCTTAAAACTTCACACTGGGACTCTTAAGCTTTTGTCCGTGTCTCAGTGGGATGAAAACCGCCTTGCTGGAGTAACCAAAAACCCCTGTGTTTAGAGTCAAAGACGTAGCCTCTGATCTGTGGCGAGCTTCCCATCCCACCTAGCAAGCTTATAGAAAGAATCAGACGAGGGTCCATCCCTAATAAATACAGCCATAGTCTGACATATAAACTCCCTCAAGACAAGTAAAGACAGTGGGTTAACCTCTGCTCTCTCATGTCTAGATTACGCAGAGAAAAGGACTCTATGAAATTTCTGTGAGCCTGTGAGTAGAGTTTTAGGGCCAGATTCTCTAACAGTCTGCGCCATTGCAAACCTTTTTTGCTGTTAATAAACTTCTTTCAGGACTTGCCTTTCAAACACACACTGTAAAAAATATTCGTAAATTAGCAGTTTGTGATTCATGTTTTTATTTTAATTTTTTCCCATTTATTTATGCTTTTGAATTTCATTATTGGACCTTCCTATTGGTCCTGTAATGCAACTCACAACCGTAAATAAACAGAAAACACTTGTGAATCACAAAATACAGAAACTGTTAATAAACAGATATTTTTTTACAGTGTAAAATTTATGGGAGGAGAGTATTTAAAGTATCATGTAATTTGCTAAGGCTTTTTTGTAATCAGTTTATTGGGATTTGTGACAGTATTTAACACCCAATGAAACACTTTATTTTAAAGGGATAGTTCATCGAAAAATATAATGTACCATGCATTGGACCAGGTCTTATGAAGTGAAAAGTTTGTTCTGTGAAAGAAAGGAAATATTTTAGTAACACTTTCATTTAAGGTGACGTAGTGATGTACACATGTTCCATTAATCCCAACCATATAGTAAGTACATGTTATTAATTAATATTACTCAGTAGTTAAATGAATAGTTACGTACACTGTAACTACATCACCTTAAAATAAAGTGTAACCGGTATTTTTATTGTTTTACTATGACAAGCTATGTTAAAATTGAAAACCAATATCTAATAATATTTAATAAGTACTAATATTTCATCATAAGTACACATCAAAAAGTGAGTTTTGCTGCTTGTTTTCAAATTACTTAACTACTTGCTTTTAGGACAACCTAATTGTTTTATGTTCAGTCTACTTGAATTTGAAAAACAAAACAAAAAATAAAACGATCCAGTGAACTTAATCAGTTTGGGACAAAATGAAGGAATAGTGTGAAACCCAGCATTTTTTTTTTTACAATGAGTATGATTCCAATAAATAACTAGCAATTAAATATAATATGTATAGTTATAACTGGAAACAAATACAGTTAAAACTGAATAGTTGATATCTGAATTATTCAAATTAAAGGCATTTTTTTTTTCAAATGTGTTACTAAAATTGTTACTGAAAAGACAGTAGCATTTAATAATCAGCATAATAAGTAACAACATAATAAATAATAGTTAATAGTGGAATAAGTATAATAATATCTAATAATAAGTTTCAATATCTTATAAAAAAGTACTAGTCACTAATAAATAAGTAGCACCTATTTAATAGGGATTTATGTAATGCAATAGAGTTAACAAAATAAGTACTAGAACCTAAAGAATAGGCGTAGTAACAAATAAATGAGAGCTAGTATTAAAAAAAAAAAAAAAAAAAAAAGTACCAGAATGAAAATCAACACTTTTTTGGGTTAAATGTGAAAACGTCTTGTCATATTTTATAACATTATTACCTTTCTATTATTCAGAGTCTCAGAATAGACCGTTGTTAAATGTACCTGAAATCTGGCACGTAAACCTCTGCAGTAATTGCCACCCACAAAGTCAAGTTCAAATAAAGTTACGCACCAGCAAAAGCACAATTTCTCTCCCAAACCCATTACTAATGATCCGCCACTACTAATGCTGAGTCTGTGAGTTTGAGCGAATGCACAGTCAGCAAATTAGCAAAAACATGTAACCAAAAACCAGGACTGCGAGTATGCTTTGAAGGGAGAAAACAAAAGCATGAAACGATAAAAAGCAGATTTGTCAGCAACCCTAAGCAGTGTGTGCCCGGGCAGGAGTTTGCTGATGTGGAAGGAATCTGACTGTTTTGTTCAAGGAAAGTAAATCAGGCCATGCGAACACCTCCTGTCCCAGTGGAAATGAGCTCATGATCAACAGAGCGACCGCATTGATGACGAGGAGAAGGCTGGAGAGAGAGAAAGAGAAAGAGAGAGAGATCATCCATGTCCATCACACAGCTGGACAATTTGGCTCAAACAGAGTCCAAGCTGAGCCAGAGTCTCCACCTCAGGGCCTGTGGGCTTAATACTGATATTAACAGGTGTGGTGGGTCAAGATTCAGATCGGCTGCACGTCAGACACTTCGTGAGCGATGTACTCAAATGTGGAATTTCTTCAAAAGCAGACAGAGACAATGCTAAAGGTGCAAAAAATATGGTGTAAGAGCTAGATAGAGATTTCAGAGCAAATGACCTGCTAAAATGTATATAATAAAAATTGTGACATTTTACTGTAGCTCACAGTAAGGCATTATTAGTGTATAATAAGAATCAATGTTTGTTACATTTTTCATATGAAAATGTTTTTGGGAATCTAACCAAAATCCAATTTCAGAATAAGCCAATAATATTATAGTTATTTTTTATTATATTTTTTCAATATTAAAAAGTTTTATAACCACCACTCAATTCAATTAACAATAATAGTAATTACTATTATTATTATCATTATTATTACTATTATAACTTATAATATATTATTATAATTATATTAATATAATAATGACAACCCAGGCTCATTCTGATTATGTACCCCTATATACATTTCTGGAGAGAGCAAAATACGTCCCAGGAGCTATGTTTTTTTGCAGCTTTTGTTTTCGCGAATCCGCCAGAGGCCGCTGTGTATGCTTTTTGACATCTCAAATATCTCTCACAAGTGCCATTCGCTCCTGCTCTTCTTGCGAAAATCCACCAGAGGCCGCTGTCGACTGACTGACTGACGATTCAACTGACCCACCCTCCTTCTTCCCTAAACCAAACCGATAGTGTTTTAAAAAGCACAGATTAACCCGCTCACCCACTTCCATAAACCCAACCGCAGTGTTTTTAAAAGCAATCCAGAAAAAGAATAGCCCTCGCGGCAGCCTTATTTTTATTACGTTTTCAGATTTTACCACATTCTTACCCTGTTATTTACTTGTTTATTTTATTTTTTGGCTTTTGTTTTAGTCTTACCTGCTTTCTGGAACCGTTCTTCACCGGACTCGAACCCCGTCGTCGCGGTCAACTCTGCTCTGCATCTCAAGTCCACTGACGTACGTGGCGAGCTACTGGGCAAACTGGTAACAGTGGAAAAGCCGTCCATACGGAGGTAAGCGGTCAGCTGGTAAGCGGGAAAAGGAACGATGTCATACCGCCCCGTACCGTTCATTTTAAAGACAAAATGCAGCCATACGTAGCTCTGGCTACATAATTCGTGATCTCCAGAAATGTATATAGGGCTACGTTTTCAGAATGAGCCTATGTTGCAACATGGATGGATGGCCAGTGCCCCTCATCAAATAATAATTATCTAATTGATTATCAGATTAATAATAAATATTAATAGAAAATATAAACCTTTAAATATTGGTTATAAAAGACTTTAGGTTGATCCATTTTTCTTTTACACATATCCGAAAAAAATGTTAAATGTAAATACAAACTATATCTGCTAAAATAAATGATACTGGAACATTATTTCACCCATATTTTGACAATAAATTTTTAAAGAGGTCATTTAAAAACAAAACAATGGGTGCTTTTTTTCCCAATTAAATATTCTTTGTATATAAACTAATATTGTTTTTGCTTAATTTGATGTAGACACCAGAATGGGATGTCTTGCTTTTGACCTAAGCACACAAGCGCACGCACGCACACAGGTTTAAACACCAATCAGCTTGAATAATATGTCTCAGCAGCAGACCACAGAGCATCTTGTTTTTAAAGCCACTTCTAACCATGTAAGACATCATGGCGTAAACAAGCTCAGGTGTTTTCATCATATACTGAAAAATGTGTGATGGTATAGTTCACACAAAATCCAGGAATTTTTCAGTCTCTCAGCTTCTCTCTCCCAACCTCGGATTGTATATAAACAGCCACCACCCTCTACCAAATCCCCTTGAGAAACACTAATAAATGATGTGCTTCTCCTCAGACTGCACTGTGCTCCAGAAAATGTCAAAAAGCTTCAGCATCACATCTCTCCATGGGGAAGGTGAGGAGTATAAAAGCCACAACGAAACACAAATACACTAATTCACACAAATGCATTCTTACACCCACATGCGGAGAAATTACTCATCTGAAATTGGGGTCAGCGTAACTGCTGCTTTGACAGGACCCGTTTTTTTTCCTTCTTGTTCTTTTTGATTCATTACAGTTGCAGAACCGTTGTTATTGACTAATCTAGTGCAAAACATCTCTCTTGCTTTCATCATGTCCCCAGCTGCCTTTACAGAGCCTCTCGTCGGTGTGTTAGTCGGAGTGTTTCTCTATTCAGACTTGTTGACACAAGGCCCCTGTGATCACACAAAAAAGCCTCAGTTTAACTTTACGTGTTACCCTCAACGTGACCTTCTCCAGGAGACACAGTTGGGTGGAAACTAAAGTGGCACAACATTCACAAGTGACCTAGATACGGTGCATGTGCCCACTTGGCAAATTATTTTGATGAATGTTGTGTGGAGAAACCCAATTTTGAGGAACAGAGCAGTGAAGAGTCAGCATAGTAAATGTGTTTACTATGCATAGCTCTTGTGTGAAGTCATAGGAAATCCACTTTTATCTACAAATTAAAAGACACAGAGGCTTCATTAAAACAGAGACACTTGTTGAATTGCATTGTTCAGACAGGCTGATGCTAATTAGTGCTAGTTGTGTCTATTATATGGCGAAACAGCGAGGTGTTCACCAGTTAGTACAGCTTGACTAGCATGTTCATTTGGCAGTATTTCACTATAGAATTCTATTTGTTCATGTAATAACTTTGAATTGGGTGCCAAGGTGGTTCAGTGGTTAGCACTGTCACCTCACAGCAATAAGGTCACTGGTTCGAGTCCTGACTGGGCCAGTTGGCATTTCTGTTTGGAGTTTGCATGTTCTCCTGTGTTGGCGTGGGTTTCCTCCGGGTGCTCCGGTTCCCCTACAGTCCAAAGACATGCGGTATAGGTGAATTGGGTAAGCTAAACTGTCTGTAGTGTATGTGTGTGAATAAGTGTGTATGGATGTTTCCCTGTGATGGGTTGCAGCTGGAAGGGCATCCGCTGCATAAAAACATATGCTGGATAAGTTGGCGGTTCATTCCGCTGTGGCGACCCCAGATTAATAAAGGGACTAAGCCGAAAAGAAAATGAATGAATGAATTATCAAAACATTTTTAGCATATGTTGCAAGAAATTCAGTTCAGTTGTTCTGCAATGACCTAATTATGAAAATATATTTTGTTAATGTCCCACAAATGATGCTGTCACTGAAGCATGTGCAGCACTAAAACATTATTTTAGTGTATTTCCCATAAAGACCAGAAGAATCAGGTGAAGTTACAAATCAGATCTTAATAAACCAAACATTGTTGTGAGGACAGTTAGGGCCGGCTTAAACCAACACGAGCGCAGTGGAGCATATATGACTCCTACAGAGATAGCCTTTTACATGAGATCAAACACATTTGCGTTTCTCTTTATCTAGAGCTGCACCTGTGGAGGGTCATTTCCAAAGCCAAGCACAACATGGGGCCCCGTGCCCATTTCCCTATAGAGAGCCGCACATGTGGTCCTCTCTGATAATACCACATCAAAACAGCATAGTGGGAAAACCTGAAATCCACACCGGCGCTCAAAGACGGATCCCGTTAACCTGCAGGTTCTCCTGATGGCAGGGGTGTTTGTTGCTTTCTTTTGCATTGACCCCCTAGAGAGATCTTAGTTGATAATCTATTTTTCTTCCTCGCTCACTTGAAAGCACCTTACTGACAGTCGTATTGTTTCAACATAATCTAAAAGCCATGTTGAGGAATGCGAAGTTGGCGTCGAAAGCTGTGTTTTTAGAGGACAATGGGGCGTTTTTCCCAGAATTGCACCAATGCTTTAGCACTCAGCACCTCACACAGTGCCGTAAAGCAAGGAAACATTCCTCACCTCATTAAAAGAGCAGCCAAAGAGCTTTAAGATGCCTACCAGAGATAGTAATGTACACTCTCTTGTGGAAAGAAAGAAAGAAAAAAAAACTAAACAAAACACGGCACTCCTCAAGAAAGCTCTAAACGCTTTGGTGAAATCTTATTTTACAAGCATATTTTGCTAAGAAAACAAACAACACTTGTTAGAATGTGTATATGAACAATTTTACGGAGTGTTATGCTAATGAGTAGATTTATTCAATATAACTCAGCAACTAAAATGTCTGTAAACTACAGGCTACAACTGTTGGAATATCAATATTTAAAGAAAATGTAATGTTCAATTACTCACTCTCAGCCTATCCAAAGAATATAGTAGAACTTTAAAGTAGATTAAAGTAGTTTAAAGTAGCTGCAGTTGTTGATTTTAGTATAAAACTAGGAAAGGTCAATAAAAGTCACTTTGTTTAACCTTCAACATCAACAAGGTGGAGATCAAGGTCCCATAATGCAATTCGATAGCATGAAAGGAAAACAACCATGGACACTCATGATTGTTTGCAAAGGCTATGCATTTAAAGGCAATAATGTGGTAAATAATCTTCAGTTTACTGCACAGACAGATCATTTCACTTCATAAAATGTCAATATATCATCAAATATCAATTTGTTTTGACTGTGTGTGTTAATTTGATCTTTAAAGTGTCGACAGCCATTGACTTGCATATAATGAATCACAAAAGACTACAGTTTTACTGAAAATCTTTACTGAAACCTCACCAACATCTTGGACAGCCTGAGGGTGAACAAACTACTAAAATGCTGATTTCGAGATGAACTAAAACCAATCCATGCGTTTCCCTTTATCCTGTGTGGAAATCAGGCGAGAACTGCCTAATAATACAATTATCTAGTTTCCAAGGAAAAAACTAACACGAGAGTAACAAAACACCTACCAGAAACAGCTGCTGAAGACACAGCCAGGCCCACCATCCTCTTTCCAACTAGAGTCATGCAGTTGTCTCTGAACAAGGCACAGCAATCCAGAGCGGAGGAATCAGCTGATAAACTGACTCATTGAAGGTGCATTTCCTGCACATTTATCACTTTCTGAGTCCAGATTAACAGTGAGTGAAGGATAGCAGGGGAATGTATCCTCCCTTTCTGGTCTGCTGGTGTGTGTAAGGGTGGGCTGATCACTCATGTGTGTGTGTCTGTGTGAAGTAAGGGGAGGCACCCACCCAGTCCTCATTTAATCCAGAGGGGCTCTGCAGCACCTGGGACAGACTCTGAGTAAATACACACATCCCACCCCCACTGGGCACGGTGTGGAGTTCAACAGTCCTCACACGAACCATCCAGCTGGGTTATGCCAGTTTACATGTATGCATGTCAAAACTGTCCTTCTAAATCAAAGGAGCTCTCAGAAGAGTGACGGTGTCCTGTCAAACTTGTGCAGTGAAAAACATGGGATTTCATTTGGCATTTTATCTCATTAAAGACCCTTCACTATCTGTCACTGGTCGAAAAATAAATTGTCTTAGTCCTGCCCCAAACACACATGATTGGTTAATAAAAAAATGCTTTAAGTTTTACTGAAAACTACTTATTTAAACTGAGCTAAAACAACACAATTCTATATTTTTTTTGGGTGGGCGACATCTTAATTAATTCATTCATTTTCTTTTCGGCTTAGTCCCTTTATTAATCTGGGGTCGCCACAGCAGAATGAACCGCCAACTTATCCAGCATATGTTTTACGCAGCGGAAGCCCTTCCAGCTGCAACTCATCACTGAGAAACATCCATACATACTCATTCACACACATACACTACAGTCAATTTAGCCTACCCAATTCACCTATAGCGCATGTCTTTGGACTTGTGGGGGAAACCGGACCACCCGGAGGAAACCCACGCCAACACGGGGAGAATATGCAAACTCCACACAGAAATGCCAACTGACCCAGCCGGGGCTCGAACCAGCAACCTTCTTGCTGTGAGGCGATTGTGCTACCCACTGCGCCACTGTGACACCCCGGGGACAACTTAATTGTAAAAACGAATAGGTTAACTTAATTCCTTCATTTTGTCCCAACACAAATCGATTGTGTGGAACCCAGCATTTTTTACAGTGTATGGTGCATCAAATCAACTATTATTAGATTCATTTGGCAACCAGAAGTGCATAGAGAGCAATTATCAGTGTATGCATAAGCCAAAATAATTTAAAAAATGTATAAAAAATAATTTTATAAACATATATTTTAAATATATTCAAATATATTCTATTGTTACATTTAATTTGAATGACTTTAGCTTCAACTTTTATAGTTTTACATTTAAAAATAAATTAATTCACAAGGAATATATTTCTTTCTAGGAATATATTTCTTAACATTAGTATTTTTTGTCACTCCTAGGCATACATAGATCTCTGGACAACAATCAGGAAATAGGAGTTGATAAAGTATTATTTTACTGTTGTTACAGTTTAACTATGAATAGTGTCAAAATTAGCAAGATCAATAAATGCCAATATATTTGTCAATTTGAAAACGGGCTTGTTTGTGTGCTAATTAATTAATTATATAAATGAATTAACACATTTAAACAATTGTTTATTTAAATAAATAAATAAATACATATTTCATTTAATTATTTTATTGTATAATAAAATACTCTTATTGGTCACTCTTATAGTCCTTTAGTGCACTGTTTCAGAATATAAAACTAGCTAAAAAAGTATCCTTCTAACTCTTATTAATAAAGAATCTGTAGTATTATTTGATTACATTTAACTATCATTTCAATGTGAATATATTATACTAGAAATATATTTCTTTATTTTATACAAGTCGCACTCCTATTCCTACACAACAAATTGGGATGGAAAAAGTAATTTAACCTTAAGAAAAATCTCTCACTGATTACCATCTGTTTGTCTCTTTCATCTACTGCATTTCCATCAAACCCGCAGTCTCTCTTTTTAGTGTACATGATGTATCTCTGTCCTACGTTGTGTTACAGTGCCCCTATAGACTGCAGTTACACACAAAGGAGTCATTCTGCCGGTGAGCTCCAGTGAAGAAGTGGGAGTTTAGTCCTCTTCATTGTGTTCAGCCATCCAAAAAAAAAAAAAGTCTGGTGCCGACATGCACAGACACACACGTTCAGAGTGACGTTATTCAAAGCCACAGGCAAAAACCTAAGACCACTCGGCAGGATCTGACATGCTGAATTTCTCAAATCCCACTCACACACGCGTCCGCTTTATCAAACACACACACGCTTTTGTGTAGACAAGCAGCTCGTATCAGCAGTTCCATCTTTTCGCCACTGAAATCTGACACTTTTCTGTCCATTTCCCAGTTTGGGGTTCCTGAGGGCATGTTAGATCTTGCGAGATGCTGAAGGGTTTTGTTGTTAAACTCTACAGGCCTCTTGCTAGACAGCCTGAGACTGGAGATAGGAGACAGTCGAGACAAAAAAAGCTGTTTATTTGCACTTTTAAGCGATCAGATGATAGATTCAAACCACAATTATTGCACTTACTGTAAGTGCGCTCATTAAAACAGTTCTGTTGATTCAGCGCTCTGTACTAATGATCCTACTCAGTATTTCAATGTTTTGGTGTCTGCATTGATTCTACTATTATATTTACACTTGGTATTAAAGGGTTTGTTCATTCTAAAATAAATTTAAAAAGCTGTCACAGCATTTACTCACCTTCAGGATGTTCCAAACTTATAAGAAATTCATTTCTCTTCAGAACACAAATGAAGATATTTTAATATTTTTTAAATTAATTTAAGTCTGATTTAAGTCTGATTTACCTAAAAATCGGACTCATGAATATTCATGAATAGATTAAGACATAAATCTACATGAATTAAGTGCTATAGGTCTTTTCTGTTATTTTACAGACTTATTTCTCTATATTTTATTTCACATATATTATATTGTTTCAACTTACTAAAATGTCAATAAAAGTCACTTTGTTAAACTGTAGTGTTAAATTTCTAACATTAAAATTCGACAGAGCAGAGATCAAGGTCCCATAATGCAATTCACAACCGTAAATAAACAGAAAACACAAAATACGGAAACTGTTAATCAACAGATATTTTTTACAGTGTAGGTTAGGTTTAGGGAAGGGTTTGAGGTCAGTGGTTCACTGGTCTAGGTAATATGTATTTGATACGTACAATAAAACCTACAAATAAATAATCTTGTATTTTAGGATTGCAAAAATGTAGACAGTCTGACATCTAAAATGTACCTGGAGCATAACATATTTCCATCAAGGGTCGTTACACTTATTAAATATAAGCAACTTGTTTTACAAACATTCAAAAATTCATAATGTATACCCCAAAGGCCTCCAGTTTCTCGAACAAACCAGCATGTCTTTTCACACCTTTAAACTGTTAAATCAATGCCAGAACAGATCAGATCATTGCTCACACCCAGTGACAGGGCCTGACTGAACTCCACACAGACGCTCGTCTGGCTGAGGTACAAGTGACAATACAGTGACAAAGCACTCAGACCTCTGACCTTTCAGAGACGGGGACACACACACGGAGCCCTAAGTATCAGACTAAAAACACAAACATGCGTTAAAACACATCCGCCAACTCACACTGTACATGCGGAAATACAACAACAAAATGTCCATAATAAATAACACATGCTGGATTATAAGAAGGCCTCACATTTCTTCTCAAATATAGCATAGCCTCATATCAGTTGAAAAAGAAGCAAAATGCTCCCAAAGTCAATAGTGAGTGAGGCGTTTCCAACATAAACTAATCAAATGTGGATTTCCTGTGGCGGAACAGATGTTTGGGCTGTTTCAGGATGTTTTATTTGCCCCACTGATACTGGAAAAAATCTGATATTGTAATCTTTTAATTTTCTGTGATAATCATTGTGATATGGGACACAGTTTTATAAGATAGTTTGGATAGCACTATTTGAAGGGAGTCTAATAGTATTCAGGTACAGAAATGGAATAATCACAATGCAAAAATATGCTTTTCTTACTTCGCTTTCTCTCGTTTCTTGTCCAAATATCAAAAAATTCTTAGATCAAGAAAAAATATTGTTTCGTTTTCAACTTTTCCTTTCAAGTTTTTCCTTAAAACAAACAAAACTATCTGTCAGTGGGGCAAGTAAAACAATCTTGTTTTCGCTTTGAAATGTAGATATTTGGACTAGAAACAAGACAAAAATTCTAAGTAAGAAAAACTTTTTTTTTGCATAAATTCTGTATAAATACAGTAAATAAATAGAATTCTGTAGCTTGCAGGCAGCACAGTGGCTCAGTGGTTAGCACTGTCGCCTCACAGCAAGAAGGTCGCTGGTTCGAGTCTCGGCTGGGTCAGTTGGTATTTCTGTGTGAAGTTTGCATGTTCTCCCCGTGTTGGCTTGGGTTTCCTCCGGGTGCTCCGGTGTCCCCCACAGTCCAGAGACATGCACTATAGGTGAATTGAATAAACTAAATTGGCCGTAGTGTATGAGTGTGTGTATGGGTGTTTCCCAGTACTGGGTTGCAGCTGGAAGGGTATCCGCTGTGTAATAAGCTGGAATAATTGGCGGTTTATTCCGCTGGAAAATGAATGAATGAATGAATGAATTCTGTAACTTCTGGTTAACTATAATTAATGCATTATGCATATCTTGTAATGTTACTATTGCGGATGCGCATATTGCGATATAGATGCTGAAATTAAATATTGTGCAGCCCTACCCTGCGCTATCGAATAGTGACTCAGAAGAGATTTATATTGTGATAACTCAAATCTAGAACATCAAATCTGTCAATCCTTATTCATAACGTAAGAATTCAAAACAACTGACAGACTGTCGATGTGAAGGACATGATTCATAAAGGTGCACAATCCTATCTTGATCTTACGACTGATACTACTACTAACATCAGGGTGTCTCAGAGTGACAACTCAGCGATCCTCTCCTAACCACATTCAGCAATGAATATCTCCCTCAAAATTCCAGACATACTTGGATCATCCAAAGCTCCATAGGGGGGAAAGGAGCATGTTCATGCTCACATATATGGATGACGTCAAGCTAGAAGTCCCACATTGAGAGATAACAAACACAAAACCTCATTTGTTTGGACACCTTGGAATATTGATGTTTGCACGAGTCTCCTCTGATGGGATGCCTTGGTGGGAAGTACTTATTTTGGGTGTGTGCCACAAATGACAGAGTATGTAAACTACAGTTACAGTGCTTGTCAAATTGTACAGTCAGGCATCTGTTAGCACATACTGAAACGTTTCTCTCATATCAAGTGAAAAGAAAACAAATTGTGAAAACAAACAGTGAAAACACATTGTAGTATTCTGAAGAGTATATTGGATGACTGG
Source organism: Danio jaintianensis (assembly GCA_903798115.1). Taxonomy (NCBI): domain Eukaryota; kingdom Metazoa; phylum Chordata; class Actinopteri; order Cypriniformes; family Danionidae; genus Danio; species Danio jaintianensis. The sequence continues at coordinate 14,476,328 of CAIGQV010016735.1, read as the reverse complement.
AGAAAATTTTAATTGTTCAAGATCGCAGAGTGACATGTGATTCTATTTCAAAACTTGAGACATTACAGTATGTATCCTACTTCTTATCCTGGTTGGATTTCCCCTCTAACATTTCATTCTTACAGTTTAAATTTACATTAGGTTTCCATTTACACATTCACTCTCATGTAGTTACAAACCTGAAT
>CAIGQV010016735.1:14451835-14474145 GCA_903798115.1 Danio jaintianensis | reverse complement strand
GGGGGTTATTCGGCCATTAGACTGGGGCCTCCCTCAGGTCACAGTGCTCCTTGTATCTACACACAGCGGCAGAGTTATGGAGCCTGTAACTCCCACTCACCTGTTTAAGCATTAACTAGCTTTGAAGGCAGAGTTTTAGCTCGGTGGGGAGCAGGAAGCTTTTATGTTAACACTCCCCTTCACTCCTCTTTATAGACCCGTTTGCCTGCAGGTCCTCAGTGCCAGGCCTCTGTTTACTGTGTAAGCATAAGATGTACACACTCATATATCACAGTAAATAGGATGTGTTCTTGTTTTATGTTTGATATGCAACATAAACTTACTACGATGTTTACTATCCAAATCTCCCTCAAGCACAATTCACACATTTAATTAGCTTATTTGCTGCATATAATAGTATATTTCTGTTCCCTGATATAAAATTGAAGCATACTTTGAGTTTAAAGTAGTGATTTTCACCTAAGGGCTCAGGGCCAAAAGAGGACATTAGCAAACATCCAAGCAGCGCCAGAGTAATATAAAGGAATTTAAATTATTGTCAAATTATATGTACACAGTATATAAACACAAATATGTATATAGTGCATCCGGAAGCGCTTCACTTTTTCAGCTTTACATGTTACAGCCTTATTCCAAAATGAATTAAATTCATTTATTTCCTCAAAATTCTACACACAATACCCTATAATGACAATGTGAATTTTTTTTGAAATTGTTGTAAATTTATCAAAAATAAAAAACCTGAAAAATCACATGTACATAAGTATTCACAGCCTTTGCCGTGAAGCTCTAAATTGAGCTCAGATACATTCTGTTTCCACTGATCATTCTTGAGATGTTTCAGCAGCTTAATTGGAGTTCACCTGTGGTAAATTCAGTTGATTGGACATGATTTGAAAAGGCATACACCTGTCTATATAAGGTCCCAGGGTTGACAGTGCATGTCAAAGCGCAAACCAAGCATGAAGACAAAGGAATTGTCTGTAGACCTCCAAGACAGGGTTGTCTTGAGGCACAAGGCTGGGGAAGGTTACAGAAACATTTCTGCTGCTCTGAAAGTTCCAATGAGCACAGTGACCTCAATCATCTGTAAGTGAAAGATGTTTGGAACCACCACGACTCTTCCTAGAGCTGGCCAGCCATCTAAGCTGAGTGATCAGGGGAGAAGGGCCTTAGTCAGGGAGGTGATCAATAACCTGATGGTCACTCTGTCTGAGCTCCAGCGTTCTTCTGTGGAGAGAGGAGAACCTTACAGAAGGACAACCATCTGTGCAGCAATCCACCAATCAGGCCTGTATGGTAGAGTGGCCAGACGGAAGCCACTGCTTAGTAAAGGGCAGATAGCAGCCCGCCTGGAATTTGCCAAAAGGCATCTGAAACAAAATTCTCTGGTCTGATGAGACTAAAAGGAGTGGCAAGGAGTGTCTCCTCACAGCAAGAAGGTCGCTGGTTCGAGCCTCGGCTGGGTCAGTTGGCATTTCTGTGTGGAGTTTAAATGTTCTCCCCGTGTTAACGTGGGTTTCCTCCGGGTGCTCCGGTTTCCCCCACAAGTCCAAAGACATGCACTATAGGTGAATTGGATAGGCTAAATTGTCCATATGTGTGTGAATGGGAGTGTATGGGTGTTTTCCAGTGATGGGTTGCGGCTGGAAGGGCATCACCTGTGTAAAACATATGCTAGATAAGTTGGCGGTTCATTCCGCTGTGGCGACCCCAGATTAATAAAAGGACTAAGCCGAAAAGAAAATGAATGAATGAATGAAATAAATACTTTTTCTATCTTCATTCTTTTTCTACGTACCTTTTCTATCTTCTAAAGCAAATATTAAAAAAATGTAATATGACAATTTTGCTTTAGAAGATAGAAAAGATACCCCTTATCATGGTAAAGTTGTAATGTAAGCATTACTGACCTTAACATTTATACAAAATGAATTAAAACTTTCTAAAAAAGGAATGAATGCAGGAGTAGAGCCTGATATCAAATCACTCAACACTATTTACTATCTGGTTTGAGAATAATCAGCAGCCAAAACAGAAGCTGATGTGGTATCAGAAAAATAAAGCCTCTGCATCTGCTTCCACATAACAGGCTCTGTTACACTGTCGCCAACAAGTAGCAGCAACTCTTGAGGTTTGAAATCTGGTCACAATTGTGGTCAGAGTGTCTAATCTCTTTTTATTAAGGTCTGTGCTTCAACATCAGCCAGAGGAAAAGAGCAGAGGGAAATCCCCCAAACAGCCCATCTGAGGTCATCTGAGCCATGGAGACCTGGCACAAACAGTGAGTAAATGGGTTCGGCAGGTGGTGGAACTCACACCAATACAGTATAACACACTGTCCCGAGAGCAATGGGGTCAGCAGGGGAAATGAGAGCCGCTGACTTTAACATAGCCTGGTCATGAAGGTCAGTGCTTCAGAGAGATAAAAAATCTGGACACAAAAACCCGACCATATGGCACGAAGAGATTGATTCAGCCTCTCTTCAACACAAAGAATGCTTTCAGTCCTGCCAGCCTAATTCATATTGCTTATCACCCAAAAACCCCTATGATTTCATTCTGCAGCTATGCCTTCCTTCAAGCCTCTTTTTTTAACACAGTAAAGAGATGCAGTGTTTCGCTGACACTATTAAGACTGTGCAGGCCTCGGCACTATTGTGGCTGCTGAAAGACTGGATGCTTTGTCTGGGAATCCTCACGGAGGGGATATTAATTAGAGTGAGTGTGTCTGGGTATGCACAAAATATCAGAGAAAATGGAAAACTTCCAAGAGTTAGGGCAAAACCCTGACCTTTAACCTCTTGCTGTTCATCAAGAGACAGAAACCGAGTTGAGAAACTCGGGTGGAGCGATGACACCATTGCTCTGCTCTAAAAACAGAAACATTTTAGTAGGCAAATTGTATAATAAATGCACACTTGTGTCCTTATTTAAAGACTAATTCTTGAAGTGCTTGATAGTAAAGTTATTCTTAATGCAATAATAAGAAATAAGCACAACTAATTTAAGTGATGCAAGAAAAATAAATACTCAAAATATAAACTGTTATTTTAACTGCAATATTACGTCACAATTTTACATGAGGCATGTTCAAAAAGTTATAAAACTTACCAACATCCTACTCCATAGAGTATAGTAAAAACTAGTCCCTAGTACTGTATACTATGCATCCCTATAATGCATCCAAATGCTGGGCTGTCATAACCCAATGTTGGGTCAAATATGAACAAACCTATTCATTAATTTTCCTTCGACTTAATCCCTTATTTATCAGGGGTTGCCACAGCACAATGTACCGCCAACTATTCCGGCATATGTTTTACGCAGCGGATGCCCTTCCAGCCGCAACCCAGTAGTGGGAAACACCCATACACTCTTGCATTCACACACACACACTTATATTACGGCCAATTTTGTTTACCCAATTCACTTATAGCCCATGTCTTTGGACTGTGGGGGAAACTGGAGCACCTGGAGGAAACCGGAGCACCTGGAGGAAACCCGGAGAACAAACTCCACACAGAAATGCCAACTGGCCCTGCCGGGACTCGAACCAGCAACTTTCTTGCTGTGAGGCGACAGTGCTAACCACTGAGCCACCGTGCTGCCCTGAACAAATCCAACATTGGGTTATTTTTTTAATATTACATATAAACACTTTTTAACCCAATGGTTGGGTTTGTCTATATTTGACTAAAACCCAGCACTTTTAAGAATGTACTGCATATGGATTAGAAGCATTTATTTCAATACAGAATGTGCTGGTTAGCACAGCAACACACTAAGACACCTATATTAGGCCCTGTTAATAAGGTATTATATGTACTTTTGTAAATCTGATTACACGTGGAAAAAAGTAAACAGGGTATCAAAGCACTAAGCTTGTCCAGTTTTTTTTTTCCATTTTATTGGATTGCTTTCATAGTGTGAAAAAATTGTGCCCCAAAAGACCATCTACTCTACTGAACTAATAATATGAAACAGAAATTGCATCAAAAAAGGTATTTATTTTTCACTGTGGTGTACCAAATCACAAATCATCCACATTTCTTTCATCTGCTTGCTTGCCCACTTGCCCATAAGCCGAGTAACATAGGTATATTATTTAACAGCACTCCTGCAAAATGTAGTGTAACTAAATCTGAACACAAACGGTGACAAGAGACACATTTGAATGCATGTTAATATTAAGGTAGAAATGGTAATGCATCTCAGTTGACCACTTATGTGCCGAGTGTCCATAAATTTCACCTAGAGGATGCTATTTGTTACGCACAAAATTGTTGCCTATGCAGAGCATTATTAAGCCACTCTTGAGGTTCCATGATGCCTATAGGCAGCAGACAGAACAGCGTACTTAGTTTTAGAACACAACTCATTAGTACCAAAGCAAAATCCTGAGTAAGCAAAGAGCAAAACCATAAAAAGCTATAAATTTACTGTAACACAGTCAGCAAGATTCAACTTCAGATACACAAGATACAAATCAGGTTTTGTAGGACGCTACTGTGCAATTCTGCTTTGATTAACAGTCATTCTCTCTCAACCAGAGAGATAAATCAAGCTTGTCACGCCAACACTATCTGCACCTGTATGAAGATGTGCATGGTTAACTAATTCCTGTGCAGATGAATCTAAGTGGATTGCCTACTTTTTACAGTATACATAATACTTATTTATCATTTAATGGATCATAATAATGTTTATCTAAGGAACTTGAATACACACAAACCACACAAAATACACACAAACCACAGACAGACCACCTTGAAATATTGTGTGTCTAGCAGGAATCAATCCACAAACATTGCTTTTCCATAAAGGCCAAAGTAAAGCTGCACGATAAATCAAAATGAAATCAAAACCACTGAGACTGTCAAGTGAATCTTGTCAGGGAAACACAGTTCTGTGATCACTACATCTCCTCCGAAAAAAGGGTTGCCAGGTTATTACAACAAAACTAGCCCAATGGCTAATCAAAACTAGCCCAATGGTCAATCAAATCCAACCCAATAATATTAAAACTCTAAATATGCCATCAATAATTTGTTAATTTCATATTTTACATTACTGCATTCATTCGTGTTGAGGCAACCATGCCTGGGCTCAGTTCAAGGCAACCGTGCCTAGTGGGAGTACACCCCTAGTTTACCTTGAAGACAAAAACTAGGCAGTATATACTGTTCTGATAAAGAAATTTCTGTCATGTCTATGCATGTTCAGAAGAACATCTGGCCTTTCAGTTGGCTAAATACACTTTGGTGGACACACGGTTGACCACTGCACATATTTAAAGCTACAGTAACTGTGCACATCTCTTCATAATTTGCCCACTGAAATCTTTGCATGCTGAAAATTTCCTGGCACCGTCAAACGGTGTTACCGTGGCAACCTTACAATTCACCATGGAAATCAGTGCAACCTGCACTTTGAGTCACTGGAGACTCGTTAAAGACCTTAAATACAGACCTTGTTAAACGCTTCCATTATCATGTATGAGAGTCTGGTGGGTGTGTATTGTTTAGTCCATTTCAGCTGGTTGAGTAGTCTTTAGCAAGAAGTCAGATGATGCTCATTGAGATTGAATGGGTGGTCCTAGACGTAAAACAGTCAAAGCAAACAAAGCTGATTCTAAGCCAAGTCAACGCTGTAATCACAAGAGCATGCATGCCTTGCATTTCCCCTGTCAGGTCTCAAGCCGAAGTCGATGGCTGACAGACGGTCACATTATTGCACTAAATCCTGCTTACCCATATCCATGTATTTATACAAAAGTGGAATTCCCGTAAGCCGGAGGGAACAGGTTGCTTTGTACCAACTTGCAACCCTGACATACAACAATCAAGGCCAGACCAGGCTTGCAGGCTTCTGCATGGAAAAAGAAAACACTGTTGCTATTCATTTTCGCTGATCTCTGGACGAGAGCGGTAGTGCAAATTCATGTTTCATTATAGGATTTACAAGACAAATGATCTTTGTTCCTGACACTCCTAAACTCTTCCACATGCTCACAGTCTGAAGGAAACAATAATCATGATTCAGTGCAGCGTCTTACATGAAGAGACGATCCCACACACTCAACGAGTCAATGGGGAGAGGTAGAGTCCCCTTCACGCCTACCTGCTTCTCTGGCTTGAAGCATCTCATTCTCTGCTTCACACACGGTCTATTTTCAGGAACGTCCAAAGTTTAATGATTAGAGTATTGTAGTAAATGACTTCACCAGTTTAAAATTCCTCCAGTGAAGTAAGTAAACAAAACTAACCACATCAATACACTGTGCAAACTGTGAGGAAGTGACAGAAACTAGTTTTAAAAGTCAAAACTTGACCATGAAAGTGACCTAAAGTGATACTTTATCCGGGTCATTCTACTATAACTGCTAACAGCCAATAACTGTTGAACACCTCATCAACATGATGCAAGTAAATTGTATTTAGTACATACACAATTGTAATTGTATTTAGTACATACAGAATTGTATGTTTATTGGGGGACATATCCTTTTGAAATCAATTACTGGCCCCATTTGATAATACTACTGGGTTTTAAGATGTGTTTTTTGGTCTGTGCCCATATCCTAGTGGTAAGTGCGCTGACACATAGCGCTATCACTGTCCCACCTTTGAATCCCAACCTGTGTCTTTTCCTGATCCCTTCCCCCTCTCTCTCTCCAACTTCACTTTCTGTCAATATATACTGTTTTATTATAATAAAGACAAAAATTGCTAAAAATTGGCCGTAGTGTGTGTGTGAATGCGAGAATGTATGGGTGTTTCCCAGTACTGGGTTGCAGCTGGAAGGGCATCCGCTGTGTAAAACATATGCTGGAATAGTTGGCGGTTCATTCCGCTGTGGCGACCTCTGATAAATCAGAGACTAAGTTAAAGGAAAATGAATGAATGATAAATAAACAAATAATAAATAAAACATGTGGATGACAGTAGACACAGCCGTAAACATGATGGCATCAACATTCTTTTAATGTGCTTTCACATGACATGTTTTGTACATTGAACAGCACTCGTCTGTCACAACTGCGTTTACATGAACCCAAATAGACCATTCGACACAGGACAAGTAGGTCAATCTGAATAAAAAGTCAATTTCATTCGGATGGTAATGGGTGGTTTAAACCATATATAATCTTAACAAATTGATTAAATAGATTTTAATCAACGTCATATAAATGAAGAATGTTATATAACATGAAACAAGTGGTTGTTGGCCAACATATAGCTTCAAAACTAAATAAAAAATTGAGATGCATTTTTAAACTTCTTCCCCTGTCTGGGGCTGACTTTCCTGCTTGGATGGCTTTTGTTTTCAGGATGGGCTCTTAACAAATTAATGAATACACAAAGTCTTTACATCCCACCCATCTCCTGAAGTAGATACATATTAAGTCTGCATATTAAAACTTAATAAGAAAGAAGCAGGACGATTTGCAGGCATGCCCATCTTGATAAAGCAGGAACTTAACACACCTCTACTATATCCAACTGCCTGATTTAAATAACGTGATACTGTAGCTTTCCCACACCAGTGAAACATTCAGCATCAAGATGGGTTAAAAATAGTGACAGAAACATGCTTTCTCTGAAGGGGATGTCTGGTGGACATCATTTCTTTTCAATCTTTTTTTGTGAGTGTTTTTGTTAACACTCGCATTCTTATAGATCAGGAATCTGGCAGGGAGTAAGGAAGAACTTTGCTGTAAACAGTAACCAATGACACAGCCTTCACCTTCTGCAAACAGATGAGGCAGGTGGTTCTGAAATGCACCTGTAGAAATCTAATAATGGAGTGGCGGACAAAAATACTGTGTTTCCGGAGAAAGTGGAAGAGATGAGAGTTGCTGTATGGTGTCTGAATGTAAACCGATGTTCTCTGCTCTGTAATTACTTGCATGTGTCTACCTGGTAGTTGTCCCTGTTTTTTAGGTGTGTAAAGTTGTGCGTTTTATGATCCTATACACAATCCCAGATGTCTAAGGAATTGTGTTATGAGTTAAGAGTGCTTTTCTTTTATGGGGAGGTGCAAGTTGTTAAAGAAAGCCAAAGACATTGGCATGCAAAAGTAGGATAGACAAAAAAAAAGTGTCATTATTGATGCCTTTCATGAGTGAACTTTACCTTTTTTGGAATCATTAACTTTGGGTTTACACTAGAGGAGACCTACTAATCTTCCTTTTTATCTTTGATATGTTGTGTAAACTAGGTGGATGACTGGGGTTTAAGTTTGCTGGGAGTGGTTTTGAGGAGAGGAATTGTACAAAAACATGTACAGCAATGACCACAGCCTGACCAGACCCAGCCAGTTTGTTCTGAAAGCCAGCAGGATTCATCTCATTGTCTCAGCGAGGGAAAGAAAAATATAAGAGCCAATGGCACAAGCAAGGAGAGATACTCTCATTCCTGCATCATGCCAAAACAGCAACTATCAAAACAGTAGGACTTCTAAGAGATCAAGAGAAGTACTACTGCTTCTCCATAGGGGCCCTGTTAGAACTCCTTATAAAGACAGACTTCACTTATTATAAACAAAAAAGCATAAGAGTACAAGAGATCTGAGAGCCCAGGCCCAAGAGAAATTGAAAGCTAAACCATGCTGCAAGCCTCTGAATCACTATGCCACACACAGCAAGCTTATGTTCCAGGTGTGTAGTTTCTCCTGGACTTGTGGAGGATCTGTATGAAACAGACCAACATTAAACTGAAAACGGAACATTCTTGTGAAGCATAAATGATTAGAAACATTACATGGGAGAAACAGCAGCTGTTTAAAGTCAGAGTTTGATCATATAAAGCAGACCTCTGTGGGTGAAAGATAAGGCACTGCAGGGGCGCTGATGACAACAGTGACAGGAAATCAGACTGATTTCCTGGGATTGGTTCTTTTGTGCAATTCATTTCAACCAATCGCTCTTAAAAATGATTCATCAATGGGCTTTTTGCATGGAAGTGTTTTTCAACTGCCGAAAAACATGCGGTGAAACATTGATGTGACTATCTTCAATAAGTAACGTTCCTTTTACAGCATCAATAATGTAATTTTATTAAAATATAGCCAAATAGACCCAAGCATTTATTTAGTTGATCAAGCGTAAAACGAGATAAAAAGCCATTTAAAAGTAAGCACCATGAGGAGCAGCAGCAGAGCAGTGAAAGTCCTCTGAAAATACCATGGTAAAATTAATGTTCCACGTGCAGGCTTATTCAAAATTAAAAGTCTCCATGCATAAGGTCTATTCCTTCATGACATGTCAATTTTGTCTTGTGGCCAGGGCTGCATTCCAAACAGCATGCTACCCTATGTAGTTTTTGAAAAACAATTGCGTGCAAATTCACAAAACGTATAAAAGAGTTAGCAAAAAGTACTGATTAGTGTTTATGGTGAGATTCTGAAATACTCATACAATGGACACTTTACTCTCCCATGGGAGAAGATTCGCGAATGGCAGTGATGTGAGCCAACTGACACTTGTTGGTCATGTGAAAATGACAACATGGCAACTGAAGTATTTTTAGATTACAATGTTCACTAACTTACTTTGGCCTGAATGGGTTACATCACATCTCTGTTGAAAAAAAACAACAACAGCTAAAACCAGCCTAAACTGAATGGCTGGTCTTATCTGGTTGAAGGTGGAAGTAGTTGGCTGGTCTCTCGGCCTGGATAGACGGGTCATGGTTTTAGCTGGTCATTCCAGCTGGTCTCTTGGGCTAAGAACGTAAAACCCCTCTAAAACCTGGATGACCAGCTTAAACCAGCCAATTAGCTTAGGCTGGTTTAAACTTTTTTCCTTTTTTTGTATCGCTTTCAAAATCCCAGAATTTTTTCCCCCAATTTATCCACAATGAAGATCATTAGCATGCTGTTGATGGAAGGCTAAAATGGACACAATATTTTCTAATTGAAAACACGTGGGAAGAAACTAACTACTGTACAACTATGTCGTAGCCCAATATTTACTTATTCAGAACACAAAAAGCAACAATTTAAGACACACCAAGTCCGTTCAAGTTGTAAAAATTGTAGTTATTTTATGTTTTTAATATGTCAACCATCAAATCGTTATTATTTTCCTCGTCAATCAAATATTCGATTTAATAAAAGGCTCATTGACTCACATAAAGATGTTTCAGTTAGCCATTGAATGGTTGACTTGAGAACCACTTGGACCGATCAGCTACAATGAACAAACCGTCCGGTTCGATTTAGTTCATCAGAAAGGTCTGATTCAATAGAGTGATTCGTTCATGAATAACATCGAAACACGGACAGGAGCGTTTGGTGCAGCCAGTGCACCCTCAGAATTGAAGTTCAGCTTAAACGTTCGTTTGCGCTCTCAAAACTTTTTTGTCTCATGCATAAAATGAAAATTAGGCTAAACAAATACACAATTTTATCCAAAACTAGCAGTCGCTTCACTAGGTTTAGGTAAATACAGCTTTATCTTTTGTGAATCACCATTTAGCCATGCTGTCATTTTACTCACGTTTGCTGTTTATTTCCATATCAGAGAAATCAGAAACTCCTTGACGTGTTGAAAAGGCACATCGCAGCCCGTGCACATATCGATGTTATGGACTTAAATGACAGACACAAACCGCATTGAAAGATTCTCAATGAAGTTTACAGACAGACACCGACTCCCCTCCATTATCCTACTGGGTCCTAGTGCTGCCTCTCACCGTGGTTGAAGACAGCACATAATACAAGTTAACCGCGCTCCCACACATACGTTTTACACAAGAAAACAAACTTTTATTGCAATAGAAGATGTACATAGTCTGTTGAAACTGACAGATAAATAAAGTTAGCAAGGTAGCTGCAGTGATTAAAAAAGAGAGAATCAAAAATATGGTTATACTCTAGCTCTCTTCCTTCACTATGAAATTAATAGAACACTTCATAACAATCTATTGGGCAAACAGGTTGTAAACACTACACACAAAGGCAGAAAACATGATGGTTTCACCTGTTTGTCAGTGAGGTACAAAACTACTGTCAGTACACCTTGGCTTTTTAAAGACCCCATGGATACTGTTAGGTCCAAATCAAGGTTACAGTTTGTGATTTGTAACTTGTTTCAGTGGTGTGGTGATGTGTATTTCCATCAAATAATACGTGAGTGTGAACATGTTATCCCTGTCGCTGGCCATACAATCCATATGCATACTGCTGCATTCATTTTATTAACAAATCAGGTGACAATCACCCTGATATGATCCAAAAAATATAATTCGATATATTTAAGGTATCACAGCATGAAAGTAAACTGACCTAATCTACCCAATATGTCTCTCGTTTTAATTTTAAAAAGCATAACATTTTGAAAAAAAGAAATAAAAGAAAAAAACATTGCACCGTAATTCTTTCCTAGTATCTGTTTTGTCTTTATCATCTGTATCAAACACAAGCTTTATGTATTTCTACCATCACAATATACGTGTTTCATAATAATTAGTCTAATAATCCTAAAGTCTTCTTGTGAGAAAAGTGTACATTCAGTATTTGTTACTCCTTGAAAATGACCTGAACTAAGTACGGCACCGTAGTGCTCAATTGAATCAGCTAACTTCACAAATAACAGTCAGACTTTGGTATTCATTGTCAAGCAAATCATCGCTTATTTCAGCCTACCTAACCCTATGTAGTCACCATATATAATAGTGAAAACTGAAAAATATGATTTCGTAACCTTTAAAACTAAATATTCCTTAATAACGTAATAGATGGATGACGTCTGGTGATTCATCCACTCTTCTTATAGTTGTATTAATCATATTTACATTCTGTACACTCACTTTGCTGGTGCATAAATTAATAAAGAACATAAGGCAAAATCCTGATTCCTTTTTTTTTTTTCATTCGAAAACAAAATCAATGTGTTCAAGAGCCATTTTACTCTCGACTAAAAACTAAAATGTTCCCACCATTCTGTTTATTGTTATTTATTTATGACCTTTTTTGTCAGGTATTCTAGCCTGTCTGATCATTCATATGTCCGTCATCAAGGACAGTTGCACAATTCCTGTACAGTCCAGGCATGAGACAGGATGTTTTTGTTTAGTTAGACTGGAACAGGTTTTCAGGTCTCTACTGTATGTGTGTGTGTGTATGTGCATGTGTGTGTGTTGTGGCACAGGAACACTAGAAGAGCCGGGCTTGTTTCTTCATCTCATTTCTCTTCCACAGTGCCAAACGGTCAAACTCCACCATCGTCATCCCGAACACCTGATAAAACTCCTCAGCAGAAAGATGCCGCTAAAAGAAAAAGAAAACTTCTAGTTATCCATATATTTCATTTTCATTCACTTAGATAGATAGATAGATAGATAGATAGATAGACAGACAGACAGACAGTAATATATATATTGTTGTATTATGGTGTACAAGGTTTATTTCTGATAAATAATGAGACATATATTAATTAAAAGCTTTTGAAAAGTCTTTTGCAACACAGTGGCTCAGTGGTTAGCATTGTCGCCTCACAGCAAGAAGGTCGCTGGTTCGAGCCTTGGCTGGGCCAGTTGGCATTTCTGTGTGGAGTTTGCATGTTCTCCCCGTGTTCGCGTGGGTTTGCTCTGTGTGCTCCGATTTCCCCCACAGTCCAAAGACATGTGCTATAGGTGAATTGGATGAACTAAATTGGCCGTAGTGTATGTGTGTGAATGAGTGTGTATGGGTGTTTCCCAGTAGTAGGTTGCAGCTGGAAGGGCATCTGCTGTGTAAAACATATACTGGATAAGCTGGTGGTTTATTCCGCGGTGGCAACCCCTGATGAATAAAGGGACTAAGCCGAAGGTAAATGAATGAATGAATGAATGAAAAGTCTTTCAAATGTTATTAAAAGAACTGTTTTAGCATATTTTTATAATGTAATATATATTTTAAAGCTGAATTTTCAGCAGTCTTTAGTGTGATATGATTCTTCAGAAATTCATTGAGCTCCTGAGAGCATCTTTAAATAAAAGTATTCAAGTATTTAAAAAGAAAGAAAGAAAAGAAATATATATATATAAATACATGTATTTTTTTTTTTACTTTACCTCCAATCTGGCCCGGTCGACATCCTTTGGCAACCTGTTACGCCCCCTAGTGGTCACAAGAAGTGCTTCATATGGGTAAACCTGTCAATGACAGTTAGCAATGAATTTAATAGTAACTCCTATTAGCACAACAATAAAATTCATGTTCATTTATACGCAAAATATCATCCTGTTGATACAGTATAAAAGCCTGCCTGCCCTGACTAAATGACTGGCAGCTAATGGAAAGCTGGGCATTGTTCTCAGAGCACTAGCAGACGTCCTTTTCCTCTCTCTTTTGAAAGTGAAAGGAAATCACAGAGCCTCTGGCACAGCAGCTGTAACCGAGACAGGAAAGAGGCACCGAACACAACAATATAGATCCTGACCGACCAGAAGCAAAGGGCTCAGATGAACCCCTGCCCTCTCCAGGCTCCTGCAGCTGGAGAATCACACCGCGACCTTATGACCCGGAAACACTAATTTCTCCATCCTGCGCTTTTCACAAGTTTTGACCGGGCAGGACGTCGCTTTGACCCATCAGGGTTCATTAGACTGACATGCTGTAGAGTAAATCTGGCCTTTCCTCTGGAGCCGACGGTGGGTTAATGTTTCAGGATGTTTTTTAGAGTCTCTCTGGACCCTCTTTAAATCTTCTGGTAACCTTAAACCATCTTCCTTACCGTGTACTCTGTTGGGAAAGAAAAAAGTAAATGTTAGAACTACTTTCTGTACAAAATAGCCTAAAGGGATTTTTCACCCACAAAATAAAGTCTGTATGACTTATATTTTGAAGAATTTTGAAAACCCCTAGCCTTTGACCTTCATATTTTTCCCTCCTTACTATGGAATCAATTTAAATATGCACACTTGTACACTCTTTTAATTCAATTCAAATCAAGTTTATTTGTAAAGCACTTTTCACAATAATTATTGTTGCAAAGCAGCTTTACAAAAGATGCAAATCATTGTATTACAATCAAAATCAGAAAAGTTAAGGTTATTCGTTACCATAACTTTATTAGTTAACTTTGACATTAAGTATTAATAACTAGTAACTAATAGCTTTTAACAGTTAAAGTTATTATTATATAAGCGTAGTTAACCTGCAGTTTTATCTTACTATGTTATCGGCTGGTTTCCCACATTCTTTAAAACATCTTCTTTGTGTTCAACAGAAAAAGACACTCATTTGGAACATTTGATTGTGAGTACATGGTGTGTACATTTTCATTGTGGGGTGGACTATCCCTTAAATTCCCAAATATGGTCAACAAAATTAGCATTTTCTTATTTTTTTTTATACACAAATAAAAGCCTTACCTCTGATTCCCCAGTTGACTTCACTGCCGCTGTCATATTGATAGTAATCAGCACTTTGTGGCTGGAAAACAAACAAATTTTGTGGTTAAAATGTATTGTTTAATTGAATGCTCTGTCCATTTACTGAACAGTAATATAAGTTAAATGCTAAAACAAACGAACAATAAATAAAAGGTATTTCTTATAGTCACAAAAATGGTCATTATTACCCTGTGCAATCCATTCCTGCCATATCCAGGCAAAGAGGCTGACTTGGATATGTAATCTTTAGGTAAAAATAATTAAAAACAGATTTAAGATATCACAACAATAAACGTCAATGTTTAACCCCAGTATATGAGATTAGGCTTGTTATACTTTGTCTGCTTTGTAGGTTAGTGCACACTAGAGGGCGCTATTGACCAGGCAAAAATCTGTCTAAACGGCAAGCAATTTTTTGGTTAATCGTTTATAAAGTAAATGTAACTTAAGGCTAACAGACTTACCAAAATGTATTACAATTCTATATTTTGACAACAATACATGAGCGTCAAATGATTTGACTCCAGGATGCTCAGGTTCCAAAACTTAACGGCTTTTAATCATATCATGCTAATTCCTGACTTTGTGAAATCTAAAAATAAAATGCTTTTAACAAATGGATGAAATAGAAGATGTTAAATTAAAAAAAGTGATTTTATATACATATAAATCATAAAAAAAAATGCAATTAAGCTGTCAAATCTTTCAAATGTCTTGGAAATGTAAAAATAAAATGTCAAAATGTGTTAGAAATAATATTTCAGCATCCCTCAGCATAACATATATATTTATGTAAACAAAATAAACAACTTATTCTGTACTTATTAAAATACATAAAAGTGATCACTAATAATATTAAATTGTATTATTTTTAAATGATTGACACATGGGTAAAATCTAGTGGTTTAAAGGATAATGGCAAATATGTAAATGGACATATAATTAGTATTTTCTGAGCTGCACTGTGATCTTTAAACAGTCCTTTAATATATCAACAATGAACTCTTGTTTTAAATATAGTATGATCATATTTTTGATATACAACTATTGTACAATAGATTCGATTTATATTTCAGACAAAAAAAAAAATACACAGAACATATTCTAATGCAGTGTTTCTCAACCACGTTCCTGGAGGACTACTAGCTCTGCACATTTTCCTTGTCTCCTTAACCAAACACATCTGATTCAGATCATCAGCTCCTTTAGCAGAGACGGAAAGACCTGTAATGGGTGTGACAGAAAAAGGAGACATCCAAAACATGCAGTGTTGGTGGTCCTCCAGGAACGTGGTTGAGAAACACTGTTCTAATGTAATTGGCAGTTTATTTCGCTGTGGTGGATAAATCAGGGACTAAGCCGAAGAAAAGTAAGTGATATTCTAATGTTTGAAGTTGTATTGTTTTGATGCTGAAAAACCCTTTTCATTTTTGACCCAAATAATTGTAATACCAAAGCGATTACATTATAATATTTATACAGTAAACACTGAAAGATTTGAAAAGCCACTCACCATTCTCTGCTGCAAAGTTTGACCGAGGAGCTGAAGAAAAAAAAGAAACAATCTCTTTAGTAATTTGATAATTAATTCCATGCTAATATTAAGTGCAGAGTCTAGTAAATCAACAGTGGTAATATTCTTCTGTAAACTCATTGCCATGCACATTATAGTGTATATTGATGAGGTAAATCTACAGTTATTAGTATATATTGTGCCATCAGGTCAGACTTGTGTCTTCTGCATTCCCTGAGGTTTTGGATCCACTGAACGAAGCATTGGAAAAATCTCAAAACTGTCAACAAACAGACAGGAGAGCAAACTGCTCAGCTAAAACACTGAAACACACACAGTGCTCAATGAGCCTGAAGAATGCTGATGAATGGAAAAATGTCAAGGCAGTGAGAAGAAAAAAGGGGGGAAAGGGATGTAAAGGACTTATGGATGAAAAGGAAGATCCCTGTTTCTATCAACATCTATAGAAATACAGTGTCTTTAAAATTACAGATGAAGATAAACAAGGATTTAGGGTGTGTTAACATCAAACCATTTTGAACTAAAAATGAAACACTTTTTTATGTTTTGGCTGTTTTTGTGTGACAGTTGCATTACAAAAAATGAGTTTTTGTGAGAATGGTGACATGACATCATTTGTAGACTTGTGTTTGGTCAGTCTACAGTATAGGGATGCACAATTTTTTTTTGTGTCTAATAAAAGTTGTTGAAGTCTCTATTAACATTTTACCTGTAATTTGAATGACAAATTGCGTGTTTTGTTTATTGTTGTCTGCATGTTGTATTTCAATGTTTAAGAAAATGTCTAAAACTTCACTAAACGTCAAAAATATCTTAAACTAAATAAAAAATGCACTGATAATATTGTGCGAGGAAATGTTCTTCCTTCCTTTCTAAATATGTAAATGTGAATTTCTTCCTTCCTTCCTTCCTTCCTTCCTTCTTTCATTTCTTTTTAAATATGTGAATGTGAAAATCTTTGCAAATATGTGAATGTGAATTTCTTCCTTTCTTCTTTCCGTCCTTTCTTCCTTCTTTCATTTATTTTTTAAATGTGAATTTCTTTCTTTCTTCTTCCTTTCTTTCTTTCTTTGTAAGTGTGTGAATGTGAAATCCTTCCTTCCTTACATCTATATTAATCGTATATGCTTATTTGGAGTTCAAGAAAATATAGATGAATATTCTCAATGTTATACTATATTAGTTATTAACATTTAGTAGAAATCTTAAATCTACTGAACAAAAGCATACACTTATTTAATAAATATTAACACATTAACTCACATCCATATCTCACTTCTATAAAAAATAAATATGCATTACATTTAATAAACATTAAATACAGAAATTAATTTTTTTTTGCTACTTTTGCTATTTAACTGTTCTCGCGACACCTCCTGTCTACACGAGATCACAATGAACATCTACATCCCCAACTTTCAGTCTATGTTTTATTCATTGCTTAAAACTCTTACCCACAATCCCTCTTGTAGTTTGGGAGCGTTTCATCACATTAGATGTTTATTAATCGGTCTGTCTTAACCAACACCTCTGAAATAAAGCCTATTATCTCAGCTGTATAAACTATACAACATCACTCCCAAACTTCCTCTTGGTCTATTTCATAAGCTGTACAGTACATGCCACCTATTTCTAGTCATGAATAAAAGAAGGCGCAGGATTTTGTGGAGCAGCGGTATAGATATGGGGGAGGAAAATGCAGGAATATTGGAGAAACCGGAGGAAAACAGGGAACTAAAGAGAGGGAGGGGATGAAGGGAATTTTCCAGATGCTTTGTGCTCTTCCCCTTGAGATACACCGAAATAGAATTAAGGAGAGCAGCATGTTTATATGAACATGAAGAGCGATGGAGTGAAAGGTGGGCTGCAATGCAAAGGAAAGTTATTGAGGATGGATACTGTAACCAACTCCATTTACCCATTAAATATGCAGAATATTTCACTGGGATGCAATGAATATGTATATATTATTCAAATATATGTAAGTAATATCTATGAGGGTTGGAAATTAATCAGGGCTTGTGACAAAAAATATAAAAAGAACAAAAATGACTGACAAATTCAAGATAAGGGGGCATAAAACAACCCTGCACAATAAACTAAACAAAATTTAGATGAATAAAGAATGACAATTCACAGCATTGGATTTATATGTGAACACTTTTACACTTTGTAGCCATATAACCAATCAAACACGTTTCTGCTGAGCTTATGAGCACAGTAGCCAATCAGAGTAGTCTACATTAGCTGAAAACGTTAATTTTGTGCACCCAAATTCTCTCATCATAAACAAATAATTGTTGAAAATATAAGAGATTAATTTCACAGATTCAGTGTTTATAACAGAAGTTTGGCTTTTAACAGAAACGTGCTATGTCTGTGTAGCCAGATTATAGATAGTCATAGTATATTAATACAAATTTTATAATACTTAAAATATTAAAATGAGGGAAGATCAATAATTAATACTACAGCCCTACCATGTAATGAAGAATTAATGAGAACTGTGTTATGTTTATTAACTTGTGTGACCGGAAATAAATAAACACATGCATTGTTCAATGTTAGTTAATGAATGAACTGTTGCTAACTAATGGACTTTAATGCAAAGGTTTACCTAAAACCTATCAATTCACCCGTTTACTAATGATACTAATATATTAGTGTATTTTGTGTACAATATAAATTTTTTATAAAAAAAATAATGATAATTACAAATATTTCTGGACTAAAAACTACAGTAAAAGCAATGGTGAGAAGTATGTGTGTGTACCTTTTATTCATTACGTTTTGGGGACCAATTGTCCCCACACGTATAGCAATACCAGCAAATTTGTGACACAGAATGATTTAATTTGAAAATGTAAAAAAGCTGAATGTTTCCTGTGAGGGTTGGGTTTAGAGGTAGGTACAGTCTGTACAGTATAAAAAACATTCCGTCTGGGAAGTCCCCATAAATATAGCGGTACACGTGTGTTTCTATGTGTGTGTGTGTGTGTGTGCGTGTTTGTAAGACCAAGAGACTCAGACAGAATAAGAACAGGTGCATGGCACTGCATTGGCTGTAGTGTAGTAATATATAGTTTTTTTTGCTGTGTCTGCACTATTCCTGAGAAGCCTCACAGAATCCCCCTCCTGTATCAGCATATGCTGGCTGTGTCACTGTTGACTCAAGCCTGCCTTCACTGTAAAGAGTTCCAGAGCTCCACTGCTTTAATGAGATGGCTCTGTGCCACATCTTCATTGACCACACGTCCTACGCTGAATAATCACAGCCATACTGAAAGAGAGTAAAGCAACTCCCATACCGCATGCAGTCAAAAGCACACTGCACCTGTTGCCGTCATGCATTTTCACCAAGGGAGATTGTGGGAAGAGAAAAGGTGGTCTTAAAGGGATAGTTCACCAAAAAATGAAAATTATGTCATCATTTACTCCACTTGTTCCAGACCTGTTTGAGTTTCTTTTGCTTGTTAAACAGCCATTTCAACATTTCAGTGAATAATTCATTCATTTTCCATTGGCTTGGTTGCTGATTTATTAGGGATCGCCACAGTGGAATGAACCGCCACAACAGAAGAATGCAATTCATAAATTTTAGAACCACATGATGAGTGTGAGTAAATGGAGAAATTTTCATTTTTGGGTGAACTATCCCTGTAAGGTGAGACACTGCAGCTAAAAAAACACTGTTATTTCATGCATCTGTCCATTTTGGGACTTTGGGCTTTTGATTAAATGTTTTTCAGAAAACATCCAAATTACATTTTTAAGAGCTTCTTTCCCTACACTTTTTTTCAATTTGTGTCTGTAGACACAATACATATTTCTAAAGGCTGTTTTAAAAAAAATCTCCACTACAGCAGCAACTACATAAACCAGACCTTTATTCATAACTACATTATTTAGTTTACAAGGTTTTTACAAAGGGATATGTTCATGCATAATATGGATGATTATGTGCAGTATTTTAATTAAAAAAAAGAAGAGACAAAAAAATAAAAATTATATATATATATATATATATATATATATATATTATTTTGGCGACGTGGTGGCGCAGTGGGTAGCATGTTCGCCTCACAGCAAGAAGGTCGCTGGTTCGAGCCTTGGCTGGGTCAGTTGGCATTTCTGTGTGGAGTTTGCATGTTCTCCCCGTGTTCGCGTGGGTTTCCTCCGGGTGCTCCGGTTTCCCCCACAAGTCCAAAGACATGCGGTATAGGTGAATTGGGTAAGCTAAAATTGTCCGTAGTGAATGAGTGTGTATGAATGTTTCCCAGTGATGGGTTGCAGCTGGAAGGGCATCCGCTGCGTAAAACATATGCTGGATAAGTTGGCGGTTCATCCCGCTGTGGCAACCCCAGATTAATAAAGGGACTAAGCCGAAAAGAAAATGAATGAATGAATAAATATATAATTTTTTTTGCTGTTTGTGGTATTGTCTGATGTATTGTATGGAGTGGAAAAAAGAGATTGCCCAAATCGTCTCTGTAAAAACCTTAAACTTTAATGTGTCAAAAAAGAAAATAAGTATTTTTGAATTCATCCAATGTTCAGATTTTTATGCTTGGAATGTTTGCAAATATAGCTCAATGGTTAGCACTGTCGCCTCACAGCAAGAAGGTCGCTAGTTCGAGTCCTGGCTGGGCCAGGTGGCATTTCTGTGTGGAGATTGCATTTTCTTCCCATTTCTGCATGTATCTGGTCCACAGTTCAAAGAAATGTGTAATTGTGTAAACTAAAGTGGCTATAGCGAATGAATGTATGTGTATGTGTAAGGGTGTTTCCCAGTGCTGGGTGGTGGCTGGAAGGGCATGCATCGCATAAAAACATATGCCAGAGTATTTGGCGGTTCATTCAGCTGTGGCGACCCCTGATAACTCAGGCACTAAGCCAAAGGATAGAGTGAGTGAGTGTATGCAAATGTGTGCACAATGCTTCATTTAAACATTGAAAACTTAATACAAAAAAGCATTTATAATTCTTACTGTAATCAATTAACTGAGTAAGTATGGTCATTACTAGTTTGTTTTTTAATACCGTACAATGTCTTGCCTTAAACCCCAATGGTAGGTTTGGCTTTGAAGGATGGAATATGATATGGCACACTCAAGCCACACTCTGTTTTTGATGACACTCCAGAAACCCCCCCCTTCAAACACACGTCTCTATAATGTGTGGTTGTAGTAGAGCACTTACAGCCGTTAACTGTGTTGTTGTGGCCCATGCTGTGCAGCATCTCCCTGCTCCCACTGCGGGAGTTTCGTGCGCTGCCCCAGGGGTCATTGTCATAGGAACCAGAGCGGGCTTTCATCTCCTCCTTCAGGATCATCCGACCGATCCCACCCTGAATCTGAGACAGAGACACAAACATTCATGGGTGACCAGAAATCGGTTGTGTTGTTCAGTGTTTTTCCCATTGCCCTTCAAGTAGTGTCTAATATAGTTGTTTGATGTTTAAAGGGCCCATGAACTGAGAAATCGAAATTCTTTTGATCTTCTTAAATAGTACAATAAAAAAAATCCCGCATGTTTCAGAGCTTAAAACCTTATTAGTCTAAAAACAGCTTGTATTGATCCTTGAATGTTCTCACTACTGAGAACATTAAAGTATTTTTAGTCTTGGATGCATGTAATGCAATTCTACATTGTAAAAAAAAAAAAAAAAAATTCCAGTAATACTGTAAAATTTACAAGTGCACTGTCAATTAACAATTACAATTGTGCTGTAGTTTTACAGCACAATTGTAATTCATTCATTCATTTTCTTTTCGGCTTAGTCCCTTTATTAATCTGGGGTCGCCACAGCAGAATGAACCGCCAACTTATCCAGCATTTGTTTTACGCATACGTCCACACTCATTCACACACATAAACTACGGACAATTAAGCTTACCCAATTCACCTATACAGCATGCCTTTGGACTGTGGGGGAAACCGGAGCACCCGGAGGAAACCCACGTGAACACTGGGTGAACATGCAAATTCCACACAGAAATGCCAACTGGCCCAGCCGAGGCTCGAACCAGCGACCCTCTTGCTGTGAGGCGAACATGCTACCCACTGCGCCACCGTGCAGCCCACAATTGTAATTATTAATTTATTTAATTTAATAAATGTAATATACTTATACATTTATTGTATTACTAGCAATTTTTACAGTTTTACTGCCAAAATTTACAAGCACACTGTAAATTTTACAGTATTACTGGCAACCAAAATTTTACAGCAATTTTTAACAGTGTCACAGTGAGCACAGAAACATGAACCTTTAAAATAGTATAATAGCATAATGGAGTCACTTTCAAACAGAGGCACAGACACACTTTCTATCTGAATTTAACAGTAATTGCTACAGCATTACAATTTAATTGTAATAAATATATATATAT
>CAIGQV010016735.1:14428969-14451435 GCA_903798115.1 Danio jaintianensis | reverse complement strand
ATGTGTTTATATGTTTACAATTTAAATGAAATATATAAAAACAATTCATTAAAAGTATAAAGGCAACATGGTGGCTTAGTGGTTAGCACTGTCGCCTCACAGCAAGAAGGTCGCTGGCATTTCTGTGCGGAGTTTGCATGTTCTCCCCGTGTTGGCGTGGGTTTCACCTGGGTGCTCCGGTTTCCCCCACAGTCCAAAGACATGCGCTATAGGTGAATTGAATCAACTTAATTGGCCGTAGTGTATGTGTGTGAATGAGTGTGTATGGATATCTCCCAGTGCTGGGTTGCAGCTGGAAAGACATCCGCTGTGTAAAACATATGCTGGATAAGTTGGCAGTTCATTCCGCTGTGGCGACCCCTGATAAATAAAGGGACTAAGGAAAATGAATGAATGAATGAATGAATAAAAGTAAAAAAAAATGTGACAAAATATGAATAATTTTGTACTACAATGTAATCAATATAAAGTCATTTTTGTTTTTGTAAAGTATTTTTTATTTTGTTATTTAAAAAAAGACTTGATTTGAGCTGAAACTGTGAACAAACAAAAAAATGACCTAACAAATGAAAAACGTGTCCTAAAAAATGTAAATGCAAAACTTTCTACAGACAGATGGGATGTATAGCATGATGGCTGATGGTTGATAATCAAAACCAGACACGTACTAACTTTTTTATCTAATTAACACAAGTTTAATTAGTGGCTAGTGGCCAAAGGATGTTTCTGGCTTACTCTTTGAAGGCCGTGACTCCAGCCATCTTCCTCTCCACCTGATGAGTATCTTCTCCGAGGAGCACGTAAAGCTGAGAGGGGGGAAAAACATGTTTTGATGAAGTACAAAACAGAAGAGTTTGACCATCTAAAGGGAGACACACCACATATTATACAGCAACAATCTTCACTGACAGCAAAAATCTGCTTGAACATCTAATAAAATATATATTTATTTGTGCAACTTTCATTATAATTTTACCTCAGATCCTTGTAACTTGCAAATAATTTGAGCTCAAAGCCTAGGATTCCAAATAAACAACAAAACACAGGAAAATCCCAAAAAACAAATACATTTAGGGTTTTTTTTTGTTGGTGGGGGGGGGGGGGGGGGTTAATTATATTATGCATAGTATTCAATTCAAGCTTGTACAAATTAAAGATTTTATTATGTTTAAGGAAATAGCACAGTAATAAAATTAAGCAAAACCAACTCAGCTTTCTGATACAGGTGTTATCTTCATTCACTGGAGCCTTTTAAAGATTTCCAGCTGTATTTACACCATTTTGTGTTTGATTTGACTGTCTAAATTATTATATCTAGAATTTATTTTTATTCAAAATGACACTTTTATTGGGTGACATGGTGGCTCAGTGGTTAGCACTTACAGCTAGAAGGTCATTGGTTCGAGTCCTGGCTGGGTCAGTTGGCATTTCTGTGTGGAGTTTGCATGTGTGTGTTCGCGTGGGTTTCCTCCGGGTGCTCCGGTTTCCGCCACAGTCCAAAGACATGTGGTATAGGTGAATTGAATAAATTAAATTGGCCGTAGTGTTTGTGTGTGAATGTGAGAGTGTATGGTGGTTTCCCAGTACTGGGTTGCAGCTGGAAGGGCATCCGTTGTGTAAAACATATGCTGGATAAGTTGGCGGTTCATTCCGCTGTGGTGACCTCTGATGAACAAAGGGACTAAGCCGAAGGAAAATGAATGAATGAATGACAATTTATTCAAAATGGCATTTATACATAATTGTCATGTATTAAAGAGGTCTCTGTGTTTGCTTGAAGACCACATTCACTGTTGTGTATGTTATCATTCAGAGTATAACAAGACATCTAATGTGTTGTTTACTTTAAGCATTCTCTTAGAAGTGTGGTTTAATTCAGTATTACATTGTATGAAAAAAAGGTTACAAAAGTCAAATGTGCTTGAAATAATGCATTGCAAAGTAAACTGCACTGCATAAAATGTAATCAACAATTTTACTTTTACATAAGAATAACTGACTTAAATATATACATCATACATCACACTTCTAAAATACAAATTTTGCTAAGTAAATTTTTTTATTGTGAGACAAATTTGTAATCTGTAAATTAGCAGTTTTCTGTATTTTGTGATTCATGTTTTTATTTTTTATTTCCCCCCATTTATTTATGCTTTGAATTGCATTATTCATTCATTCATTCATTTTCTTTTCAGCTTAGTCCCTTTATTAATCTGGGGTCGCCACAGCGGAATGAACCGCCAACTTATCCAGCATATGTTTTACGCAGCGGATGCCCTTCCAGCTGCAACCCATCACTGGGAAACACCCATACACTCCAATTCACACACATACACTACAGACAATTTAGCCTACCTAATTCACCTGTACCGCATGTCTTTGGACTTGTGGGGGAAACCGGAGCACCCGGAGGAAACCCACGTGAACACGGGGAGAACATGCAAACTCCACACAGAAACGCCAACTGACCCAGCCGAGGCTCAAACCAGCGACCTTCTTGCTGTGAGGCGATCGTGCTACCCACTGCGCCACCGTGATGCCCTGAATTGCATTATATGATCTATATATTTCTTTCAACAACTTTTAACCTTGAAAAGTAAAAAAAGTTAAATTTATTAACATTGTCAATAGTTTAAATCGATATATTGTCTGGGTTGGTGTTGTATATCATGGTACAAAAACCTTGTAATAAACTGTCAGTACACTTTCTGCTATGTTACAGACTTATTTGTCCATTTATCATTTCTTATACATTATATTGTTTCAAACTACTAAAATGTCAATAAAAGTCACTTTGTTAAACTGTAGTGCTGAATTTTCAACCTCAAAAGTCGACAGAGCAGAGATCAAGGTCCCATAATGCAATGCACAACTGTAAATAAACACTTGTGAATCACAAAATATGAAAACTGTTAATTTAATAATGTACTACAAACTATGTGGTACAGCACGGTGGCGCAGTGGGTAGCACAATTGCCTCACAGCAAGAAGGTCGCTGGTTCGAGCCCCGGCTGGGTCAGTTGGCATTTCTGTGTGGAGTTTGCATGTTCTCCCGATGTTTGCGTGGGTTTCCTCCGGGTGCTCCGGTTTCCCCCACAGGTCCAAAGGCATGCGGTACAGGTGAATTGAATAAGCTAAATTGGCCGTAGTGTATGTGAGTGTGTGCAAGAGTGTGTGGGTGTTTCCCAGTGTTGGGTTGCGGCTGGAAGGGCATCCGCTGCGTAAAACATGTGCTGGATAAGTTGGCGGTTCATTCTGCTGTGGCGACCCCTGATTAATAAAAGGACTAATCCGAAAAGAAAATTGATGAAACTACGTGGTATTTAAAAAGCATTTTTTTTAAACACCAAACATTATATAATATTGACAAGAAAAAGTTTGTAGTGAACTGCTCAGTAATATAATACATTATTATAATGACATATACGACCAAATATATGCTAGTCATACTGACCACTTTCAAAATCAGCGACTATAGGATCATTACTGGCATCTCTGTATGTGATTGATTGTGAAGGGTTGATATGCTGTGAACTGAGCACGTCTCTGAAGATTATGCATATATTTATCACTCACATTTAGGAGAGCTGGTGTAGTAGGAATAATCAGACTCTGAGTGCTGGTAGTGTTCAGGCGAGTAGGCTGATGGGAACTTGGAGGACTGGACAATGTCCTCACTGGTCTTGCTCTTAGTTGCTGGATTGCAGTGATTATCTGTGGGGAGAGTATGAATTTCAGGATCACACCTCTGTAAAATGATATGATATAACAACACATGGCAGTACAACCAGGCCTCCTTTACACCTAACATTAGTATGTGTTTTTCAGTGATTGCACAATCCAAACCATGTGTTATTGAACCCATGGATATATTACGACCTACATTAATCAGTCAAATTGATGAACAATATTTAATGAAATGCTCCAACTGAACTGCATGTGGAATTTTCAGTCCTGGTTATGTTTTTGTGAGGACAATTTAAAACTGTTTGGCTGCATTTTCTTCACTTCCATATCCATATAAACACAGTAGACCAGCTCATTCATTCATTCATTCATTCATTTTCTTTTCGGCTTAGTCCCTTTATTAATCTGGGGTCGCCACAGCGGGATGAACCGCCAACTTATCCAGCATATGTTTTACGCAGCGGATGCCCTTCCAGCTGCAACCCATCACTAGGAAACATTCATACACACTCATTCACAACGGACAATTTTAGCTTACCCAATTCACCTATACCGCATGTCTTTGGACTTGTGGGGGAAACCGGAGCACCCGGAGGAAACCCACGCGAACACGGGGAGAACATGCAAACTCCACACAGAAACACCAACTGACCCAGCCGAGGCTCCAACCAGCGACCTTCTAGCTGTGAGGCGAACGTGCTACCCACTGTGCCACCGTGTCGCCCATCAGCTCATTCATAAATAGCTAATTATTACGTACTAAAACATTTCAGTTCATGCTAAATTTTTATTTTGTGATGGACAATGGATCTCTGTTGGATCTCAATTGATCTCTGTGGGATCTCACAGACATAGTGTAATGCAATCTGACTATAAAGATATCGGGGGTTAGTGTATCCCAATACAAAAAATAAAAAAATAAATAAAATAAAAAATAAAAAAATATATACTTACACAGGTATTTTTAGATACAATAATCAACATCCAAATGAATACATATGTTATACCTACACTGTAAAAAATATCCGTAAATTAGCATTTTTCTGTATTTTGTGATTTTTGTTTTTATTTATATTGCCCTGTTTATTTCATTCATTCATTCATTTTCCTTTGGCTTAGTCCCTTATTCATCAGGGGTCACCACAGCGGAATAAACTGCCAACTATTCCAGCATATGTTTTACACAGCGAATGCCCTTCCAGCCGCAACCCAGTACTGGGAAACCCACATACACTCTCGCATTCACACACACACTCATACACCGTGGCCAATTTAGTTTACCCAATTCACCTTTAGGGCATGTGTTTTGGACTGTGGGGGAAACCGGAGCACACCCGTAGGAAACCCACACGAGGAGTACATGCAAACTCCACACAGAAATGGCAACTGGACCATTACATAATATGTAATGAATATATAGCCTAACACAGTACAAATATTTAGAGAAGAGATTTTCTTTAATGTTTATTTCTGTAGTGCAACAAACTAAAAATTAAACGCAATGACAAAGGTACACATGCATACTGAACCAAAATACCTATACCAAAAATGTGTTTCAATATGAGTACCCATATGTGCCTTACAGATATAAAATCATATCAATGTTAGGTGTTAAAGGGACCTCAAAAAGTAAGAAAGAAGGTCAGAAAGAAACAAAGAAATCTCAAATGTAACTGCATTTGACACAATCCACAACACTCAATACAAAGCATCTGCACTCATATACTGAAAATGAAACATTGAATAAGCACCAAAAAGACTAGAGTTGTGTATTATTAGAAATTACACACAAAGCCTTTAAAGTACATCTATAGCAAAAAATAGAAACTTCACTGAACTCTCATCCATATAAAAAAAACACACAAAAAGAGTCAACACAAACACTGAAGCACAGGCCGCACACGAATTAACAGTCCCTACTGGAAAAAGATTTCATAGGGATTAGACAGAATCCAAATGAGGGACTAGAGATTGAACAAATACATGGGCAAAAAATGCAGACAGACAAACAGATGTGCACAGGGAGAGCGAATACTTACAGAGTGAATGGTGACCGAGGAAAGTAGAGGTGGAGGGAATTGTATTTAAGGTGGTAAGGGGGAAAAACAAGGGGAAAAAAAAGAAAAGAATAAGGGAGGAAATATTTGCATCCCAAAGAGTACTCAGTGAGATTTTAAAATTGGTACCCATATGGTTGAAAAACAAATGGCAATGACAACTGTATGTTTTTTTTTTCTCCTTCAAAAACACACATACAACGATATGACACTATTCGCTTAGTCACGCTGATCCACCATATGGGTAGCAAAATATTCGTTCTAAAGTGTTCATTACAGGCTTGTGTTATGAAAATAACCACAAATACACACTAGACCACACACAAATATGAAATAAATGGATCTAACAAGCTGTAGGAGATGGTTCTGACCTTTCTCGGAGTTAACTTGATGGACAGTGCAAGTATCTGAGCTGGCCAGTAAATAAATCTACAGTATTAGTGCGGCTCTGTGCAAATCTCTGAAGCAAATTCATCTCATTTATGCACTCCAGATCTCAGCGGTTGTATATTGTCTGCGCTAATTGGCAGCATCACACAGATTTGGTGCCAGAAGCTTTGAAGACCTTGAACCGCCATCATTCGCAAAAGTTTTATACATCCCCTGACGCTTGTGTGTTTGTTTTTTAAACATTTTAGCTAATTCGATGCTGTCAGCAACCACTGAATGTCTACTGCTCTCCGCTATGTTTAACACCATTTATTATGCTTAAATGTAATCCACAAACTTAACAGATTTTATCCCCAAAAAAAGGTCAGAACTGTGAAGAAAACGTCTGCAGGATTAGAACAACAAAAATAATAATAATTCACAAAATTCTGCACATCCATATAACAATTGAAGCCAATGTCTGTTTAAATTCAGAATGTTCACTTAAAATTACACTTTAAAAGTCAATAGATTCCATCTGGGCCTGCATATACTTAAAAAAATGTAATATTAATAATAATAATGATAATAATAATAAGTGGTTAAATATGAGAATATTATAATTTTTTTGTAGTATAAAAAAGTATATTTGTATTGGAAATGGGATGAAAAGCTTACTAGGTCCAGGAATCTGATGCAAGTACAGTTGAGTCTATATGAAATTCTCAAAATTGAGCTCTATTTATTCCATGATACTTGGTTTAGGATAAATATTAATAATAGTTTGGTAAAGGGAACAAGCCTGTAATGCACGTATGCTATATATACATTATACACAAATACACACACAGAACATGCAGTTAAGGGAAAGATGTATTACTACTACTGTATCATTTTGTAAAAGGGTTAGAGTTCATGGCATTTAGAAAAAGATTCTAACCAATGTACTTCACAGAAAAAGTGTGATAGAGTCCATTTATGAATGAACAGACAGAGATATGCACATAAACAAGCGGAATTTGCCTTAAGGATTTCCCTTCCCTATGTCACAATGAATGTATTCTCAACTGTTAAACTGTGCTCATGCTAGACTTCAAGCCAAACGTATAATGTCACAATCTGTGGCAACAACAACAACAACAACAACAACAACAACAAATATACATAATTCAACAAATTTCATTCAAAATACTTCAAGTCTTCCGCTCTTTACCTCATTCTTTTAAATCAGCGAAAATGCCAATCTTGTATTGATAAAATGTCTCCATGTGATTCCAATAGACTCTTTTCACAAGACGCGTTTAACAGTCATCAGTATCTTAAATCCTTGAAAGTTTTTAATATTTTGATTTAAAAAAACGTATGTTCATTTATATGTATTTATGTATGTATTATATCATCTTTGCATCAAGTTACAAAAAACGAATTTCCGCTTGTGTGAGGCGTTTGTAATGCAAAGTGTATGGGGAGGACAGTACATTAGATCTCCCTTCTGGCTGCCGTTATCAGTGTCACACAATCTTTCTCCTTTTTCTGAAATTCTTGATAACTCCACTGTGGAGTTTTTTCTTTTATTATTTCAGCAAATAGGATTGTAACAAAAAATGATTTGTTGTACTCTCCCATTCACTGCGCTCTAAGTTTTACCCAACTATGACAACTTCCGCTACTGAGAAACCCGGAAATGTGAAAATGGTCCATTTGCACCAAACTTGATTTTTGGAATGCAATAAAATTGGCTTGATCTTGCATTTCCTGTCTTGGAAGTCAACCTGGACCATCCTTTTAGAGAAGCAAAATGGCCACCAGTTTGTGAATTAGCAGACTAGGTCATGTTTAGACATCCAGCACTCTTACCATTTCATGCTTAAACAGGCTTTTCCTTCCTAACAGTGGTTTCTCAACAGGATTGAGCTTAACTTGGCGTTCAGTGTGGCATCTAATGCAGACGCTTCCCAGTTGATCTACGGCAGAGGGGGGCATGGCAAGCTTTAATCATGCCTCAGCAAGCCTCATCCTTTTTTTATCACCCTCCTGTGGAAGGAAGGATGCGCTCGTGCCAGCTCTACATTCTTCTGTCATGCAAGGAACGAAAAGCAGGGTGCACTTGGATGCTTAAGCAAAGTGGACAACTTTTGATCTGTTACCATCTAAAGGCCCTGATATACTCATGGTGAAGATCTTTTTTGATCTTTATTTAGGAGCAAAAAGATGCGTGAAATAGACAAATGGAATATTCCAATACCACTCATAGTACGACAGTTTCTTTTTAACCCTTAAATGCATGAATGCTTATGAACGCCAATCATGATTCCAGTCTTTAGCGACATGGACCTTTATATTTAACATGAATGGACTTCTAACTGCTGCAAAAGCATAAAACTCTTGTGATATTTGAATTACAATTACAAAAGAAAAATAAATTATATGTCTTTACATTTTAAAACTTGGATGCATTGAATCTGAGCAGCTCATTTTACCATTAATGTTATAGTCACAGTGCACATTCTCAGTACATAAAGCATCTGGCTCTTATTCGCAATCAAAACCATATTTTCAAAACTATAATTTTCAATGTCTATAAAATCAGAATCGCAATCACTTACAGCTTATTCACCAAATCCACCATCAAGAGACAGTAGCATGTATATTTAAATGCATACAGTAATTGCTCTACAATACAGCCAATCAAACCATTTTAAGTTTTGGTGATAATATTATTTAGTTTTATAGCTGTTAATTATACCTGAATCAGATCATCAGATATTTTTTGTTGCGCAGAAAAAATATACTGTTACATTATTACATACCTCAGGTCTCATATGACTGTATACACTTAAAACAATATATTAGAAAACAATCATTTTTAAAGGTGCAGTATGTAAGATCGAAAACTCGGTACTGCACTCCAAAATCAAAACACTTTTTTCACCCGGCCCCTTCTCCAATGACTCCTGACTGATTTTCATATTAAAAGGAGTTTTTGTCCTAACCATCATCAGAAATTTTTATTTTAGAAACAATTTCAATTTCTCATGGCTAAACAACAGAATAAACTTCTATGACAATGATCAACTCGGGTACTGGCTATGCTTTATTCAGTGTTAAATGCTACTATTGTGAGTTTGAATACACATTTATTGCCATACTGAAAGCAGCAGCAGATAGTTTACCTCAAATCTTGAAAATAAAATATTACAGTGAATATTTGGTGTGAAATATAATTGAGTGCAATTAGAGTGCTGAAATATAATTGGGTAAACTGGCAGTGGGTATGATTATAGAGACCAAAACAAAGACAGACATTCCGACACGGAACGCACAATTTTCAAAGCATAATAATAGACTTTAGCATTGTTTTTCAGATAAGCAAATATATTCACTTAGCATGTTTTATAAATATTGGCAAACATATTATGGTATTTCTATGATTTATATGAGTCAAAAACTTATATATAGCACCTTCAAATATATATATATATTTTTGCAATATTGATCATAGTGAATAAAGATCCACTCCATGGATCTAAGGGTTAATATGACATAGGAATTAAAATACAAGCTAGCTTGCAGCACAATCTATATCTTTAATATCATATGTGTGCAAATTTCATTCGTGTTAGGAGAAATAAAGCAAAGTTGAGGACATAAAAGAACCTGCATAATAATGGCATTAACAAAATACTGTATATCAGGGCCTTGATTCATACAGTTGCAGGAAAAAGTATTCGAATTCTTCCACATGGATATCTGTATGAACTGGTCATAAAATTCGATCTGATCAACAAATAAGTCAGTGGAGAAAAAACGATTTCTGCTAACTGTTTTGTAGGTCTAAACAGAAATATTTGGTGGATGTTATTGCTGCATTCACTTCATATGTAAGTGTTATTAATTATATAAGTTTATTAATATCAATAAAATGTATATGCTGCCAATTACATACACAGCTCAGCAATTCATTAAAATGCATTTGTGTAGTTGTATAACTATTTTACAGATTAAATTATATTTTCACTAATTATACAGTTTAGATTAGTGAAGGATTATATATATACATATACATATATATATATATATATATATATATACATATACATATATATATATATATATATATATAAAATAATAATAAATAATTATCAAATGGCCAACGATTAAAATAGCAATAAACAGGCATGTTACAACAACTTTTTGCAAATGAACATAGATGTGATATTAGACTGAAGTATTCCCTACTTTCTGATTTGCTAAACTGTCAATACAACTACAGTAACTCCATATCACAAAAAGCAGTATGTTCAATTTAGCTTTTTGGTGCCATATCAAACTGGTAGTAAGGAATGAAGCGTTGTTGCTGTTACTTTTCACACTTATTTCTACACAGCAGAGAGTTTAACTGCATTACTGTCACAAATTACAGTCTTCACTTATAACACTTGCATGACAGCTGATGTAAACGAAACGATCGGCTTTATGTAGCCTTATATAGATCAGTTAAAAAAATGCCTTGAACAGCATTGATACTGATGTTTGAGACTGACTCTGACAACTCTAATAATACTTTCTGTATCACTTGTTAAAGCAGATTCAGCTATTGTTGTGATTCACAGCAAAACAAAAACAAAAGAGAAAGATCAGATTGAATTCAAGGACCATATATTCAGGAATCTACTTTAAAGCTTTTTCTTCCAACTGTATGAGGTAACTTCTAAAATGTGTACATACTTTCTCTCTGCCCACCAAATCCTCTAGAAATGTATTTTGAGATCTATTTGCTCACTTCTTCTTGTTTTAGACTAAATGATTTTCTGCAGGACACTAAAACTAATCAGACACATCTTTCCCATGAGCCCACACAGCCTCAGGACCGAGCGAGAGCAAAGACAGGCCAGGGCAGGCCGGGCACACTATACCATGTCTCTTATAGATGGGAGGCTTCCTGTAGATGTTGGGCTCCCCTGTGGCTGAGAAGAAAGGAAAAGATTAGAAATAAAGCTTTAAGGAGATGTCAGTGACAGGCAGAAGAAAGCTAAGGCAGGAAATGCTTTTTTTCTACTTCCTCTTCAGGCTTCCAGGGACCTTCGGGGTACGGTGGAGGAAAGTGGAACGGTGAAAACACAAAAAAGGGTACAAAAATGGAGTAGAACCATACTATAGAAATATAGTATAGACTGACTGAACAGTTACAGAGATTTTGATCCATTAAAGGGGACATATTATCAAAATCTGGCTTTTCCATGCTTAAATGCTATCATCTGGTGCATCTGCAGTATTAATCCAGAAAGCATGGAAAAGGTTTGCCTTTCTTTGTGGCGTTCAGATTTCTCTTTCTAGTGATGTAAAAATGTGGATGCTATTATATATTACTGCTCCTAAATCTGCATGTTTCCAGCCACAGCACATTTATGTTTACTCACTGTAGTAGCTGTAGATTTACAATGTCTGTGGCACAACAAAAAAACATAACAAATGTTCTGGTTTTATGGATGTAACGACAAAAGTCTCCATAGACTTTCAACATCAGAGACACTGAGAACATTGTGGTGGAATTTCATATTTGAAAAAACATGGCAATAAATTTCTGTAAAGTCTTGTATATTTTATATATTGTTTACTGCTTTACTAATGGGGTCTGTTCAATGCTGTTTCTTAAAGATGTGTTGGTCAATAGCAGCGCTTCATTCCTAAACTTCATAGCCAGAACAAGTATGTCAATTCATATTTTGAAAATATTTTAGGAATGCACCAATATGGATTTTTTGACCAAAACGAATAACTGATCTTTTTAATCTTTTGAGATTTGGAGACCAATAGCCAATATATACACTCAAAAGATATTTTTGCTGCTTGTTCCAACTACTTTCTTGAAATGAGCTAAATCATTAAAATTCTTGTTTTTAATTTTTTGGGGGACTTCTTAATTGTTTTACGTTCAATCCACTTTCATTCATTAATTTTCCTTCGGCTTAGTCCCTTATTTATCAGGGGTCACCACAGCAGAATGAACCGCCAACTCTTCCAGCATATGTTTTACGCAGCGAATGCCCTTCCAGCTACAACCCAGTACTGGAAAATTCAATCCACTTAAATTAGTAAAAACAATTAAGTTAACTTAATCCATTTGTGTTGGGAAAACATTAAGGAATTCATAACATGAACAAGAATTTTTTACAGTGTAGGCCGATAAACATAAATATAATTTTTTTCAAATATTTCTGTATGATTACAAAAACAAAAGGCACACACATACAGTTTTTATTTTAAAAGCTTAATTTCAGAAAAGTTTGAACTGATCTTAATTAACTTTTTATTAACTGAACTGTATTAATTAATTATTCATTTCTATAGCCAACTTTCTTTTTAAAAATAAAATATATTGCCAGACAAAAAAGCATTAATAAAGCAACAAAACAGTGAACATTAAGGAATTATCAAATGACCAGTAAAATAATAAAAAACTAGAGGCCGGCAAGCAAGTGAAGTGGTTCAACCAGCGTAAATAATACATAATTTATCGGCATAAAAAGAAAATATCGATATTGATATCAATATGGCCGCCGATATATCCTGCATCCCTAAAATGTTTCCAAACTATTAGTCATTACATTTTATCTGCATGAGATTCACTTGTTTTGTTGTTTCTGGAGTGTCAGAATAACACGTAAAGGCTCCGGCCTTCTTCTGGAAAGTTGCTGCTCATTTGCATTTAAAGGGACACAAGCTATAATAAATGATCTGAGTTGTATTTCATCCTGAAAACGCACAGACATCCTGGGGACACCAGCGATTTATTTGACATCTTATGAAAAGAGGCATAATGTGTCCCCTTTAATTATGGTTTAAATTTACACTGAATTATAGTGCTGGATGAATATGAAAGTGATGTCAGCAGCCGATGAGGTGAATGTCGAGGCCTGGCCTACCTGGCAGATGGAAATGCTTGGGAGCTTGGTTTGTGGTGGGCGTGCTGGACCGGGCGTCTAGCTGACTGTAATAGGGTGAACTTCTGCCACTCTCAGTGCCTGTAGCGAAAGCCCCAAGCCAATGACAGTAACAGAAGCAGAGCATGAGTGCACACTTCCTAACACACACACACTCAGTCATCATCAACACACTGGTGTGAATCATCTGATCAATGATCCGAGGTTAGCCAGGCAGGGACAGTATGCATTTCTAAACTGAGGAAAAGACATACTGTGCCAGACAGACGGGTGCAGAGGATAAGATGTGGGTGGAATGGTTGGACACGCCCCCTTAATAACAGCCTAACATTTCTTACACACAAAAAATACTTTAAGTCAACATGAATTTAAATAAATAAATAAATAAATGAACGAATAAATACACAAACAAATAAACAAATAAATAGATTAATAAATAAATAAATACAATTATTGCGTTCTTGTTTAATTTCAGTTAATGGAAAACGTTTTTAATAGTTTCAGTTTAAAAAAATAAAAGTACTGGAAAATGTACAAATTTGATCATTCCGGAACTGATTCGTTTGTTAAGCTTGCCACCCAAAAAAACTTTTTTGAGTGACACACAATCTAATGCAATCATTGTTGCATAAAATATATTTAGTTATTGAAATAAAGATTAAATATAAAATAATAAACATTTTCACCTTGGCACCTATCTAAAATAAGTCTGATTTGACTGTTAAAAACATATTTAGTTAACTAAAACCAAAACCATATAACTAAAATTATTTTTGTCATCTAAAATAGAATACATGTTAAATAACAAACATAAAAAAGTGTATTTATTACAAACTGCTAGTTTCCAAAGTAATATTCGCTATCAAATGACAATAAA
Source organism: Danio jaintianensis (assembly GCA_903798115.1). Classification (NCBI taxonomy): domain Eukaryota; kingdom Metazoa; phylum Chordata; class Actinopteri; order Cypriniformes; family Danionidae; genus Danio; species Danio jaintianensis. Next base: position 14,437,501 of record CAIGQV010016735.1, on the reverse strand, counting down.
AGCTCAAATAAAAGTAGAAAAATATGTATACATGTTTAAACAATATTTAAAATAAAAAACAACTAAATAATAAAATCTTTCAAAATTTAAAACAAAAATAATAAAAAAAACTATAATTTTATCAATATTTAATTAAAAGTATATTTGGTTAATGATACTAAAACCACAAAGTGGAAGTACAAAATTTACTAAAACCAAAACCAAAAACATAGAACTAAAATAATTTCTGCCACTTAAAAGTAAACTTGTGTAAAATATGTATAAAAAATATAGTATAAACTAAAATTAAAAATGTAAATTTATTTTATTTCAGCTAATTGCCAAGAAAACATTTTTCATTTAACATTTGTAAATGAAAAAGTTATGGAAATTAAAAGAGAGAAACTATGAAAAAATTTAAACATAATAAAAAAACGACATTAGTTTAATACTTAACGATACTAAAATAACCCTGAATTTGAAGTAAAAAATCTTAATCTTAATAATAATAATATAAAAATAAGACTAGTCATTTTGCCAATCAATGTTATTTTTACTTGATAACTAATATTTCATTGACGTTTAAATGAAAACTCACCAAATCAGCTATGATTGTAATGCAAACCACACTTTTACAAGAATGCAAACCAAGATATATATACAGTATATTTTCCAATATACTGCATATTCATTAAAGTCCTCAAGCCATTCCTGTTGTAATGACCAGCTCACATCAGTGTGCTGGTTCAAGCTGGTTAGTGCTGGTCCACTATATGTTTTTCACCAGCAAGAATTGCTAATCAGCTTTATGAAGTTGACGCCAGCCTGAATCAGGGACGAGCGAGTGTTTTCTGTGAGTGTCCTGTTGTGTGCTCACCGTATCTGTAGTAATGCTGTGGAGAACGAGGCATGATGGGAGACATGCCCTGTCTGCTGTAGGTGGGAGAGTCAATGTACCCCGGACTGGAGGATCTCCTCATGCGCATGTCCATACTCTCATACATGTCCTGCACACACAAAAATCTCATTATTCATAACTCAGATCTTGCCTAATGATCAAACCAAAACTAATCCTTTGCATATTGAGTTTTTTGTAATTTATCAGGACAACCAATTCAACACAACTGATTCAACAATTACACGCTATATTAAAATTTAATATATATAATATACTGATTAAAATTTTGACTGCAAAACGTATTTCCAATGATATTAGTTGAGTGATTAGGCCTTGTTCACTGACATATTGATGAATAAAAAATACAGTGGAAAGAATATTTGAACTCCCAACAAAAAAAATATAAAATCTATAAATAAAACAAACAAAAAATAAAAGTTAAGTATAACCACAGACAAACAGTAATTAAACAACTAAATTACTAAAACTTTACAAATTAAACAAAATTATAAATATTATAAAAGATGGACAAAGTCTTTAAAATTATTATTTTCAGAACTTTTTTCAACAACGCGGATACATATACAAAATGATTAACTTGTGTGTGACTTCCCAAGTCCTTTTTAACAGAGCAAGGAACCTTTTCACAGTATTTTCTATATATTTTTTTCTTCAGGACAATGTCTTATGTCTTTTAGTATCGCTGTATTAAAATTTTAAAATCAATATTATCAGTCCTAAGATTTTATTTGATTGGCTATAGAACAAACCATTGTCGTTTAATGACCTGCCTAATTAACTTAACTCGCCAATGTAAATCTAATTATCCTAGTTAATTCTATAAATTGCATTTAAAATTGCACTTTCATAAGCTAAATACTAGTATATTGCAAAAAAAATTGTAAAATATCATAAACTGTCATTGTGGCAGAGACAAAATACATTAGCTATTAAAACTATTATGTTTAAAAATGTGTTGACAAAATATTCTCTCTGTTAAACAGCACTTGGGAAAATACAGTATTTGAAAAAGAATGAAAACTTCACAGGAGGCGACTTTAACTGTACACATACAGAGTACTTCTAAAAAATCTAAATGTCTACCTGAGAATAAGGGGAGAGTGTGCCCAAGGACTGTGGAGACAAAACCAAAAGAAGGAAGAGTCAGAATAACAGTAAATCAGAGAAAAACCTTCTCTGACATCTGATGTGTGTGGAGTGAGAAGAAAAAGGGATCGCAGGTAAAGGAGCCACTGTGGTCAGATCAACCCTCCTTATGCCTCCTGTAAAACTCAATATTTCCCCTTAGCAAGCAGAAATGCAAGGGATAGTTCACACAAAAATGAAGATCCAGTCATCATTTACTCCCCTTTATGTCCCTCCAAACCAAATTATTAGTTTGCATGTGATCACTGATAGTCAGGTAACCATTGTGCAGGTTTGCAACAACAAGAGAGTGAGTAAACGCTGTCACTAATTTTGACATGAACTATCCCTTAAAGCGACATCACACAAATCGCTAGCATTTTTTAGAAAGCTTCCCAAAAGTGAACTAAAGGCACCCATATTAGCTGCTTTTCCACTCCATGGTATGTCTCAGCTCTGCTCAGAAGACTCTGCTTTTTTATTTATTTATTTTTTTTTACATTTGCTCTTCTACTGGGGTTTAGTACTGCTTCAAAGTGGGTGGGATTGTAGGCATACAGGTTTGTAGATTCTCTGGTAGCCATTAACCACCAAGATTTACTTTAAATTTTTTTTTTTACCTTTTTACTCTTGGTTGTCCCACCCATCACTAGAACTGTTTCTCAGTTGCCAACGAGAGGAATGTCTGCACCTTGTTTATTGAGCATGACACCCACATTTTAAAATTGAAATGCATTTTTTGTGGCGCCTTTTTGTTGTTTAATATTGGCAGTGACTGTTTAGTGTGCTGCTTGTGTTTTTGTTTGAGTGCTCTGAGTACCTGAAGCAAAAAGAAAAGAATGAACGCTAAGCAAATAAATACTAAATGTCAATGTGTTTTTTTCCACTGTCCAATCAAATGAACTGAGAGGCGGTCCTTCTGTTGTGACAGGACAGCTGATTCGAAGGTTGATTTTGTGGTTGCCTAGCAACATAAATTAAAAAAAGTCAACCAAAGTGTTCAGGGTCCCTCACATTTTAAAAATGTAAAAGCATGCACTGTGTGACTGAGCCCTAATCGCGGTCACAAAAAAGTCACACATGAATGCATCTGACCAAAAACACAAAGCTTGCACGAACAAATGTAGCATTTTACTGGATAGCAAAGTTCAAGTTTGGTGAACTCTGAACATGAATGTGTGAGACCAACAGAAGACCTCTGTGTACAGAAATTAAATCGCTCATCGATCCTGCCCTTTTTTTTGAACATATTTTGCATGCTTAGACTTTAATGTGACAATGGCTTAAAATGACAAATGTTTAACATGTCTTAATGGATGAAGACAGTGTTATATAATGACCAAATTCAGCATACAGCTTATAAAAATATATTTATACAATCTGCAATCAGCAGTGTTTATACATTATATTATAGTAACGATATGGCTCACTTTAAAACCATCCTGTAAAAAATTCTTGCTGCCTTAAATTTTGGACTTTTTTAGTCATCTCAACTTACATCAACCAAACTGTTTAAAAATATTAAGTTAAACTTTGTATACCTCAAAAAAATGTTGCAACCTGGTTAACTTATGTAAATAAGTTAAAGCAACATAAAAATATTTGTTGTCTTGACTTTTTGTTATTACATTTGTTTTTACAATGCAGATACCAGGTACAGCACAAAGTGGAATCCCCATCCAAAAGAGAGTTATACTGAGCTGTACTGAGCCACACCATGCAGTGGAAATAAGCTAATTGACTGTTAACAGTGGGAGAAATGCACAAACATAGCCACACAGCCAGCCAACAAATGCGACATAGATGAAAAAACGCAGACAAAAAGCTATGCTAAGCTCAGCTAAGACCAGGCCAGGTAATCCGGCAATAGAGGGGAGACATGCTAATAGTGGACGCGGAGGGGCTCTAGTGGTCCTGTACCTCCCCATAGCTGAGGCGCTCTAGCCTGTCATCGGAGCAGTATCTGTGACTCGACTCATAGGACCAGAGGTCTGGCCTCTGCACTTCATAAATGGCTTTAACCTTAGGCAGCGCTGCCAAGTCTTTGTAATCAAGGATCTCGTTGTCCATTTTTGCCTGAGGAGAGGGACACAGGACAGATACACACACACTCACACACACGTCAAACGCAATGAGCAGGACTGCAAAAAACAGCAATGGTGACAGGAGATGACAATGTCAACAACACAGTTAAGTGTGAGGATGAGCTGGAGGCAGGTTTGCTGGAACACAATGATTGAAACTGTGAAGCACAATAATGGTGTATAATGTCAGGTCCCAATTAAGTTTCATTTTACAGGATGCAGTTTAAACGATTCTCAAAATATTTTATAATTTATAATAATATAAGTCATGAGTTTGAGTAAATGATACAGTATATTCATATTTGAGTAAACTGACCCAAACTGAATCCCCATTTCAGTCACTTGATGGAGTTTTGTAACTTGTCATTGTTTTATTTGCTTGATTGCTTAGATTGGGTCTAAACAACACTTTTAAATGACACTTGTTTTTGTTTTATATGTAATAATAAGTCGATCTGTATTAAACTAAATAATGACAGTTTTTTTATAGCAGCTTTTTATAGGGTTTAGCTCATTTTTAAAGTTAGCATCACAGATTGTGTTACTTTTCAGTTTGATGTGTTACAATAGATCACCCCAAAATTCCAAAACACTTTTATTTATATTTTCACAACTGAAAATATTCAAATGAGAAATTTCTGTCTCTCCATTGAAAATATTTTCATTCAAATCTCTGATGAATCAATGTTTATGTGTATATACAATCAAAGTCAAAATTATTAGCCCTCCTATGTGCTTTTTTCCCCTTTTCAAATATTTCCCAAATGATGTTTAACAGAGCAAGGAATTTTCACAGTATTTCCTATAATATTTTTTCTTCTAGAGAAAGTCCTATTTGTTTTATTTCGGCTAGAATAAAAGCAGTTTTTAATTGGTCAATATTATTAGCCCCCTTAAGCAATATATATTTTTTCTATTGTCTACAGAACAAACCATCGTTATACAATGATTTGCCTAATTTCCCTAACTTGCCTAATTAAACTAGTTAAGCCTTTAAATGTCACTTTAAGCTGAATACGAGTATCTTGAAAAATATCTAGTCAAATATTATGTACTGTCATCATGGCAAATATAAAAAAGAAATCAGTTATTAGAAATTAGTTATTAAAACTATTATGTTTTGAATTGTGTTGAATTTTTTTAAATTTCTGTTAAACAGAAATTGGGGAAAAAATATACAGGGGGGGGCTAATAATTCAGATTCAACTATATATGTAAATAAAAACAGTTTCAGATTAACAGACTTTCAATGGAAAGACACAAATCTTTCAAATATGGTAAAAAAAAAATTCTTCCTTTGTGTTCTGAAGGTGAACAATAATCTGATGGGTTTGGAACAACATGAGGGTGAATATGAAATGAACTAACCCCATAATAAATACTGCAATGCCCTATCAAAACTATAAAATGAAGGTGACTTGACATTTAAAAAGATGGTGACTTCCTTTACCAACAATCCCATGGAGTGTTTTAAGATACTCACTCCTAATTGAATTTCTACCTCAGACATGTACACTCTCATGCTTGACCTACAGCGAAGCGTGGATCAGCACATATGCTTACACTGCATTATGCATACATCAATCACACACATATAGCGCAAAGGTTACACATTCGGGCCAGCCTTCTCTTCCACGTGTGATGTTAATGACCACACCACTGCAGGACACACGCAAACGCATTATGAACAAGCCAATAAACTCAAGCATGAGAGCCATCCATCTTGGGATGGCCAATAATACTTACATTTATGCATTCAACAGACGCTTCAATCCAAAGCAACCTTCAGTGCATTCAAGCTACAATTTTATCAGTACATGCATTCCCTGAAAATCTGCAGGCTACATTTTGTGTTGTAATTGCTATAATTTACCAGTAGTGCAACCACATGGATCTTCAGAGCACTCTTTTTTTGAAAGTCTCATTGCATAAACATTGCATTTATTTGATCAAAAACACAGTAATATTGTGAAACTACTGTATGTAAAATGACTGTTGTCTATTTGAAAATGCTATTTGTTGCAAAGCTGAATTTTTAGCAACCAATTCATGTCAATTACACATGATCCTTTAGAAATCACTCTAATATGTTTATTTAGTGGCAAATGTTACATGATCTGAATGATTATTAATCTTGAAAACAGTTATGCAGCTTCATATATAGTTTCTGGAAAATATAATATATCTCTTCAGGACTGATTAGAAAGTTTAAAAAGCATTATAAATGTCTTTACTGTATAACTGTAGTGCATCCTTGCTGAATAAAAGTATTAATTTATTTCAAAGAATTTCTTTACTGACCACAAACATTTTAACAAGCGAATGGCAGTTTAAAATGAAAAGAATAGGTCACTGAAAAATTAACTTCACTTTTTTCCACGAGGGATTAACGATTACTGTATATGATAATTTTATGCATTTTTGTGTTCATTTTAAGCTTAAAAATTCATTAATTGACCAAAAAAATGAATAACGCAGGGTTCCACACAATTCCTTCATGTTGTCCCAACACAAATCGATTAAGTTAACTTAATTGATTTTTTTACAAATTTAAGTGGATTGAACATTAAACAATTAAGTTGTCCCCAAAAAACTTAAGAATTGTTTTGTTCCAACTCATTTTAATTAAGTAGTTTGAGCAAGTAGAAAATCATTTTTAGTGTATGTAAAAGAAATACAATCAAATGGGTTTAGACTGACATGAAAGTGAATCAGTTACGACAAAATTGACATTTTTGGGTGAACTGTCCCTTTATTTTGTACAATGTAACAATTTATACACAAAAAAATATAGCTTTTTTTGCTTGTTCAAACTATTTATTTAAAATGAGCTGAAACAACACAATTCTTGATATTTCATTGGAACAACTTAATTTTTTTTATGTTCAATCCACATAAATTTGTTAAAAGTGTTAAGTTAACTTAATTGATTTGTGCTGGGACAAAATGAATGAACAACATGAATTGTGTGGAACCCTGCATTTTTTACAGTGTATGATCAATAAGTCAAGTTAATCAAGTTTCAGCTATATATTTTTTTTAAGTTATACAAACTTCAATGTAATGTTTTAAGTGAGTTTAATTGATGTAAGCTGAAATCACTTAAACCTAATTTGATTATTTTTATTTTGCCACATTCTTTTAAAGTGTACCTAACATGAAAATGAACACATTGTGTCAAAATAATGGCTAATTATCATAGATATAAAATTTTAAATATTAAATAAATTAATTAATAATTTAAATAAATATTTTAAAACATTTATAACTCTTTGTGAAGTGATTGGCTACTTACACAAATGACTCTGCTGGGTGAACTGATGCTGGAGCCTGGAGGAGAGATGGAGGTTTCTGATGTGCGCCTGAGCTGTAAAATAAAATAGCAGATTTGAGATTGAGACATATAGGCATTTTAAAACTTTGAACAAAAAAGACACTCACTCTCAGTTTCCTCTCTGTTCGAGATGCTTGTTTACACACAGGATGCCACACTTCTGAACCTGACACAAAAACAAAGGGGAGAGAATATTATAGAGGGCTAAATACTTATAATCCATCCATATGCTCATTCAACACGCCTTCAGATGATATGGTTTAAGAATGTGTTATTGGAATAAATCACATGGACATCTGTTTGATGTACACAAGTAGTAAAATGTTTGGTGATTTTCAAACATTATTTATTGTTACATGACATGACAACTACAGTACATGACAACTGTGTTATGGAGGCTGAAAATGCAAACAGGTTTTAAAGTTTCAAAGTGCATATTCTTTTTACTTTAAGTTATTGTCAAAAGACTACTGGTGTTTCTTTACAAAGTAAGTGAAAAAATAACTATTTTTATCAAATGTGGATGCAATAAGTCGATCAAAACAGCAGTTAATATTTTACATTTTGACAACAGATTTATACATCAAAGAATTTATCTTTTCCAGATAAAAATAAAGCATCACAGTTGCCGTTAATACTAATAACAAAAACTCAGACTTATTATTTAAGGAATGAATCACATTTTAACAAATAAGAGTTAGTTTAAATATACATATTATATAATTTTTATTACTACATATTTTATTTTGATTAAACCCTAAACACTAAGAGTAAGATTTCTTTCCAAAACATTAACTTTTTAACTAAATTGTACTAAATGTATGAACAGTAGTGTACAACAATAATAATAATAATAATAATAATACATTTGCATAATCAGTTGGCAGACACTTTTATCCAAAGTGACTTACAAATGAGGAAAATAGAAGAAAATCAGCAAACAAAACAGTGAAATAAAACATAAATGATATGACAATACCCAGTTAGTCTATTGTTTGTCTATTGTTTGTCTATTGTTGTTAGCCAATTAGTGTTATTGTTAGAAGATCAGATGTGTTTGTATTTAATTTATATATATATATATATATATA
>CAIGQV010016735.1:14365858-14404708 GCA_903798115.1 Danio jaintianensis | reverse complement strand
GTGCTCCGGTTTCCCCCACAAGTCCAAAGACATGCGCTATAGGTGAATTGGGTAACCTAAAAAATTGTCCGTAGTGTATGTGTGTGAATGGGTGTGTATGGATGTTTCCCAGAGATGGGTTGTGGCTGGAAGGGCATCCGCTGCGTAAAACATATGCTGGATAAGTTGGCGGTTCATCCCGCTGTGGCGACCCCAGATTAATAAAGGGACTAAGCCGAAAAGAAAATGAATGAATGAATGAACAATTCAATACATTCATTCATTTTATTTTCATTCTTCTTGCTGTGAGGTGACAGCGCTACCCACTGCGCCACCCCAATACAATACAATATATTGTAATATATTATTATTTCTTATAAATTCTATTGCACTGAAGTAATTCTCTAAACCTAAATCCATCACATCCAGGCATTGACTTTCTCTCAAAGATAATTCTATAAATATCAGCGCTCTTGGAACATTGCTTGACTGATCAAATTAGAAGACCGGAACTAACTGTAGTATTAATTGCTTTGTATATAGATGAGTGGGGGAGCATATAGCTGTCAGCGGGTGAATTAATGAGCTTCAGTCACCGGCACATTAGTAAATGAACATAATTTTCCCGCATCCCACCAGCACTTGCTCACGTTTAATCTGCCTGATGGGTCTATTTTCATCATGACATTTTAGCAGTGAGTGTAAGGGCTCACCTGCAGACGCTGCAGACGAAACACTGCGGATGATATGTGCGGCCCAGTGCAGAGACCACCTCCCCTGAGATAAAGTCCCCACAGCTGTCACACTTTGTGCCGTACAGACGCTGGTAGTCTGATGTGCAGATGTACTCGCCGCTCTTCTGGAAGAAACCGGAATGTGCCAAATCACAGCCACACACTGGCAGAGAAGTAAAAGAAGAGAAATCAACATGAGATCACTTTGCCATTTTATTTATAGTACAGCAAATGATAGGGAGAAACAGAGGGAATGGACCAAAACATTAAAACAACATTCAATAAGGCATTTTTGCAAGGGGCTTATTACAACTTCTATATTTTGTAGCTCTAGATGGAGCAATAATAACGTCTTGTAATAATGTTTTGTTTGCATGAGTCTTTATGAAATGATGAACGATAAAATAAAGTCTGTATGAACCTGAAGCTGCGACCAATTTTTTTTTTCATATTGTGACACAGTTCCTAAAGAAACAAAATATTGAATGAGAATCAGTGGGCCTGGCTTGTTTTTTTCTACTGCAAGCTGATTGGATGTAGTAATAGGCATTTCATTCAGAAAGTTTGGGAAAAGGGTTTTGGAATAGTTATTACAACCTAACAGACCTGAGTTTATGGTTTGGATGTAAACCATGATATGTACGGTAGTGATCAAAATAAAATGAAGGTACTGTAACTGGGCGTTTCAAATGAAGGTTTGTTAACTATAGCATTACACCAGTAGGTGGCGACTGTTAACTGTAACTGTTAAAAACATATTTGCCATTTGTTTCAAAATGCTGATTCATTTAAAAATGAAACAAGTCAAGTCTTTACGAGTGAGTCTTTGAATCATTCAACAGCTTTTAAATGATTTCCCTTTGACCTAATGATATAATATTTCCCATAAATTTTTTTCAGAATTTGTGTCATTATTTACTCCACCACTTGTTCCAAACCTTTATGACTTTCTTTCTTCAGAAGAACATTTGATTGGTCCGAAAATCTGATGAGAAGCTGAAATGCAGAGTGATGTCATCAAAATCTGTGATTCATATTGGTGGAAATGAGAGACTGTAAACTTTGAGCGCATATATTATTCATTTTCCTTCAGCTTAGTCCCTTATTTATCAAGGGTCGCCACAGCGGAATGAACCGCCAACTATTCCAGCATATGTTTTACACAGCGGATGCCCTTCCAGTACTGGGAAACACCCATACACTCTCACATTCACACATGCACTCATACACCAAGGTCAATATAGTTCATCCGTACCGCATGTCTTTGGACTGTGGGGGAAACCGGAGCACCCGGAAATGTAATTTTGATTTCATGTGTTGATTTCATTTATTTTCCAATAAAGAATATGTTACTTGAATCCTCCCAGCAACAGGGAACATTCTAAGAACATTCCATAGCGTTCCTTAAAATCTGTGTAAATGTTAGCATGTAATGTTTTTTGATACATTCTTTTAACGTTGATGAAATAAACATTCTTAAAGCATTATTATAATGTGGACAGAATGTTCTAATTGCTTTTTAAATAACTTTCTGATAACATTAATATAACAACAGACTGAATGGGAACATTAAGAGAATGTTTTTAGGACCTAAAGTTGTTAGCTGGGCTGTTGTATTAGTTATTATTGTTGATTAGTCATCTTAAAAAGGTCAAGCATTCTAAGAAAGAAAAATCACTCAGCCTTACTGACCACTTGAATACTTCTAACCACAGATGTATTTTTGAAGCCAATTTTACACAGATGTAAACAGACCAATTTTGGCTTTATTATGGCTTCATTTTTGGTGTGTTGCTGTCATGTTTATATGTGGAGTGTCTTTAGTGCACAGACTATAAACTGCCAAACTATAAACAGCCACAAATGGCAATGATTTTTACAGGTGACATTTTGTCGAATACAGCACGTTCACTGAAAAAATTAATTTACATAAAAAAGGCCATCAGCAATTCATTACAGATTAATGATGCACATACATATGGTTGTGAATTTCAATCACTTTTACAAGGAAAAAGATTGCTCAGTCAATTACCATTAAAGCAGAAACCTAGAGAGTCTCAAAATCACAGCTCACATAAAGCAGATTGAGCGAGATGATCAGGCAATGAAGATCTGCCTGCAGTAAACTGAGGATAGTTATATTAGCACAACAAAAGGAAAAATCTCCCAGGGCATTTTATTTCAGCTAGAATATTTTATGAAGAATCACAGCCATAAATATCAAGCACACACGCATATACAAAAAATATGGCAGTGCCTTTATTTCCCTTAAATAGATTATAAAATAAAACATAAGATTGACATTGAAATTGTGAAGATCAAATGAAAAATATACAACCATATAAACGGAACTAAGAAAGCAATGATTGCAAAACTCGTCAGATTTATATTTTATATTTATAGAAGTTTATATTTGTAGGTCTCTAATCGAATTAAAGCATTTTAGAGTAAATTATATGTATGTTACATTTGTGAACATACAATATCATGCAGTACAACTGCTTATATTGCAGCAAAGAAAAGACATATACTTCAATTTTTAAACTTACAGTATGTGTATCTTTAAAAAAAAAGTGTTACTGTGTGCTAATGCATTAATTCAGCACATGCAAACCTGTATAATTTAACCATCCAAACACAGTGTGAAGATATAGATCCTCTACAGTGTAGTGTACAGTGTATGCCTCTCTGTTTTGTATCCACTTTGCAGGTGCACATGCAAACTAACAACATGACATTTTATTTTTATATGTTCTGGTTTATTTAAAGCTTCGCTAATTTTGTTGTTTCGTCATTTCATTGGCTTTTAGGTTTTGCAGTTTTAAATGTAGCTAAATACATCTTAAATATAGCTACATATAAATGTATATATTTATGTGTTTTATAATGTTTTATTGTTTTAATATTTCATTTTAGTATTTACCTTTGAACCTGAAAGCTAAAATCAATTAGGTTGAGAATTTTGAATAAATTAACTAACTAATTGAATGAATGAATGAATGAATGAATGAATGAATTAATTAATTAATTAATGAATTATTACTATGTCTAAAGCATTATGATGATATTTTGTATTTTTGACAATATTTTCATTCAATGAGCTGTTTTCCTTATATGGACCAAAAAAAATTCCCCACAATGTCAAAATATGCCAGTATTTTACTGCTATATTTGTGGAGACAGTTGGCCCCCACAAGGTAAGAAATACAAGGCACACACACACACACACACACACACACACACACGCACACACACACGCACGCACGCATGCACACACACACACACGCACACACACACAGCCCTCAGCATCCATCATCCCTGCAATGGCAGCTGTTATTGGCTTGTAGTACTGGCAATGATTGCTGATTGCAAAATGCGTCACTGTACTGTAAATTATTCATTTAAAGTCAGATATGCTCGCATGTCTTCTGAGTCCTGAATTGTAAGGCATAAGAATAAAAGAAACTCATTTGGGCAACGTTCTGCTGTGAAACCTGTACAGTAAATTAGGAGATGAAATTGGATACTTGCTGATTATATTGAAGAATCTGTGGTTGTCATTGGTTGGTTTCTAAAGGAAAAATCATAAAAATACTCAAAACACTGATGTCCTGATGTTATTACTATGGAACTGAACATCCTATACAAGTATTGCAGTTGGAAGAGTTGTGTGACGACTTCTTCAGATCTCATTGGAGCAGCATGTGGCCATTTCTGATTGGCTTTCTCTATGTTGTTTGATAATTAGATGAACATACATAAAAGTGTTGTGTGTTCAGCAGGGTAGAGCATTGTGGGTCGTTGCTCATGAGTCTTCATGTCAACGTGTATGATCTGGTTGGCCCTCTAACCTTTGTTTTCATTTGCATATTATGTAGTTAAGGTTTTGTTGTGATTATTCATTTATCTCTTTGATTTATTAAATTATACCTAGACATGTTTATCAACCCACCAGGCCATTGTTATATTAGTTTTATTCAATAAAAAAAAGAAATTGATTATATCTTTTGATTTAGAAAACATTAGGTCGTAGACAAAATTTGAATATATTTGCAATAATTGTGCTGGAAATATTCAATTAATTTTTTTATTATTATTCTAATTCACTTATTATTTGGCCAAATATATTTATATTATATACAAATAAATATTTTTACAGCTTTGTTTTTTCATGCATTTACAATGCACCATATTTACGTTTATTTTATTTTACATTTTTACCAGAAAATTATCAGAAGAAACCCACAAAAATTTTATTCTTATATATCTTATTAAATGCTTACAAGACAAGTTTACAAGAATCTTTTAATGACATATAAAAAGACTATCCGTCTCAGAAAAGAACATCCTGCTTTTTCATTTTTTTCACAAAAATATTTTTAAAACATTAAAGTGAACACTTGCACTTAATGGAATTTGAACATAAGATCACTTTTTAAAAAATCGTTTTGATGCAGACACTAAAATAATATGTATCGTCAATGTATCTATGTGATGTACATTATGTCAATATACTATATATACAGCATTTAACCAACCCAGGCTCATTCTGAAAACGTACCGCTATATACATTTCTGGAGAGCACTAAATACATCTCAGGAGCTACGTTTTTTTGCAGTTTTTGATTTCGCGAATGCACCAGAGGCCGCTGTGTACGCTTTTTCAGATCTCAAATATCTCTCGCGAGTGCCATTCGTGCCTGCTCTTCTCGCATAAATCCACCAGAGGCCGCTGTCGACTGACTAACAGACTTACTGAATGAATGACTAACTGACTGATCGACTGAACCACCCTCCTCCTTCCCTAAACCCAACCAATGGTGTTTTCAGAAGCACCGATTGACCCGCCCACCGACTTCCGTAAACCCAACTGATAGTTTTAAAAAGCAATCCAGAAAAAGAAAAGCCCTCACCTGATTTTTACCACGTTTTCAGATTTTACCACATTCTTACCCTGTTATTTACTTGTTTATTTTATTTCTTGGCTTTTGTTTTTGTCTTACCCGCTTTCTGGAATCGTTCTTCATCGGACTCGAACCCCATCGTCGCAATCAACTCCTCTCTGCGTCTCAAGTCCGCTGACGTACATGGCGAGCTAACTGGACAAAATGGTAACAGCGGGAAAGCCGTCTATACCAAGGTAAGCAATCAGCTGGTAAGCGCGAAAAGTAATGGCGTCATACCGCCCCATAACATTTGTTTTAAAAATGAAACGCAGCCATACGTACTTCTGGCTACATAATTTGCAATCTCCAGAAATATATATAGGGCTACGTTTTCAGAATGAGCCTATGTTGCATTTAACACAAATATATATATATATATATATATATATATATATATACTGTATGGATAACAGAGTTTTTGAACATTTAAACCATGTTAACCAATTCTAGTACTCAAAATAAACAATGTAATGACTTTTAATATAGCATCTCTTTAAAAAACACATTGCCCTTTTAAGCAACTCCAGTGTTGCAAGATTCATTTTCTAGGTAAATTTTAGTGCATATTTTGTGAGTAGCTTTTAGTGTAGCTAACAAATTATTCAGTATTTAATAGTTTACTATTATACATTTTATTTTTTTAAATATAATATATATGGCAAAGTCTATATATTATTGATGATACATAACCTTTGCCATGGATTGTGAAAAAATAGACATATGGAATAAAAGAATAAAAGGGTTCAAAACACTTCTCAGAAAAGATATACTGCCAATGGGCATTATAAGACTTCTGCAAAATCCTCACTGTGGGCCAGCAGCTTCATCAGATCTGGGATTTCTACAGAAATCTGGAGGCTTTGGCAGTGCAACCACATGTGCGGGGAAATTATAGCCCTGCTGTGAATATGTGTGTGTGTGTGTGTTCAAGTGTGTGTGTGTACGACAGACGCTGTGCCAGGCAGCCGCATTTCAGGCAACCACAACACAATGGCATGTTGCTTCAAATGGCCCAACTGGATTGAAACCCTGCAATAAAAGAGAAAACTCTGGAGCGCATGATATTTGAAGCCTAATGGAAAATTAAAAGAAAAAAGTCTCAAGGCCTTTTCAGCTCAAATATCTTCCAGAGACAGAAAGTATTAACGTTTGTGCTTTGAAATTTGATTAAAAAAAGCATTGAGAAGTTGCTTTAATTATGTCAAGCTGCAAGTTACTCACGTTCATTTAAATTAGTTGTAATAATTTAAATGCAGCTACAGTTTATTCTTTAAAAATGTATCTACTTTCACTAAACACTACTCACAAAAAGCATAACTGAAAGTTACAGACAAAATTAGCCAACATGTATAAGATTGAAGCTACTTTAAAAGGGTAATGTGTTTTTAAAGAGATATTTTTTTTTTTATCATCTTCCCATACTGTACCTTATTCAGTCCCTCTGTGCTCTGTGACAGTCTGTCTGAAAACATCTTTCTGAAAAGCAGAGTGCTCTAATAGGCTAGACACATCAAGTGTGTTTTAAAAATGTATTCTTTATTTCCCATAATCATGCATGTGTTTCACATTCCAAGGCTTGATTTTTTTTTATCACTACACTAAATTCTTGGTAAAAGATTATTATTATTTTTTTTTTTTATCGAAAATGATTAAAAATAGAAGCAATTTACAGAGGAAAATTAAATCTGAATTACACTTTTATTATTTTTAAACTATTTTGAAAAATGACACTGGAATATTTTATCTTTCTGTTATATAAATTGCAATATGAAAACAACTTATTTGGAAAGAATCTGTTATTTTAGAATGATTGTAGTGTGTTTTCATAGGTTAGTGAATCTGATCACAAGCATTGTTAAATGAAAAAAAAAAGATCAAAATCATATAAACATTGCTTTATTTAGTTTTTTTTTTCTGGTGAGTCAGTATTCAGGTACAAAAATTCAATACTCAAATTTAAAAGAACACGACTAATAGTTTTCTCTGTATAAATCAAATACAATTTTGTCAAAGATGCAATTGCATAAAAATGCTTTAAATTAGCTTAAATTTTTATATGTTAACAGGCCTTAAAGGGATAGTTCGCCTAAAAATAAAAAATATCTTTGAAAATTTTTAAAATTGACCCTCGACTTCTGAATCTGAGTTTATTTCTTCTGTTGAACACAAATGAAGATCATTTGAATACTGTTGGAAACTGGTAGGAATTGACATCCATATTAAAATAAATAATTACAATGGAATCCAGGTTTCCAATATTAGTGAGTAAATGTCAATTTTTGGGTGAGCTATCCCTTTAAAAATAGGTGCTAATGATAAACGTTCACTCTATTTTGGTTAAACCTTAAACTTTTAAATTCCTTTTGATGATTAGAAAAATAGTATATGACTGTATTACTATTTCTATTATTGCAATATTGATGCAGAAACAATCTTGTGCAGCTCTAGTTGGAAAGAACATGAACAGTAAAGGTGACAGAAACAGTATATCTTCAATATAAATATATGGAGCCAGAAAAATATAGTTGAATTAGAATTGTACTAACTGTGCTTTCCTCAAACTGTCTCCATTTCAAGCTCAGTATGTGCTACTTCTGAGCAGAATGAGTGCTCATTATCTCAACTATGATACTGTTAGTTCATTAAGTTTTTAAACGGGCAACTTTTTGCAAATAGCCTTGTATTATGGGCCACAGAGTACCAAAAGAGAGGGCACAGGCTAAGAGAGTGAAACAGCAAGAACGGAGACCCAGAGGGCCCGTGCTTTGTTCTGGAGCCTTGCCTGATTCCTGTATCCCTGACCACAAGGCAATAATCCAGAGCTCAAGTGGAAGGATGAGGAAGATGAAGCTCTTCAAGCCTCTGAGTGAACAATATAACCAGAAGCCAGAGCGAGATGAACCGGTCACTGCTGGTCCCTGTGAAGCCTCTAAAAGGGCAGATAGAATAATGACAATCTTGCGAATATTCACATCGCACCACGAAAGCACATTCACAGAGGGGTCATATTATGTTTTATACACTTTCAACTTCCTGTAGCATATGATAGTGCTATTTCAGCATTAAAAAGATTTATAAAATTGCAAAGTACCTCCAAAGGGAGGGATTCTCTAGTTTAGTAAGCATCGTTTGAAGTCTCAGGAACACATCACAAAAATAGACCAAACATATTTTTTATAAATCACTGACATGTTTATGAGACTTTGTTCAGGTCTAATATAACGATAGCAATTTCTTCCCCATCTGTTTACATTTATGTCAACATTGTGTTTTTTTTTACCTTTAAACAATTGACAACTGATTTAAAAAAAAGAAAAATACACATATGAACCGACAAATAAGAGTGTCAAAATGAATTGTTTCTTCGATGCACCGTGATGCAGATGCAGACGATTCAGTACCGGTTCAGTAATATATTATAACCGGTTATTACATACTGATGTCATTTATCTCATATCCGCTACATTGCAGTAGCATACTATAATGAAGGATCCAGGCACAAGTGTGTCTGGATCAGCTGTGATGGCCATTCTTCAGTCCCACATCACTGTTTGGTGAACAGCGCTGACCGTTAGAGCCAATCACGGCCCTTTCTAATGAGTGCGGGAACACAATGACTTAATCAGGTGTTTAAGAACTCGCTCGACAATGCTTAAAAATTCATATTTACATTTATTTGTTTGCTGTAAATGCTTTTGTTGTCTTCTTTGAATCTACTTGAGTTTTCACACATTAAAAAAGAGTGTTTTCTTTGAGCAATTAAAATTAAAAGTACAGTTCATATATATGACTGCTTGTATTAAAAGACAAAACTGTATTCTTGTGTACCAAGATATCGAATTGAACCAAATCGATGACATGATAATCGTAACCGAACCATGAGACCAGTGTAGGTACACACCTAGACACAAGACTCTAAAATGCATGCAGATATGTTGCTGCTAGTGTAACCAAGACATGTGCTGTAAAGGCACCGCCCTCTTATGGAAAGGGGGTGGGGGATGCGCCACATTTGCATTTAAAGACACACAGAAACAGTTTTTATTCAGTAAAGATTATTGGAGTATGCTCAACAAGACCTCGAATTTTAAATACCGTAAAATCATCAGGTTACTTGACATTTCTTTGTGCTTGTTTGTAAAATTTACAAAATATGTTCCAAATGAAAATAAAATTGTTTCTATATTGTTTATTTCAATATAAAGTTTATTAAAAATTCACACTCGTGCCATGCCTCTTCATTTGAACATAAAACAATTTTTTTTTGTTTATATAATGAAAGGCAGAGGAGTTCAGAGATGAAACAGTCATGCAATGTCCTGTCAGTTGTTAGCTTTTTGTTAGTATGCTTTGTGCTGGAAAACCATATAAAAGGAGTTAAAAGCAACAAGGCCTTTAAATGCATGCATGCATGATTGTTTGTTTGTCTAAACTGGAGTATCTAATACATGAGTTGTAAAGGCACCATCCTTTTATGAAAAAGGATTAGGATCAGTAAGTAATTTGCTTTTAAAGAAACACAGGAAAATGTCAGGTTTTTGCCTCCACCCAAAAAGGAGCATTTACAGCATTAATGGTCTCCGAAGTATTTTGAACACAGACACATTCACACCTGAGACTTATAATAGATCTTGTAAAACTGCATAAAATGACTCATTTGAACATACAGTATTTTTCTATCAATGGCTCGATGAACTGATGGAATGCAGGAGCAAAGTATTAGCCACTTATATAAACTGCAGATTTTAAAAATGCAGGTGTATCTAGGAATGTGTCATGAAAAACATACATATAATTAAGCTAATCCATTTTTGACTGACTCAAGTTAACTGGTTTTTAAATGGACTGGTCGAGTAATTAGTAAAAATTCAATTCTGATAAAAGGCCCTCAGTAGTGCAGCTGATTGGCTGAGATGCTGTCAGGAAGGATGTCCTCTCTCACAGTTGCCATAGGAAACCTAAACCTTCCACGGCTGCCCTAGAGACAGCAGGGTCCCATGCAAAACGCCTGAGGTGCAAGGCTGCTTATTTGTTTGCCTGTACTAGTCACCTTTAGACTGCATGGAAGGATCATCTTCATGCTGTGTGAAAGGCAAGACTTGTGTCAGTTTTAATAGGAAAGTCTATAGCAACTTGTTGCAGTCTGGCTTCTGTAAAGTTGGCTTCAGGATGCTGATCTGAGGTATGTGTGTGTGTTCACAATGGAGAAAATTTACTATGGGTTTTGATGGCTTGGCGTAGCTACTGTATGTTTAAATTAAGAACACATGGAGAGGCAATTAGCAGTTCTATATAACAGCTGCACCAGAACCTATTACTGAACGTTCAGCTATTATTATAATATAAATTTTAGAAAAAAAGTATGTTAAAGTATGTTAAAGTTTTATTATATTTGAAAAAAAAAAAAAAAAAAAAATAATAATAATAATAATAATAATAATAACAACAACTTTATTTTACTATTTTTACTGAATAAAATTAAGATCCATGGGGTAAGCAAAAAACAAATAAACATAAAAATTAAGAAAAAAGAAAATTAATAAAACAAAATAGGAAAGAATGAGAGATAATATGCTAATCTTCGGCAGTTATGACAATAAGCACAATAAAAAATTAATTATTAACTGAATATATATGATCAAAAAAGTTCCTCTTTAAATTAAAACATTTAGAAAAGATAATATTTTCCATTTTAAGCACATATAATTACATATAAAGCTCTTTAACGTGTCTTACGTGTATTCTTAAGTTTCACATAAAATCTCTGAAAATGCAAAAACATTCAGAAAATCAAGATACTTCGCTCGCTACACATACACTTCTTCTGAATAATGGTCAAATAAAATAATGATGTTTTCAGACATGCTTACATTCATTTTTATAAAATCAATACCAATGAAACCAACAAAATGAAAATATCTTTTTGTTTTAAATCTGTCAGACCTTAGTAGAATGAAACAAATATTGAACAATTTAAAAATATAAATAATTGCATCATTATAATTAGCATATTATCATCTTCTTTAATCAAATTCAATTCAATAATTGCTTTATTGGCATGACAAATGTTACAAATGTATTGCCAAAGCATTTATAAAGTTTACATTAAAAAATAAAAGAACATACATATATAAAAAAAAAACTGTAAACACAGTAAATAGTAGTAGTAATAGTAGCAGTAAAAAAACTAAAAAAGATATATACATATAATAATTAAATAAATAATATATCATATTATTATTATTCAATATATCATATTATTATTCAATATATCATATTTATTTATATCATATTATTCATATATATGAAAAAAAAAATAGATCAGAATGCACTGTACTTCTCTCTCTCTCTCTCTCTCTCTCTCTCTCAATTCAATTCAATTCAATAATTGCTTTATTGGCATGACAAATGTTACAAATGTATTGCCAAAGCATTTATAAAGTTTACATAAAAAAATAAAATAAAATAAAAAATAAAAGAACATACATATAAAAAAAATAAATAATAATAAATAAAAAAAATAACTCTCTCTCTCTCTCTCTCTCTCTCTCTCTCTCTCTCTCTCTCTCTCTCTCTCTCTCTCTCCTTCATTCTCTGTGTTGGGGAATTTGCAGCTCAGTATTGTGGTCATTAAAACACAACTGATTAAGGACCAGCGGGGGGAGGCTGATTATGTATTTATCAGCAGCCAACAGATGCAATTAAAATTCTCTTCTTCAGGACTTTCCAATACCCCCCAAAACCCTCAATACACTCCCATTCCCCTTTCTCCTCTACCTCACCCTCCATCCCTCCACCAGTTTCTCAAAAGATTTTCTTTTTTAAATCTCATAAAAGCCGCACGATTACAGTTCATTGTTGTCATTTGTTCATTGTTGTCAGCACTTTAATAAGTGAGCCATAGAGATAGACAGGTAGAACATTTTCTGTCACTGTTGTATTTACTGAAAGAAGTATATTATAGCAACAAAAGGGAAAATCGGGGGCGATATTTTTGCTTCGTCTTTTAACTGTACTTTTTCCACCTTTCCTACATAACTCACAGATTACATAAAATACACAAATCATCTTTAAGATACAAATATAGGTACACTATTTAATAATATAATATACACTGTATATTTTCACTAATAAGGATATGTCTGTAATATTAAATAAAATGCAAGAGGTCAGAGAGCTAAAATGACAATATTTTAACAGTGTGGGAACAACTGTAACAATAAAAAAATATGACATATTAACCCACCTTACCTCAAACAGAAGTCTACATCAAAGTAACCTGCTATAGTATCTAATAATGTAAATTATTTAAGATGTTCTTTTTATGTGCAACAAATGTATGATCCCCCCCCAAAAAAAAAAAATATATTCTATAATGTTGATACATATAAAGTCTAATAATATTGAACAAATTCTGAGAAAATGTTGAATATAATTTTTTTCCTGAAAATATTTTATAAAAGGTATTTGATTCCTATTATGTCAATTTTTTACATTACGGTGTGGTTTTTAACATTATTACTCCAGTCTTCAGAGCCACATGATTCTACAAAACTCATTCTAAAATGACGATTTTTATGTTCAAGAAACATTTATTAATATTATTCATTCATTCATTTTCTTTTCGGCTTAGTCCCTTTAATAATCTGGGGTCGCCACAGCGGAATGAACCGCCAACTTATCCAGCATATGTTTTACGCAGCGGATGCCCTTCCAGCCACAACCCATCTCTGGGAAACATCCATACACACCCATTCACACCCATACACTACGGACAATTCAGCTTACCCAATTCACCTATACCGCATGTCTTTGGACTTGTGGGGGAAACCGGAGCACCCGGAGGAAATCCACGCCAACACGGGGAGAACATGCAAACTCCACACAGAAATGCCAACTGACTAAGCCGAGGCTCGAACCAGTGACCTTCTTGCTGTGAGGCGATTGTGCTACCCACTGCGCCACCGTGAGGCCCCTTTATTAATATTAATGTAAAGAAAAAATAACAAAAAATATTTTATAAATAAAAAGTAAAAAATACTTTATATCAACTTTCTGTCACTGTCTCAATTTATTAACATAATGTGTAGTTCCTAAAAAACAGATGTGTCATTCCTAAATGACAGTCAGTATGGTTCAGACTGATTCAGCATTTGGACTGAATTTCTTGTGAGATAATGCTCTGTGATTCACAGCTCATTGTGTGGTTTCTCTTTGTCAATGGTCCTCTCATTCTTTGGTTTACACCTGTCAGTGACACTTTCTACTTTTACCACATCCCTCGTCTTGCTGGTGCTAATGGGAAACTCATCAGCTGTAATTAATGTGCTGTTTTGACTGAATGAAGGATAGAGTGAGAGTGTAGTGAGAGAAGCGGACGCGATTAGTCCCCTCAGGGCCCTACACGTCTCTCCGCTGAGCAACCAGATGGTCTTTTGTGGAGTCAGTGAGAAACAGCAAGAAATCTAAGCAACGGCAACAAAGAAAAGATGCAACAGTTAAATCAATCCGAGAGGCTGAGGTTTCCTCGAAAGTGAAAGTAAGTCATTGGCAACTTTCCTTAAATGTTTAATTTATTTGATATTCATAAGCATGAGTAAAATTGATTAATGACAACACTGCACTCACAAAGAATTCAAACAAAGAACATTTTTTGTTATCCACTTATCTGTTTTTCTATCAGCTTTTACTGTACTGTACATAATATATACTGTATATATATATCAATCATACACTGTAAAAACATGATCTACACACACACATACAGTAGCCTATATATGACATACATACACACTGAAATTTCTATATTCCAAATATATTTAGAAATGCAATAAAAAAAATTAAGTATATTTTTTATTCAACTCATGTAACTACTTTACAGTACACAAGACAAATGTAGTAATTTTTTTTAAAACAGGAACTGGAACACTTTAGTTTTTAAAGTGGATTAAATGGTCAAATGAAGAGAAACTGAAGTGCACAGTGACATAAAATAATCATTCATCCATACCGAGAGAAATGAGAAACGACAAGTTTTGAATGCTTATATCTTCTAAACATCAATTTTGTCTTGTATTTTGTCTTTTGTTTTGTAGAGTACTAGATTATAGATAAGCTTAAAAGTTTTATATAAAAAATATAATCTGTATGATATATAGGGGCTGCACGGTGGCGCAGTCGGTAGCACGTTCACCTCACAGCAAGAAGGTCGCTGGGTCAGTTGGCGTTTCTGTGTGGAGTTTGCATGTTCTCCCCGTGTTGGCGTGGGTTTTCCTCCGGGTGCTCCGGTTTCCCCCACAAGTCCAAAGACATGTGGTATAGGTGAATTGGGTAAGCTAAATTGTCCGTAGTGTATGTGTGTGAATGAGTGTGTATGTATGTTTCCCAGTAATGGGTTGCAGCTGGAAGGGCATCCGGTGCGTAAAACATATGCTGGATAAGTTGGCGGTTCATTCCGCTGTGGCGACCCCAGATTAATAAAGGGCTAAGAAAAGACTAAGCCGAAAAGAAAATGAATGAATGAATGTATGATATATATAATAATAATCTATAATAACAGAACATAATTGTGACAATTTTATATTATATATATTATATTATAATATATATAAACCGGGAAACCGGAGAACCCGGAGGAAACCCACACGAACACGGGGAGAACATGCAAACTCCACACAGAAACGCCAACTGACCCAGCCGAGGCTCAAACCAGCAATCTTCTTGCTGTGAGGCGAACGTGCTACCCACTGCGCCACCGTGCAGCCCCTATATTATATTATATTATATTATATTATATTATATTATATTATCAAAAAAAATCGCTGAGATATATTTACCATTTTTACCATCTAAAACATCCATGTTATAAACTGCAAAAATGAACTTGAGCCACTTTACATTAAGCTACCAAATGTTTAACAATCCAGCATCACTGCAAACAGTGTACAGTATCTCTATGCTGTATCTCTATGCAACTTCTCTACTGCTAGATTAAGCTAGATTTAAACAGACAGATATAATGTTTTCAGCAGGCCTGCCTCTGTTTTTGTCTCCCTCCAAGGCTGTTTCTCTCCTTCAGCTGCTTTCATTAACCTACTAACCTCTCTGAAAACTGCCTAATGATGCAGGAGCCCTCCAGGTACGAGACAGAGAGTAGCAACATTCATTCCTCCAATCCAAGCTTAACCCCTCTGTGGGCTGAGCTCTTTTAATCTACCCTGCTTCAAACCAAACTTTTTCTCTGACATAAGCCTTTTTGGCAATTAAGAAGTAAAACCTCTGCATTATTCACAGGTCATAGAATATAGCACCTTACACTTATATTGGCACCCTTGGTAAATATGAGCAAGGAAAGCAAAATCTGTATCGTTTAACCTTTTGAGCATTTGATCTCAAAATACAGTATTTAATAAAAATATGAAGATTCTTGAATTTGTTTATGGATGACAGTTGAGGCATTTTTCCTTAAAATCCTTTCAAAGAATCTGTGGTGATGTAAGTACACACCAAGCAATTTTGTGTTAAACGGATGTCTAATAGACGTATAAACAGACGTCTAGGGTAAAACAAGGATAAATTTGTCAGTGAAAATCTAATAGACATCTAACAATAGTCTAAAAATAGACTAGTCATCAAACAGACATAGACAGACGTCACATGTAGTCCTTCATTTAAGTCTTTTTCATGACTAGTCTTTTTTTTGGACTATTCTTAGACGTCTATTAGATTTTCACTGACATCCCAAATATAGCCTTGTTTTAGCCAAAACGTCTATGTTTAGATGTCTATTAGAACGCTTGCTGGGTAATGTCAGATTATAATATTGGAGAGTTTCTGAGGTCAAAACCCAGCTTCTGCAGATCAACAACTCCACCTGTGATTATTTGAGATTTTTGGGCCACTTAAATCATCCTCCAAACTAGGACTGCACGATATTGGAAAAATCTGACATTGCGATATTTAGTTTTTCTGCGATATATATTGCGATATGAATATAATTTCACCAGATAAATCAAATAGCTCTATTTGGAAAGATTTCATTGATTTAGACAGATTGGGATGATCAAGTCTGTTTCTTTGCAGTGCGTTTGCATAAAATCATAATAAATAAATAATAATAAATAATAAATTGCAAGCATAAATAAATACAACACAGCAAAGCTAAAAGTGAAATAAACCGTGCTTTATGGTTTTCTGGAGAGTCTAACAGTATTCAGATACAGAAATTGAACAATCAAACATCATTGTAAAAATTATTTTAAAATAATAATATCTTTATCTTTTAATCTTTAATAAATCATTTTATCCTGCGATGTGACTATTGCAATAAAAGTCAAGTCAAGTTTATTTATATAGCCCTTTACACAATATAGATTGTGTCAAAGCAGCTTAACATAGTACTAGTAGAGTCCAGATTTCAGAGTTAAAGTTCAGCGCAATACAATACAATGCGCTTTACAGCCCTACTCCAAACGCTGTGTTTGGATAAGATAGACACATATCCAGAACAGTTTCTTCCCTCAGGCAATCCATCTCATGAACACTTGATCATAATTGAGGAACAAACACTATTTATACACACGTACGCCTATTTATTTTATTTTTAATTAACATTTTAATTTGCACATAATATGTCCATTTTCAGTATTTTTCTCTTTTCTTATTGCAAATTTTCCACTTTCCAATTTGTGAGATTCATTTTGTTGCAAATCACAGCTGTGTTTTTTTGGTTTCACCCATTATGATGAATGATGAGTTTGGCCTTTGTGTTCCCTCATATGTATAGCACTGTGAAACAGGAGGTGATGGTTGAATAATACTCTCTTCCACCAAATATCAATGGCAATATACTTCAAAAATATTTTGCTCACATGAATTCACGGCGGAGCCAGTAACTGTGAAACACATATTTACACACATTTTGGTAACATTTTCTCTGTTTCCAAATGTTTGTTCTCAATGAGAATAGCATTTTTTTGTTATTATCGAAAATATTAGAAGGTTAAATAATACAGATATTAATTTTCCACAGCCTTCTTTGCTCATATTTACCAAGGGTTGTAAATGCATATTCAGTTATTCATAATCAATATAGATGTCCCAGTTTCGAGTAATGCAGTAGGTTAATCCCTGACACCTTATCTGGATCTTCAGGAAAACACACAGGGAATTGGGTCTCTAATGCCACCACTGTCCTTTCATCTGTGGAAGAATGTCTCCCCAGCAACTATCGCTTGGGCTTAATGATTGGACGGGGATGTGTTGCCATAGTTACGAGAAGCTCCCATCCGGCTCAGTGTTCCTCCTCCAGTGAGCGGCTGACATCTGAACAGAGGAGCTCCACACAACACATACAGCAGCTGACCCTTCACTGACTCCAGCACAGCCGCTTATAGAGCACAACTACAGCAATGATCAGAGCAGCTGATATTTGTTTTTTCAGTTGTTTAGATGCTTTACTCTCAGGAAAGTTCAAGAAAAAAGATGATGACAGTACATAATATTTTTCTAGTTTTTATTTACAAGTTTAAAGTTTAAAGTGCCGTTTAAAGGTCATTGGACAACAGTGTTTTTTTCTGTAGCCAATTTAAATAAATGAATTTCATAAGTGGGCAAATAATATTGACCATAAAAATTAGGTTAGATATTTGTAAATATAGTTTGATTTTATATACCTATACCTATATATTTATATATATACCTATAAAATACATGTAACAGAAAGTAGCTTTAGAAAGAAATATTTGATTTGACAATTTTGATATCATGCCTTTTAGGTTACTTTTAGGCATTTAATGTAGCTCTGAAACCTGTTTGGTTACCAACATTTTCACAATATTTCTATGTTCTAGGGTGGCACAATACTGGAATTCGATACCAATCGATACTGAAATTTTAAAAAAGTCAATTTTCCTCTGACATTTGAGCGCTACTGAGCACGTTCTTATACGGCGCTGATTTGCCATTGTGTTTACGTGCTCAACAGAAATTACTGTGATTGGCCCTGAAGGTCATCAGTTCACCGAACTCACCGCTGTTTACTGAGTGTAACCACAGCGGCGGCACTCATCAGCGGATCGCTCGTATATCAGCTTACAGACAAACCAGCGGCCAATCACAGTCATTTCTGTTGAGCTCGTGAACACAACGGCAAATCAGAGCTGTTTAAGAACGTGCTCAGTAGCGCTCAAATGTCAGCGGGGAAATGGACGTTTTTAAAACGTCAGTATCGATTGGTACCGAATTCCAGTATCATGACAACCCTACTATGTTCTGAAAAAGTAAAGAAATTCATACAGGTTTGAAATTACTAAAAAAGTGAGAAAACAATGACAAAATTTTCATTTTTGTATGATTGTTCACTTGATTGATTGATTGATTGATTGATTGATTGATTGATTGATTGATTGATATGAAAATATTGAATTACTTTGGTTAATTAAATAATCATCTAAATTAGAAGCTAAAGCTGTCAGTAGGTGGTGTTAAATGTCTTAGGAGTAACTGAGTCATTTATTGATTTGATTCATTCAAACAAACGATTCATTCAGCAATGAAGTAAATGGATCTTTATGGCCCACTGAATCATTGGTTCACCAGATTTGTTTAAAATGCAGATTCATTTAGAAAGAAAAGACCAATGTGTGTAGATCAGATACACAAAACACCTCTGCTGAGGATTTAGGTAATACTTCCACCGGCAAAAATTAGCAAAAAGAGAGTCTACAATATATTAATAATATGAACTTCTTATTTACTGAAAGGTTGTATAAAATCATTATCACACGTGCACTTGTGCTATTCAGGGCAAAAACAGTGCTTGTGTGATATTGTTTAACTATATCATATTAGGTAGAATCTACAGGAAACAAATTTTGCTTCTAATATATTCAATTTCAGGGCTATATAGCTGCATTAGGCTTCATCATGCAATGCATTCTTGTCCTGCATCATGTTAATCACCAATCAACTATATAGTATGAAATGTAAGATGACTTACCAGTCTAGGGTTGATACATTAATTGTGCTTAAAACTGTAATACAGTCATTCATTTTTATTGTATCATTCCTGTACATTACTGCAATCATCTTAAATTTAATTACATTCCTTATTCATCATAACTTTACTAGTCAGACTCTGGATTTCTTTCTCGAGCCAAGAAACAGTGGAGCTATTTCTGAATGTTTTTTGTTTTTTTTAATCTATTGTATACTGTAACCTTGACAAACATATAAAGACTGAACCGACCATCATTTCACTTTGTTTTGTATCAGTAATTTTAGCAGGCTGGTCAGACTAGCTTGTCATTTTAAGAACTACTGTTAATCTGCATGTGTCTAGAGGGGGAAAAACACAAGTTTACACAGCCAATTAACTCTCAGCTTTTGAAATGCCATCTGTTTTGACAGACACCTTAATGACCTGCCAGTCTCGTTCAGAACCAGCGCCGAGCAGCTTTATTTGATTAAAGTAAACTAACTGCTCATGAGTTACAGCTCTGAGAGGATTTTGTTGACAAAAGTGTTAAAAAAGACAGAGAAAATTGTACAAGTCTAGGCATATTCAGCAGTAAATATGATTACTTCTGCCCTGAAAATTACAAGTAACTTGCAGACGGAGATTATTGGGTTAAAAATGGAATAAGCATGCATCAATAATAGATTTTTTCCCCAGTGGTCAATATCCTGTACATCATCAATACTAAAATCATCTATTTTAAGTCTTCTAGTTTATGGATGGAGCTCATACCCGTGAGACACTAATTACAGCTGCTTAAGTGTTAGGTGAGATTTGTCTGGATATTTATTGCTCCTCGACATTTCGTTTCAACAAACTGCCAAGTATTCAAATAGCCTACACTTAAAAAAGCTTAAAGAAAGACCAAAAAAATCCAATAATATGCTTAAGAGCAGATAAGATTATTGAAACATCTTTGCAATTACCATGCTGCCTTCTTAATTAATTAGCTGTTTTAACTGGATTTAAATAGCAAATGAGCACTGACTGAAATCATTCATTGAAATTTGTGAAACTAAAAGCAACTTTCAGTACAGATTTATAAAAATGTACAGAGAATATTATAGTAATTTATTTTTTAATGAAATGACACAATAACACACAACATAAGTCTGTTGAAAAGTGTTTTTCATTTTCAATAAATTGCAAGCAAATAAATATCAAAATATATATCAAACAAATAAAAAAATTATAAAAATTTAAATAAAATTAAATTAACAAAAATATTTAAAATAAATAAAAATGTGTTAAAATATGTTCTCCTTATAAATACCACTATTTTGCACATATATTTTTTGTTTGTTAATAGTTTTGTGCAGTCCGGATACATTTTTGGGCTACTAAATGTCTCTACAATGTCAATAGATGCTTATCTGTGTTCATTATCTGCATTCATGTATGACAGAGAGAAAAAGAGCCAGAAAGGAGTCAGGAGGTCAGAACGAGTATGTGCCTTAATACCCTGCTGAGTGCTCTCAGTTTTCACTCTGACTGTTATTTGAATAGAGGAAATAAATGTACAACTAGATGCAGATATAATGAGCTTTCTGTGCCTGCACATCTATGCTCACAATAGCAGAGCAGAAGCAAATAAAAATTTCCTCTTGCATGAATGAATGTTCGTGTACACTCTTAAAAATAAAAAACTGAAGATTTTCCAGTGATGACATAGAACTGTTTAGGTTCTTTAAAGACCCTTTGGGGGAACAGTTCTTAAAATAAACTATTTGTTTGTAATTGTAAAGAACATTTTACATTTCCACTATAAAGAACCTGTTGAGGAATATAAAGAAAGATCCCTTGAATGCTAAAGGTTCTCCAATGAACCATCAATGCCAATACAGAATCTGTATTTTAGGAGTGATGTGTGTGTGCTTCTATGCATGGGATGGAATAAAAAGCAAAACATCAAATCTTTACAGCTGTCCCACTGTCTAAGATACCATTTAAGACAGCATAACCATCCTGAAATTGCATAATTCACTCATTTAAAACTCAACATTGCTAACTCAATGCAAAAACACTCAACACAATCAAATTCAGCAGCTAGCATCTAGTACAAAATCAAAAGATATCTGCGAAATAAACAAATAATAATGATTAAAAACACTAGAAGCCATCACTGAAACTCCAGCAGTTTCAACTACGAATACCATTAAAAATATTGCAACTTTTAACCATTTAAACCAGTACATTTTAATAGTTTTAACTGTGTTTTGGAACATACTCCTTTAAGATTCTGTGGTTTTAACATGCTGCAAAAAGAAAGCAACGAATTACCCATTAAGACCCAAGAAGACCCTTGCAGCTTCCATTAGAACCAATACAATGTCCAACCAATTAAAACCATATATACAAAGACACATCTACATTTTGTCTGCTTTGTCCACCATCTTGGATTTATTTATTTTTTTTAAATAAATGACAAATTACAAATTATGTATGATTCTCGTATGAGTCTTATAGGAAACTCTAAATCAGTAGCATGTCTCCAATACCATAATAACTATGAATGTTGCCAGCTCACTGGGTTTTCAAACTGAGCTCTATATGTTTAATTGTGGATAGTTGTGGAAGTGAGCACCGGTAATAAGCCTGGCTGACTCTACTTCAAACAAACTAACCATAATTGTGTCCTTGGAAACAGCTGGCTCTCTCATACCTGTGTGTACATCATCGGCCGTTTCTCAGGGCCAAAGCTTGTGTAAACTTTCCATGAAACGTCTCCACTGCCTCAGATTCAGCTGTATCTACATGACCTTGGCCCACGTTTCATCCTGTGTGCTTGAGTGTGTGCCGTTTCAATTAACTCGACTATCATTTCAAAGGCATCTCTTCATCCTCTCCTGTTTGCAATAGAACACTGTCAAATAAAGCCAACCATTGTAATCTACTTGATTGTAGCTCAAGCCTAATAGTTCTATTACAAGTTATTGATTTTTTTGGAGACTGAATACCGAGTCAGTCATTAGCTACGTTTCCATCCACCTATTTATATGCGCAAAAAAAACGGTTGATGGAAACGCTAAGATTTAGCTAACGCATAAATTTTGAAAATGTGTATAAAAAATGTATGCGCATAACTGAGTAGGATAAACTTTTTATTCGATAAGAAATGATGCATATAAACTACGATGGACACACTTTTACCGAACAAATTCCAGTATGCGCATTAAAAAAAGGTCATGTGATTTGGTTATAAGAGATCATGTGATGATAAAAATGTTTGTAAATGGACAAACCAGCAGGCTGACCACATTTGGTCATCCTAAAATGCCTTAACCATTTCAGTATTAGTGTTATTATATTATTAATGACCTCCAGAATTGTTAAGAGCGTCTGTGCTCCGCATCTCACGCCTTTAAGCCCCACCACGCGTTCACTGCGTGTCAGCATTGCCTTCTGAGGCACAAGTCATTTATTAAATGAAGAAAAGATTCACGCAGCTTCTCCTACCTCAACAAATTCCGTTTTTACTGTTGATATTTGGCGCCATTTAATCAGGAAGTGACGATTTTGTTCTCTTTGACTTGTTGGATGGAAACGCTGCTTTATTCGCACATCTTTTATGCGACATTCCATTTTTGCGCATAAAGTTAATTCGCATTTTTGGATGGAAACATAGCTAATGATTCCAATGGCCAAAGGATAGATCTTACATGTTTTGTGAAATTTCAACTCAACTCAAATGGATAAACATACATGTAGGCTCTTTGTAAAAAAAAAAATGGGTGTGTTGTATATTGTATAAACATGGCTCTATTATATATGACTCCAAAAACTAACCTATAGATACATGTTTGACTCAATGCAATTTACAGCTGAAATGAGTGGCAGTGGAGCTCATTCCTTTTCAAACAATTGTGATTATTGAGGTAAATTATGATTTAACTGATTTATTAAAGTCTTGTTTTCAGAAAGTTCCTGAATATGCTATATCTAGGGGTGTTCACTATTTATTGTTGACAAAAATATCATAACAATGAAAACATTTGGTAACATTCCTTTAACGTTGTGAAAATTTTAATAGGCATAGTTAAATTATAGTTAATTAAACTAAATCATAGTTAACGGTGCTTCAGCAAAGGTATTGTGAAAGACTCCACCCGTCCCTTCCACAGTCTCTTCCAGCTGCTGCCATCAGGAAGAAGGTTTCGAAGTATTAGAGACTGCTCGGCTAGACTACTCAACACCTTCTTCCCACAGGCTGTTAGAGCCCTCAACTCCAGTCAATTTACCCCCCTCTGAAATCTCATCCACTTGTACTTGTATAGTCTGTCTTATGTGTATAGTTAACTATCTTATAGTATATGTTAATTATACATAGTTTTTTTTTTTAATAGCTCTTATGTCCAGTGTTGTGTTTGTATTTATGATTAATGTATGTAGCACCGTTGTCCTGCGAGACACGACATTTCGTTCCTCTGTATGTCCACACATGTAGCGGAATGACAATAAAGCTTGATTTGACTTGACTTGACTACAACATTCTTATAACGCTGATTGAAAAACTTTCTCAGAGCATTAATACGATGTGAATTGAATGTTCTTATTGTGTTTTAAATAATGTTCTAAGCACAATAACATATCATTGGAGTGAAATGTTATGAAAATGTATTTAATGACGTTATTTTAACCAAAAGTAACGGTAATACATTGTCTAAAAAAACTAGTCGTATTGAATGTTCTAAGAACATGCGACTGAAACATGCGACTGAACTATTATGAACATTTTTAACCAAAAAATATTGATAATACATCATCAAACAAACTGGATATTTTGAAAGTTCAAACAACATTCAAAATGAATTATTATATGTATGTTATATAAAGTAATAGCAATGTCATTAGGACCTAAAATTATTAGTTGGGTACTTGCTTTTAAATTAAGGAATGAAACATGCAAGAACCACAGTGATGAAAGTTTTCAAAGTCACATTTTTCCAGCGAGAATAAAATGCAAACTCAGTAAAAAAACAAAAACATTATGGGCCTAATCAGACAAGTCTGTATTTTGGCTTTAACAAAAGAGCTGAAAGAAAAGTGTCACGTGTTTACGAACAGCGGCAACTGTGCCTGGCCCCGCTGACCTGTAACCGTACATGCTGAGTGAGCGGGGATTCCTGTGAAACACCCCACAAATGTTGCCCCTTCATCTCAATGAACTGGGCCTCAAAAGCCCCAGGTCTCATCAACACACTCTGCTATGCCTTCCAATCAAAATGCAGCCTGCACGGAAGCTGAGCCATCAATCACTGGACAGTAAACAAACCACCACGCAACAATAAAACGCCATTGTTCCATGCTGGAGATACAAGCTGTTGAAGCACACGCACAGCAATCAAAAACACACACAATATATAGTGAGTAAAAGGTGAAATGCATTTTAGCTCAAGGCAGCGATTATAGAGTAAACTTAAGACCAAGTAAAGAGGAAAAGGACTGTTTTTGTTAAGTAACTACATGTGCTCCAAGACTCGTGATGTCATGATGGAGGGAGGGAGGCTGCCATTCTCTTTCAGTCCCCCCCTCATTCCTCCCAACTGTGCCCTGGGGTTTGCTATAGGTGGCTGCTATTGGCTGTCGGTTCGATAGTGTAGCTGAGAATAACCACCAACCAGGGCCTGGGTGCCCCTCTGCACGGTTACCACAGCAACCCTTTAAATGCAACGAAGGGACCACGTGGCAACACCAGTCTGAGTGTAAGCAAGAAAAAGTGGCACAAATACAACCTTACTCATCTGATTTTGCAACACCAGAGTAAGCAGGTTTCTGATTCATTAGCTGCATGTGTTTCAACAAAATAAAATAACTAAATATGCTAAAATAACTAGTAGTAAATATTATGTTATAAAAACATAGTGGATTATAGCTGAAAGCAGCAGGTGTTGGGGTTCAAATACAGCATTTTAAGACCTTCAGGCACGAATGTAAGATTTTGTTTTTCTTTTAGTAAACCTACACTGTACATTTTCTCTTGTTCATTTATTCATTCATTTTCTTTTCGGCTTAGTCCCTTTATTAATCTGGGGTCGCCACAGCGGAATGAACCACCAACTTATCCAGCATATGTTTTACGCAGCGGATGCCCTTTCTAGCTGCAATCCATCACTGGCAAACACCCATATACTCCCATTCACACACATACACACTACGGACAATTTAGCTTACTCAATTCACCTATAGCGCATGTCTTTGGACTTGTGGGGGAAACCGGAGCACCAGGAGGAAACCCACGCGAGCACGGGGAGAACAAGCAAACTCCACACAGAAATTCCAACTAACCCAGCCGAGGCTCGAACCAGCGACCTTCTTGCTGTGAGGCGATCGTGCTACCCACTGCGCCACCGTGCAGCCTGGTTAAAAATATTAAGTTAAACTAAACAAACTTTGATTAACTTATTAAAATAAGCAACATAAAACATTTGTTGTCATGACTTTTTGCCATATAATTTTTTTTAGCACTTTATTGAATTTCAGCTCATTTGGCACAGGAACAGAGAATTATTCACTTTTATAGCTCTAAGGATAATACTATTCATTAAGACATTATAGGCCATGTCTATATTGTAAATGAATTTAACAACTGTCAAAATGCAAAACTTATTTTCATAATTATTGAACTAGGGACCCCAGATATTTGTACAGTACTGTTTTTGTTAAGGTTCAGCAAAAACCCAAGACCAGTTTGCAAAGGTGTCAGCATCAGTAACACAAAACTGATGCCAAATTTAAAGTCATCCAGACTAATAATTATGTAGTTATAGCCCATGTGTACAAACACAGCAGATGTTTTAGTGTGACCACTGATCAACCTCTGACAGTATGTATATTGATTTTGGTGAAGATGTCTTCACCAAAACAAAGTATATTTCACCCCACCCATTTTAAACGCTTTGGTGTCCTGTCATGAATGCGAATCAGAAATTTAGCTTTTTTCAAAAACATTTGATAACCAAACTCCTGTCATTTATTCTGCTTTGGTTTCAATCGATTAAAAAAAAAAAATCTAGAGCTAGTTTCCATCCATCCATTTTCCTTCAGCTTAGTCCCTTATTTATTAGGGGAACCCCCAACTATTCTGGCATATGTTTTACGCAGCAGATGCCCTTCCAACCGCAACCCAGTACTGGGTAACACCCATACACTCTCACATACGCCTCATACACTACGGGCAATTTAGTTTATCCAATTCACTTATACCGCATGTTTTTGGACTTTGGACCCAGACGAAACCCACGCGAACACGAGGAAAACATGCAAACTCTACACAGAAATTCCAACTGGCCCAGCCGGGACTTGAACCAACGACCTTCTTGCTGTGAGGTGACAGTGCTAACCCCTGAGCCACCATGCCGCCCTTAGAGCTAGTTTGCAAAAGAATACCCATACATTATGACAAAAGTGTCATTCTAAAATCTAAAACATTCATAATTTTTATGAATTAAGATGATGTGCTTTTTGATCACTATAGCAACACCATCAGACTGATCAAGACAAGCCTTGCTGACATTGTAAATAGTGTGGAAACTACCATCGCTCAAAGTTTTAAGTCTCTATGACTACTTTTAGTGTAGAATGATGATCTTTGAAAATCCTAACAAGCGTTACACACTTGCCTTGAACCCACCAATAAAAACTCCTCATTAAACCATAAATGAGTCCATCTCTCAAGGGTTTTATCTCCATATTTCTAATTTAACACAACCTAAAGGTGAGGATACCTGGTCACATGATATTCACATTTATTTTACCGTTTCAATTTTTGACGTCACTAATGTCACTGATGACTGAGGGCAGTGCAGTGAGCTAACATCTTGACAATGTAATGCCAGAGGATCTCATTATGCAACAGGTTCCTACTTCAGACAGCCCCAGGAGCACAGCCAGCATCATTAAATCAGAAATCCACTGCTTCTAACCGCTGATGCCAAACTGCTATTAGGTCAGAGGCAGAGAGCTCTGCTTTAGTTCTTAATGAAGAGCCATTACCGAAAAGAATCTATTGGAAACTGTACATATGAAACAAATCCAGACCAGCATGCAAGCTTTTACCATAATTAAAAGATGGCTTTTAGAGGTCGCCAGCTTTTCCAGTGCATCAAATTTGGGCTCTTACCTTGGCAGGTGAAGCATTTGATGTGGAAGTGGACGTGCTGCACTCGTACCACCTCTCCTTTACACAACTCCCGGCAGCGAAAGCAGTGGATTGGTCCGGAGCTCCGTTCACTGCTGCATGAGCTTTGCTGATAGGGTACTACTGGGAAACAGACAAAAAGGAATTAAGTACTGCAAACTAGAAGACAGGGGAAACACTATATATCGGTTGATATTAGACTTTTCATTTTTCATTGATCACTAACGACTAAATCAGCTATGTTATTGCTAACAAAAACAAACTACATGTTTTTAGATGTTGCTTAATTGTTTTAGCAATTTGCTAACACAATTTACCATGTTGCTAGCATGTTTTAATACAATGCTAGAATGTTCCAATTAAAATATATTCATTCATTTTCTTTTCGGCTTAGTCCCTTTATTAATCTGGGGTTGCCACAGCGGGATGAACCGCCAACTTATCCAGCATATGTTTTACACAGCGGATGCCCTTTCAGCTGCAACCCATCACTGGGAAACATTCATACACACTCATTCACACACATACACTACGGACAATTTAGCTTACCCAATTCACCTGTACCGCATGTCTTTGGACTGAGGGGGAAACCTGAGCACCCGGAGGAAACCCACGCGAACACGGGGAGAACATGCAAACTCCACACAGAAATGCCAACTGACCCAGCCGAGGCTCGAACCAGCGACCTTCTTGCTGTGAGGCGATTGTGCTACCCACTGCGCCCCAATTAAAATATAATAAATAAAAATACTATATATTTATTAATAATCATTTAAAGAAATTTTTCATTCATTAAAGAATATTGTATCTGCAGTATATAACTCCTGCATATATACAGTATGACCACGCACGCTGGTCTAATTTTACATGGGTATGACAATAGCCAAAAATACATTGAATGGGTCAAATTTATAAATTTTTCTTTTATTCCAGAAATCATTAGAATATTAAGTGAAGATCATGTTCAATAAAAATATATATTGTAATTTTGCTACTATATATCAAAAATATATCAAAATCCAGGTTTTGATTAGTAATGTGCATTGCACATCTATTAGACATATTTAAAGGCAAATTTCTCAGTATTTCGATTTTTTTAACCCTCAAATTCCAGAGTTTAATATATTAAACATACAAATATATAAATATAAAAAAGTGTATTATATAAATAAAGTTTATTATTCATTCATTCATTCATTTTCTTTTCGGCTTAGTCCCTTTATTAATCTGGGGTCGCCACAGCAGGATGAACCGCCAACTTATCCAGCACATGTTTCATGCAGCGGATGCCCTTCCAGCCGCAACCCACCACCGGGAAACATTCATACACACTCATTCACACACATACACTACGGACAATTTTAGCTTACCCAATTCACCTATACCGCATGTCTTTGGACTTGTGGGGGAAACCGGAGCACCCGGAGGAAACCCACGCGAACACGGGGAGAACATGCAAACTCCACACAGAAATGCCAACTGACCCAGCCGAGGCTCGAACCAGCGACCTTCTTGCTGTGAGGCAAACGTGCTACCCACTGCGCCACCGCGTCGCCCTAAAGTTTATTATGTTATATATAAATTATCTAAATATAAAAAAAGCTAAATATCCTAGTAGTAGAATCAATGGAAAGCTTATTTATTCACATGATTTCAGGTGATGTAAAAATCTCAATTTCGAAAAACTTGGTTTTGTGGTCCAGGCTCACATAATACTTTACATGCTAACCAACGCAGTGTTGATTTAAACTTGAGGTTTATTAATCATCTTCATGTTTTAGCTAAAATTACTTCACTTACACTTCACATACTAAAGCACTTCTGGAGACCTTTAAATGGTGCGTCAAACAGACTTTTATGTATTTGTTGAGTACACTGTGTTAAGACAAATGAGATGCATTTAGCATTGTGAAGCCAAAAATGTAAAAATGCTGTATCTGCTCTACAGTACTACGGTGTTCTGTGTTTGTCATTATAATCTGCCTGAGGGTTACCTAAATAATTTCTTTTGCTCTCTCTCTTTCTTTCTCTACACTGATGGTTGAAGGTTTGTGCTGATTGCCCTCCTATTAAAGATGCATAACAGCCATTCAAACACTCAGCCAGTGCATAAATCAATTACTGTGCAATCACTGTAGCAAGTGTTGTTCTCACTTTAGTCTAAACAGATTTAACTGGAGAAAAATGTTGAAAACAGCAAGGGCACATGCACTACCCTGATCTCCATTGTTTCAGCTACAATGCTGGCAGCAGGGCAGAACTGAGATCAGATTCATCAGCTCCATGTTCCTACTGCTCTCAGAAAAATAGAGCCAGGTGACAGCCAGAAACAAGTCATAAAAAAAGTGTCTGGCCTGGTAAA
Source organism: Danio jaintianensis (assembly GCA_903798115.1). NCBI lineage: Eukaryota > Metazoa > Chordata > Actinopteri > Cypriniformes > Danionidae > Danio > Danio jaintianensis. The sequence continues at coordinate 14,374,533 of CAIGQV010016735.1, read as the reverse complement.
GCACACTGGGAATGCGGTTTTAATGAGGGTTTTGTGTGCGTGGTGGAAAAGACAAATGCAATCAGTGAGCACAATGTGTTTCAGGCTGGGAAGTGATAGTGATCAGATAAAGTCGTGCAGGAAATTTGCTTATTTTTCAACAATAAATCACGATTATAGACGACGTGCCCTCACCACAACCTGAATGGATGGATTAATATTCAAATTAGCCAATAAAAATGACAGCAGAAAACCAATAAATAGTTCAAAATATTGAAATTACTAATTGTTACAAATGACTATACTAATTTGGTAAAATAAATGAAAAACAAAACAGTAACTAAAATCATTTAAAGTAAAATTAGGAATCATAAAAAAATCTGATAGTGAACATAAAATGGAAAATGCATATTATGGAGATTTACACTTTAAAATGTTATTAAATTAAATAACATTGCAAACGGCGACACGGTGGCTCAGTGGTTAGCACTGTCACCTCGCAGCAAGAAGGTTGCGGGTTCGAGTCCCGACTGGGCCACTTGGCATTTCTGTGTAGAGTTTGCATGTTCTCCAAAGACATGCGGTATAGGTGAATTGAATAAACTAAATTGGCCGTAGTGTATGTGTGTAAATGAGTGTGTATGGATGTTTCCCAGTACTGGGTTGCAGCTGGAAGGGCATCCGCTGTGTAAAACATATGCTGGATAAGTTGGCGGTTCATTCCGCTGTGGCGACCCCTGATGATTAAAGGGACTAAGCATCCCTTTAAGGAAAATGACTGAATATTGCAAACATTTAATCAAAATATCAATATGCAATAAATATGTAATATATTAGTAAAATAGACAACCATTTGACAAGTACAGCACATTTTCTGGCAGCAAATAATGGCTTGTTAGCTCAAGATTTTGTCAATGTACATGAAAAACTAAATACTAACAAAATATGTTATTTGTTGCAAAAGAAATTACATAGCCATCTCAATAATATCATTCAGAAAAACATTCAGAAGTAACAAATATTACTTTCAGATTGCTGAAGAATCAGAACACATTTAACAGTCAGTGTTATTAAATTACACAAAAAATATATAATATTGTACAAATAATTGCAAGTGCAATAAATACAAAAAAAAACATTGGTCAAGTTTCAGAAACATCATAAGGGGTGGGAGAAAATTTCGATGCATGATGATTGATTATTTCGTCAAACGATTCTGAATCGATTCCCAAATTATATCAAATGATGCAGTCCCTCACAATTGTCCAATGTGCCACCGGCTTTATAATCACTAAAGAAGCCAGACATTAATGTGATTGCACGGACATTGACTAAAGCACAATCATATGTATGACCATTACAGCACACTCCATTACAGATGAGTGAAGGCTTATGGCTTGTGAATGAATGTGATCTAGGCTTACTGCACAGTGTTGATTACGAATAAAGCATTACTATGTTAAAAAGCTTGTTTTATGCTTTTAGATGAATAGGCTACTTGTATCTTGCAAAATAACTAGTAAAATATTATTTACAGTCATCCTGGCATTAAAACTATTATGTTAAAATCTTCACTTGAGAAAAACAGCACTTTGGAAATAATTGAAAAATTTCACACGGCGGCACGGTGGCTCAGTGGTTAGCACTGTCGCCTCAAAGCAAGAAGGTTGCTGGTTCGAGTCCCGGCTGGGCCAGTTGGCATTTCTATGTGGAATTTAAATGTTCTCGCCGTGTTCGCGTGGGTTTCCTCCGGGTGCTCCAGTTTACCCCACAGGCCAAAGACATGCGCTATAAAAATTAACTAAATTGGCCGTAGTGTATGAGTGTGTGTGTGAATATGTAGTGTATGGGTGTTTCCCAGTACTGGGTTGCGGTTGGAAGGGCATCTGTGTAAAACGTATGCTGGAATAGTTGGCAGTTCATTCCGCTGTGGCAACCCCTAATAAATAAGGGACTGAGCTGAAGGAAAATAAAAGAATGAATTTCACAAGAGGGTTAATTAATTTGACTGTACATACATATTCTTCCTTAACATTTTCCTAATGTTATAAACAAATAAAAAAAATTTATTATCTCTCTCGGTTTTTTGGGGGGTTTTGTTAGGATATGACTGTTCTTCATAATTGTATGAAGTAATCTGGCATTGTTTTTTTTGTAATTTGGTAAAAAAATCTTTGTAATCTGGTATTTTTTTGGTTTGTTTGTTTGTTTGTTTGTTTGTTTTTTACAATCAAAGCTATTTGATCCAGAATATTTTTTTTTATAAAATATATATTTTTAATGATGCCAGTACTGTCATACAGAGATTCCAATCATTAAACAAAAGCATGCAAACTCTTAATTCTGGTTAAAATACACAGTATGTACACACACATACATTCATTTTGAGGTTTGCTACGGATTGCATTCAAAATTTAAACCAAATATCTGTGTGACAAACACATAACATAAACTAATAAAGTATCTGAGGGTGGAAAAGAGCATTTACACTCAAACAGACAATCTCTTATACACAAAGATCACTCCGCATATCATCAGTCTATCAGAATAGAGAGTTTCATTGACTTTTCTTCATTCGCAGCTGAAGAACAATGATCCATTAATGCTGTTATTCCTCCTCCAGTGGCTCAATCTCACACTGGTAATATTGTAAGCACTTATTTCTTTGGCAGAGTGAGCCGATTTCTGGCTGACTTCCAGTGCTGTTGTGAAGTCTGTGTGAGTGTGTGTTTGTGTGTGTGGCCTACGTTCTTTTGTCAGCGTAGAGCGCAGTATAATTGTGATGCTGTTAAAAGCAGATAACAGCCACACAAGAGCAAATATGAAATGTTTTGCAATATCACAAAACCAGGAGCATTTATGGTAATGTGCTTCCCCTAAAGCTTTGCTATTTCTTTGTACCTCAAAGACTGTGAGCTCCCCATAAGCTTTCACATACAATAACAGACAAATAAACAGAGGTGACAGCTCAAAAGAGAATAAACTACATGCCGTTAAAAGACAATATGTCTTTCAGGCATCATTCATCTGTCATTTATGGGTGGCTGTCACTGTGCTGGAAGCCCACCTGTGAATGAGGCCTGCGGGGGGGTGTAAACAGGTTGTGTAATCCCTGCTTTACCGCATGCACAGAGATCAGAGGAGGACACGCCGGATTAAAGTTTTCAATGAATTCTACATTGGATATCTATGGAATCAAGTTTCTGCCATAGAATGATTGATTGATTGAATGAATGAATGAATGAATGAATGAATGAAATTGGTGGTTCATTTAGCAACACCTGATAAAGCAGGGAAGAAGCTGAAGGAAAGTAAAGTGAGTGATAAATAAATAATAAATAAATAAATAAATAAATAAATAAATAAATAAATAAATAAATATAAAATGTTTTCTCTTACAAATGAGACTTTTTTTCTCAGAAATGCCAGTTTATTTCTAGTTGGATGATACAGACTTGCATATGAGTTTATAACTTAAAATGTAAAAAACATCAGAATTGTGAGGAAAAAAAGTTTGAATTGCAGGTTTGTAAATCCAAAAAACTCTAACAGTGACTTTTAAAAAAACTTTTCATCTATGTTTTATTATTTTTGTGTGTATATATCACAATTTCATGTTAGAAATTCCAAATTGTGAGACAAAAACTTGTAAACCTGCAACTGCAAGAAGTCACAAAAAAAGTACAATGAGATGAATTTGGAGAAATAAAATCTGAATCCAAACATGAGATATAAACTCGCAATTCAAGGATATAAATTTCTGTGCTTACATTTCGGGAATTTCTTTCTTTTTTCACAAAAACACAAACTTCAGGTCGTAAACTCAAATTTGTGAGTTATGAAGAGCCTAAAACTATCAGAAACGGTTTGACATGAAATTGGTTCAATATACAAATTCAGAGTTGTGAGATTCAAACACGCAAATCCGAGTTTACATCTTGCAAATCTGAATATTCTCACCTATCTCACCAGTTCAAGTTCAAGTTCAAACTCACAATTACATCGAACACTCAGAATGTTAGATCTAAACTTAAAATGCCGAAAAAAAGAAAACAAAAGCCAGAGATAAAAAGACAAATTTTCATTTCTTTATCCCATGACAGAAACAGGATTCCCTTTTATTCCCTTTCCAGTGTCTTTCATTCATGCTTTAGTGGAAAGTACTGCTATAACGAATGGTAAAATCTACATTCAAATGAATTCAAGTTCTAAAAAGGCCTGTCTATTAATAATACCGACTTCACGCTTTTCACAGTTCAAATACAAATAACAAGATCTCTAAATCCCAAAATAGGTCACTCCGAGTTTTCTTATCCTTTCAATGGCTTAAACATATGTAGCCACAAATTCCTCTTGGTTTGCAGAGAAAAAAAAGATTCAGCTTACTTATAAACATGAATGCAATAACAAGATAGATGAACAAAAAGGTAGATTCAGAAGCTTACAGTAGTAGCTTCAAAACACTAATGTTGCAATATACAGTATAGCAAATGGCCAGTAACATCCGGCTGAAGGTGTAAGGTGATAACCACAGGACCTAAGGAGCCGCAGCTATTTCTGCTCGCAGCGGAGGATTACAGTCACACAGGATTGTGGGAGAGTGGAGGTGACAAGGCTGATCTCAATTCCTCCATAGCCAGGCAGAAGAGAGGTGTAAACAAGACCTTGGCCAGACAGAGTCCACTTATCCTTCATAGTAATGAGCACTGGGTGAAGACCTTTAAATCCAGTGCTGGAATTAATGGCTAAGTAGCACTCTCGTTTCCTTATTAGGCAGAACGCTTACTTGTGATAAAAAATAATTCTGCACTAGAGAAATGTGGCTGCTAGCGGATTGGTTTACTTCAAATAACAATAACAAGCATATAACAAATAACAAACATATAAATGTGCGGCTGTTGATATACACATAAACAAAGCTTTGGGATGATAATGTGATGGATTGCTTTGCTTGATTAAGCATGTTATCTATAATATAAAATTTGATGTATTTAACTGCATTTAGTTTGATATTGTAAAAAATATGGTGTTTGTCTTCTGACTATATTAAGACATGTATGTGAACTTCAACTTCAAGTGTCTTCATATCCTTAAAAATTGTTTTCTAACAAAAAATATTCAGAACTGTGCAACATATTTCTCAAAGTAATATTTAATAAAATAAAATTAAAATAAAATAAGTCGGCGACACGGTGGCGCAGTGGGTAGCACGTTCGCCTCACAGCAAGAAGGTCGCTGGTTCGAGCCTCGGCTGGGTCAGTTGGCGTTTCTGTGTGGAGTTTGCATGTTCTCCCCGTGTTCGCGTGGGTTTCCTCCGGGTGCTCCGGTTTCCCCCACAAGTCCAAAGACATGCTGTATAGGTGAATTGGGTAAGCTAAAAATTGTCCGTAGTGTATGTGTGTGAATGAGTGTGTATGGATGTTTCCCAGAGATGGGTTGCAGCTGGAAGGGCATCCGCTGCGTAGAACATATGCTGGATAAGTTGGCGGTTCATTCCGCTGTGGCGACCCCAGATTAATAAAGGGACTAAGCCGAAAAGAAAATGAATGAATGAATGAAAAATAAAATAAATAAAAATAAAAATAAATAAATAAAATAAAACAAAATAAAATAAAATGTAAAAAGGATAAGAAAAGTAATTCAAAAAAAGAAGGGAGACAGGAAAAGGAAAATTCACATAAATATAGGGGTATAACTAAATGTAAGCAGTTCTTATTGTTAAAAATAAAGTAAAAAAAATAACAATTAAGTAATTCATTAATTAAATAATTAAAAAATAAATTAAAATAAAATAAAATAAAATAAAATAAATACTGAATTAATACTGAAAATGTAAAAATGTTAGGAAAAGTAATTCAGAAAAGAAGGGAGATACGGGTAATATGACAATAATTAATAACAATTAAGTAATTAATTAATTAAATAATTAAAAAATAAAATAAAATAAAATAAAATAAAATAAAATAAAAATACTGAAAATGTAAAAATGGTAGGAAAAGTAAAAGAAGGGAGATACGGGTAATATGAATAATTAAATAATATAAAATAAAGTAAAATAAAATAAAATGTAAAAACGAAAAGTAATTCAAAAAAAGAAGGGAGATAGGAAAAGGAAAATTCTCATAAATATAGTGGTATAATTAAATGTAAGCAGTTCTTATTGTTAAAAATAAAGTTAAAAAAATTACAATTAAGTAATTCATTAATTAAATATTTATAAAATAAAATAAAATAAATACTGAATTAATACTGAAAATGTAAAAATGGTAGGAAAAGTAACTCAGAAAAGAAGGGAGATATAGGTAATATGAATAATTAAATAATATAAAATAAAGTAAAATAAAATAAAATAAAATGTAAAAATGAAAAGTAATTCAAAAAAAGAAGGGAGATAGGAAAAGGAAAATTCACATAAATATAGTGGTATAATTAAATGTAAGTTCTTACATTCAGTTCTTATTGTTAAAAATAAAGTAAAAAAAATAACAATTAAGTAATTCATTAATTAAAATAATTTTAAAATAATATTAAATAAAAAATTTAATAAATTAAATAAAATTCAATAATACAATAAAATACACCATGATGTAACGAGAATTGTTTTATAATTGAATTGTTGCCTCTAAACCATAAATGAGTTAGCCTAGGATCTAATCCAAGACCTGTTTGCAGTACGTGGGCCTCTGGAGAAGCTGACCAAATTTGATATATGACTACAGCTACAGTCCAGCCAGCATCGCTGAACCAACAGGAGCTGAACTGACCCTGTCGGACAAATGATCACTCAAATAAGCCAAACCCAAGGTCAGACAGAATGAGGTCCGAGGGCCTCAAGGACTTGCTCAGGCCATCGATCTGCTCTCAGCGTTACTAATGACTCGGGATTTCAACTAAGTTTAGAAAAATGTGTTAGGTCAGGGTCATCTGATGCGTGTCACTCAGAGAATCATCAAACTTGATGGCTTCTACACAAAAGGATTTCTCTGATTATGTAACACACAGTGGCAAAAGCCTTGGGAAGCGAGACTGTAAACATTTACTTTTGACAATCAGTCAGTTGGATGTTAGCACTGCTCACTGTACTGAAAGACAGTACTAGGACACAAGAAACCAAACATTCTGAGCTTGGCCCACTAAAAGAGTCTGCCAAAATCTCTCTGAAAATAATCTGGAGACTACAGAGATGATAACTAACACAGAGGAGCGCAAATTCTGCCATCCTTAGCGGTTTCAAAAATAAAAACGCTGAGTAATAATGAAGAGATTGTGCCGAAACACTTATTAAAACTATTCCTTTGCAGGCAAATATTTGTTTGTCAAAAATAAGTGACTAATTAAGTAGCAAGATTTGTTTCTGTTGTTATAGCAAAGGAGCCACTATCCAATTAGCACATCTACAAGTAGTACTCTTTCCTTGCTTTCTACAACATATGCCTTGCAGATATTGTAGTGGAATAACACTTAGTCTTTCTACTGTTTTCATATCCACGCGGTCGTACATCAAAGACATTGCCCTGTATATATGTAAGCCAGGGGAAGTGCATGGAGAATTAAATCTTTAGAAAGGATTTGTAGGAAATTCAACCCTGATCATGATGCCGTTTTTTTCTCTTTTGTTCCCAGTGCTGCTACATCCTAACACTGCCCTACAGGAATGACAAATGTGTGCTGACGCTGGGCCGGACTGCACTCCAGATGGGATGAGAGTGTGTTTACGGTGCCATAGTGGGTCTACGTCTGCTGACACACTGGCTCAGATCAAATCAACTCCCAGGTAGAGCGTTTGCATTATGCAGATAGATGCTACAGAACATCAAAGCAGAGAGCAAGATATTTGATCAGCGGAGGCTCCACTATAACTGGGGTACATTTTTAGTTTGTCACCTCCAGTTTTTGGGAAATATTGATTCTACTGTAGGTGTTTCAGACAACCATGTAAAAAAATGTATTCAACCAAATACTCTCAGTAAACTTTCATCTATTATGGGACTATGTATGGTACTAGTGGAGCTGCGCTTTAATGGAACTGCTCTACAGTGTTTTTGTTTTCAGCTGCATTATAGTGAACTGAACTCTGACAACTGAACTGAAGCAGTTTTAATTTACTAGAACTTCATCTATGTTTGACACAATCTACATTGTAAAAGCGCTATAGAAATAAAGGTGAATTTTATTGAATATTACTGTATACCCACTAAGATTCCAAAGGACTGTTTTACTTAGAAGTACAATTTTGGGTCCCCCTATATTAAGACATTTTTAGTGAATATTATCATATTTTACTTTCTACTTCAGAAAAAAGCATTTCCTTGACATAATTCAGGACATACCTTGATAGGTTCTTTTTAGACACAAAATATGACTTTCAGCCACCATGCAAAAGCAATGTTTAACCAAACGACCAAACAGATGCCTCTGTCAACCTGGCAGTAAACTGTTAACTGTTGTACTCAATTACTTTTTTGGCACTGCCACTGAAGAACCTTAGTGATTTCCTTCAAAGAATCTTTCAGTGAACCTTTTTAAAACATTTATTTTTCAATAATATTATGACATTTTTGTTGTTGTTTTAGCAACCCTTTGTTTAATGAAAAAGGTTAGATTAACCCCAAATTAATTTTGTCATTCCAAACTCATAAAAAATTGTTAACCTTTGGTGCATAATTTAGATTTTTTTCAATGAAATAAAAAAAAAT
>CAIGQV010016735.1:14310393-14365458 GCA_903798115.1 Danio jaintianensis | reverse complement strand
TGTTGTGTGTGTGTGTGTGTGTGTGTGTGTGTGTGTGTGTGTGTGTGTGATTGATGTGAGGGATGCTGAGTCATGAATGCTGACACAGAAAGAACAGGGTAGGACAACTTCAGGAACCTCATTCTATCTAGACAGTCACACATTCACTGGCTGATGTTTCGGCACCTATACAGTAGGTTTATATGCACCTCCACTCTCCTTTTCCTATATCTACTGTAGTATTTACTAGAATCTTTAAGGCACTGAAACCCTTGAAATTCACTCTGCTGAAGGCAGGAGGATTAAACGAGAAAAAAAAAGAAAAAGACAGACAGAAACCACAAGGAATGGAAAAAAAAGATTGAGGGAGCGTTCCACTACTTGCTTGTTTGCCTGTTCCCTCAGTGGTGCAGAAAATAGAGGGCAGTTGATAATGGCAGTTGACCATAAGAAATCTAGGGAGCAGCAAATGAAGAGAGACCAAGTGACCTCTGTGTAATTGCTCTGTATTTTCACTCGCTCAAGGCTGTCATGCCCAATGTAGTGTACAACACGCTATTGTGCATTCAAATGCCATGTGTCAGGTTGTCAGGTAAGTTTGAGACATGGTATCAGATGGGCAATTCTGCCTTGCAGATTTCTAGAGTAAAACAGTGTGCTTACTGTATGTCATGATCTTTATGTGCACTTTCAACAAAACACTCCAGGTCTCTTGTGGACCATGCATGCCTGTTCATTTGTTGGTAGCTCTCCAGTCTTTTTTTTTTTTGCCTTTGCCACGAGACACAACCCGGCCACTGCACTCATTCACTTGCCATCTGTCTGCAGCTGAAAACACTTGCTCTCCATACGGTAGCGTGCTGGTGGCAGCCCCATCCCCAGCTGACAGGCAAAATGCTTTGAAAGAGTGAATAAAGCAAGCTCAATTGGCTGATGTGACATTGTTTTATCAGAGTGAGCTGGTGCCGTGAGCCGTGTGTCCTGAACTATGGGGAAAAATAGTAGAGGGATTAGTTTAGAGAGTGGGACATGTAGGCAAAGCTTGTCAATCCGCTCATCAGCTGAGAATGCAATTTAGCAGCTTGCTGCAAGAATGCAAACCGTTTCTAAATCACAGAACAGCAAGGCATTTGCCAAGTACTCATGACAAACAGAAAAACAGCCCAATGGCTGTGTTCTTAGGTCTCATAACTTTTCATAAAGGGATCATTATAAGATGCAGCAGTCATGCCCTTGCAGCATCAGCTGACTGAAGCACAAGGCTCAAAGGAGAACTGATCTCCAGCCTGATCTTTCACTGGCAATCTCGCACTGGTCTTTCATTCTCCGTTGGTGAGCATCTCCTCATCTGACAGATTTCTACAGCATGAAATCAGTAATAATGATCTCACTGATATGATTGGATGAGAGCTGAATGAATGCAACCAAGCGTATCTGACTGACATCAAACTGGACACACCAGTAAACAGAGTATCTTCTAAGTTGTATCAAGACATGTAGTTTACAAATGGGCATAAGCATTTTTTCCAGGACACTTTACTACATATTTCAAGATTAAGCCAAGTGGTCAAGCATCTTTTTGACATCTTCAACACAGAATTAAAAAGTAAGAGTAACACTTTTAAATTCAGAGCAAATGAGAGTCTTGTAACTTTGTAAAATAATGATGATAACAATTTAATTAATAATATTAATCAAAAATATTATCAGACTCATATATCTTATTTTATTATATTATACTATTTTTATACATTATTATATTATAAACAATTTAATTATTTTTATTATACAAACATTGTTATAGATTTTAATTCTGTTTTCTTCATCTATGCTGACTTTCTTTGGCACAATCTACACTGTAGAAATGAAGTTGAATTGAAAGAATTAAAATGCCCTATTAAGCGGGAACAACGTCTTTGGGACAGGTCAGGAGCAAGAGGTCAAACGCTTCAATTATATGGCAGCATAATGAGACCAATTGCTCTTATCTCACAAGGTCAATATAAAGTTTATTTCATCATAAGAATTCTATTGCCTCAAACTGTTTGCCATAGCATTTCATTCATCTTCGTGATTACCGAAAAGAAACAATGGCAAAAATTTACTCACCACTCGTGCTCATGATGCTGAGACAAAAATCCAAGAGTAGCTACAATTTAATATCCAGACAGCAGCGGTCGACTATTGTTCCACCGAATAAAATCCAGTAACTGAGCCTCAGCTTGAAGTCAGAGTCGAGCCGTCAGAGTGGGATACAAACTCGCAGAATAATTAACACAAATGTTAACGCTCCCAATGTGATTCCCGGATCACAGGAGGGCAGCGATCACCTGGCTGATAATGGGAACGGTAGGCTTAAAGTACAGCAGGCGGACGACCGGTCTCAAATAAAGCGGAATGTTGCCAAGTCACATTCCTTGATCTGCTGCCGTTTTCTCGGGTAAAGCAAGCCTGAGACAGTGTTGCGTACAGTGGACGAGGCGCTGTCACTGTACTCGCGCGCTCGCATCTATGGAAGCGCGCGCCGGGGTGACGTCACGCAGCGGACTGGAGCAGCAGCGTGTTTCTCGCAGCTCCGCCACACTGCGAGATTCGCTGATTATAACGGCAGCGCCCTCCGGTTTCGTCTTGTCTCTTGCAGCGGATTTGAGGTGTGAGGTCACGCTGGGGGAAAGTTGAAGGGTAGGGTGGGTTTTCGCAGATTACGGCATTTACCGTGGGCTGTGTGGATGTATAGCGCCCTCTTATGTAGGCACGGTGCAAATAGACACAGCAGACAAATTGGCTTAATTTAGAAACCTGCCCGCCAACAAAAGCTTCTTATTATGACCATAATTACCCGTTTAGAGGAGAATTGCGCGCCAGGAAAAGAAAATGACCATGCTTTATATGTACTGTATATTAAAAAGAATATAATTAAGTTGCCTAATGTTTAGTCATTAAATAATGTTGATTATATTCTATGGGTTATATAGTCTATACAATATATTGACCTTATTCTTCAATGCGGAAGTGCGCTCGTTTTTGCGATTGTTGTAGAACTTCCGATTCAGTCGCCTATGGGAGAAATGACTAGGAATACTAAACGGCAGAAAACGGTCAAACAAGCTGCTCTACAAACAAGTGTTTGCATGACTATACAGACAAAGTAGAATAATATAATAAGAAAATATCAGTTTGCAACATCAAGCAGCAGAACGAGCCGTTTTTAACGTCTAAAAATGAATGGAAGTGAATGAGACCGGAAGTCTCGAGCCAAAAAGATTCAAATGGCTGCGCCCACTCATACGTGAAGAATAAGGTGATCAGGCGCTTTAAATGAAGGCACATATGATAAACATTTAATATAATAATAGAATCAGTTTAATATTTAAACATAAAATAACACGTAAAAGGCATTTAAAATGAAAAATCTATAGGCATACAGGCTACATATTTTTTTTTATTATTTATCTAATTTATAATTATAAAACAACTGTATGTGACCATAACATACAGTTAACTATTATTTCCTATTATCATTACTATTAACTACTATTAATACAACTATTATTAATAAAAAATAATACAATACAAAGTATGATTAAGTAATGTTTATTCATATAGACTGTAGGCCTATAAGAAATAAAAATGTAGATCAATCTACAAAAATTTTAATCTGCAATGTACATAAATCTACAAAAATATAAAAAAAATTAAATATGATTATTTTGGATATTACGAAATGGTGTAGGCTACTGAAACCTTAACTGAACAATGTTAACAAAACAGACAACGTATGTTCAATAAGACTACAGAAACTAAAATAAAGAAAAAAACAAACAAACAAAAAAGAACAAAAAATTAACTAATTGAGTTTTCCCTTACATTGAACAGTATTTGTTATTTATTAATTTAATGTTTTAAAAATAATTTTAAATCAAGGTCACTGGAGAAAAACCTCTTACCTTGGCAATTTCACAATTATTTTACTCGTGACATACACTAGTAGTCACTCTTTCACCACTTTACAGAGCTCTGTCTATTGCACAGCCAGCCCAGCATATATTCCTTTGTGAAAGAAAGAAAAAACTTCACTCTGAATACTGTTGCCTACAGAGAAAAATACAGTATGAATGACTTTACGCCAGTGCTATTTAAAAAAAAAGTAATAAATCACATTTATAAGTTCTCTGTTTGTTCATCACAATACATCATCATACACCCACAGAACTTGGTAAATCCTCTTTTAATACTATTTTTATTCAGAATTAATAAAATCCTCAGTGTGTGTGGAGACCGACAGGCAGTTAGATTTAACAGGAAGTCTCTTATTTGCAGGTTGTTCTCTTTGTGTGTGTGTGAACCTAAAGGCTGTGTGAGTTAGGAGTATTTTACTGTCATGTGTATACAGAAACAAAGGCCAAGAGGAAACGGTACAATGGAGGGATGTGACAGGCGCCTCGCACACTCTACATTTCTTCCTCTCCCAGTCTGTCTATCTCACTCTGGTTGCTCTCTTTGCCTGACCATGTAGTGCTCTCAGCCTGACAGTCAGATATTTTGACAGGGCCATAAGGTTCGTGTCTGAGACAGACAGTGTAAGCAGTCAGCATTGTTCTGCCTGCCAGCATCAGCACTTTCCATCTGTACGAGAGAAGTATTTCTTTAACATGTTGTTACGTTTTAGTTAATTGTTTTTCCATTTTGAATATCAAATTAAATTTTTCAATCTATAACCTACTGATCTTTTGTTAAACAGCCTATTTAGGTCAAATCATTATATCAGCCTATTTAGGTCATATATGTGTTAGGCATATACTGTTTATCATAATACAGTCATTAAGCATAATTAAACTGAATGGCTCACTCCACACAATTGTGGTATATTTCATTTGCAGATGTTTGTCACATAATTTTACAGCCTGCATAGCTTTGATTATCATTTTACAGCCTGTATATCTTTACAGGAGTGTGCACACAATGTTTATTCATTTATTTTCTTCTTAAAGCCATTCCATCATATATGACTATATTCATGATGAGAAACAATTAATCCAGAGATAAGTATTTCTTATACACAATTCTTCCTTACAAGTAGAATGAGAGACAATTTGGAATCTTCATTTCACCTAACCTACTACATATCTTTGGCTGTGTGAGGAAACCAGATTTTACAACCTGCAGATCTGCACAGGAGTGTGTACACATTAATCTGAACCAGGAACATGTGCTGTGTGTTTTTCCCACATGAAACAAATACTATAGTAATTTAAAGTAAATAAATACTATAGTGTTTTTGAACCATTCCATAGTAAAGTGTATTATACTGTATTTACAACACTTTGTTAATCAAGCATATACTGTAGTATTAACTATAGTCAACTGATAATCTGTAATACTGTAGTATTTCGTTTTTACTACAGTAAACCGTGGGGTATTTTAGTATAATATACCCTATAGTAAAAAAAACTACAGTATTGGAGAATTTGTTTATATTACTATAGATGTTGTGTTATCATAGCAATGCTATGGGTTAGCATAGAATAGAATTACGACAATAGATTAAGTATTTTTCTGTAGTATGATTATTTCTGTAGCATTTACTATTATAAATTCCTAGAATATTTTATTTTTCATATGGGCTGGCAGATGTCCCAACAACATCCTAAAAGACGCTGACAACAGAAAGTAGCTTAGCCGACAACATGTAAGAAACATGGTATAAACATGACAGCAACATCTTAAAATATTCTAGCACCTTGTTAAAAATGTATTAGCAACATGCTGTTAATTTACTAAAACATATTACATTCAATGTGGGCGACATGGTGGCACAGTGGGTAGCACGATCGCCTCACAGCAAGAAGGTCGCTGGTTCGAGCCTCGGCTGGGTCAGTTGGCATTTCTGTGTGGAGTTTGCATGTTCTCCGTGTTCGCGTGGGTTTCCTCCGGGTGCTCCGGTTTCCCCCACAAGTCCAAAGACATGCGCTATAGGTAAATTGGGTAAGCTAAATTGTCCGTAATCTGTAATACCGTAGTGTATGTGTGTGAATGTGAGTGTGTGGGTGTTTCCCAGTGATGGGTTGCAGCTGGAAGGGCATCCGCTGCGTAGAACATGTGCTGGATAAATTGGCGGTTTATTCCGCTGTGGCGACCCCAGATTAATAAAGGGACTAGGCATGGGACCATAACCGTTTTCAAGGTATACCGTGGTTTGGAAAAGTCAAGGTTTTAAAACCGTCAAAATGTTCTGCTATACTGTGCCTAAGGTATGTGCAAGATTTTCAATTTTTTTATTTTTAGGACAACAGTATCTCCAGCAGAACATATCTCCAAAGATGCCATTTTAAATTGTAAAAAAAAAAATCTGTGTTTTATAAACTAATAAAGACAGCAGAAGTCATTAATTCATTTTCATTATTATTTTAAATGTTTCTTAAAATAAGATATATTGTGTTCAAAGGGGGAAAAGTTTTAGTTTTTTACCCAGACATTTAAAAAGAACATATTTTAGAGCAGTAATTACAATATGTGAAACCGTGATATTTATATCCAAGGTTATCCTACCGTCAGAATCTTATACCGGCCCATGCCTAAAAGGGACTAAGCCGAAAAGAAAATGAATGAATGAATATTACATTCAATGTGCTAACAACATGGTAAAATATGCTAGAAACACAGAATTTCATATCCTGCATGTAACTTTACTAGAGTGTGCACACAATTAATCTATAGCAGGAATATGTTTTTGTGTGTTTGTAGCGGATGTCGTGATCTGTACTGCTAGGCAGGGCACTGGATTTACCATTGTACTAAAATATGACAGAGTGCACAACAACAGGAAGCTGCTCTTCCTTAGGGCAGTGGTACAAAGGGGCACCGGAACGCAATGCCTCTCTGAACTACCCCCACTGAGTTCTGCCCTGAGGTACATTTACTAGTCTGAGCCTTATTGGCCTTTTATTAGTTTTGGTATACAAAAAAATGCAGTTTGTACGTAGGATCTCTGTCAAGTATAAGCTCACTCAAATTGGAAAGTTTTGACCCTATGACCTTATGAATTTCTTTTATATTTTAAACAATTCAATATATACGAATCTTAAATTATACACAAGGATTTTATTAATGGGATTGTAGACTGATTACTAAAGTATGAATGATGATGTATACTGATATTTCAGCTGTTATTTACTGATAAAGCTGTTTTTCTACAACTGTGTGTAACACCCTTTAGTTGCTGCTGTGTTAAATGATAGATCAGCAACAAGTACAAGAACCTGGTATCATCTGCCTTGTCTAAAAACCATGTTTCAATACAAAAAGCTTAGATAAACAGCAAAAGATCATTTTGAATTTATCATTGTCAACAATGGCAGTCCAAATGAAGCTTGTGGTCAAAGTTGTCTGTTCGCTAATTTGCAGGAATGTCCATATAGATGGCAAAGAGGCATTTGCAGGTCTCTTCAAATCAGATTTAATCTTTGAAATGCACACATTGCTTGAATATATTTTTGCATGCTAATTACCTTCCTTTTATTATTAAGTGCCAATTCCCTCTACTAACTACAGTACTGGCTTATTACCTGCCTAGTATTAAAATATTGGCTGTTTCTTAGTACTTATAAAGTATGATCTTAGTCTACATCCCCAATCCAACCCAATACTTAAACTTAATTATAAATAAGCAGCAAATTAGTAGTTTATTGAGCTAAAAGTAATAGTTATTGGTTTGTTAATAGCACCTTAAAATACAGTGTGACTGAATACTTAATATTTATTTATTCTGGGTCCTAGAAGACATCAAGCACAAACATCACTCTGCAATGATGGTCATATTAATAAAGCAGTAAAATTTCTCATTCCCATGCTCAAACAAGATGTTTGCAAATGAATCTTTATACTGGACCCACATCCATTTAATAGATTCAGCAAGAACAATCAGAATGCATTATGCATCATTACCTCATTTCAACATCATTGCATATGTGCAAACCTTTCCAGTTTCATTTTTCATTCTGATCAAGTGTTTATATGTTCCCTCGTTTGTATTAGAACAGGTTTATTTCACCACTCTCAATCCAACTGAAATTATAGTTTTGAGGTGCTTACATGAATCATTTATTCCGATTAGACTTTTAAATTGATTTTATGCACCATGCATCTACTGAGCTGATCTTGAGAATCAACTTTCAGATTCAGGAGCATATAAAATGATTATTTGTTAATACTCACTGGCACAATGGATTAATAGTTATAAATATGCTAACCAACAGATGTGCTGTGGAAGCCGTCAGCTGCTTGTTTTGTGTGCCATGTTAATGCCGTGACTATGGTTTGGGCACATGGCCTGCTGGCTCCACCAGTTGTTGGGGTTTTGATTCTCTATCATTGATGTGGTATGTAATCCATTTACCCACACCATCTGAGACCTGTGGCCACTGTACTGCACAAAGAGCCTTCTTTCACAGGCCAGTCACATGTCCAATCCCATATATCTTCCCAGGGTGACTTTTGTAATGACTCAATAACAGTCCTTAGAACCTGGAGTGTTTTCCAGGGTTTATATTTAACCAGGCCAGAAAAGCAAGAAATGACTAGCTGAGCCAAGGCCCTGTCTGTTATCTGACCTACTGACGAGACTGAGCCAAAGGAGCACGGGGAATTCTTGGAAAAATAAATAATAATGATTTTAAGAAACTCTTGATATCTTTACTCAAAGTACAATGTGAACGCACATACACACATGTCTGAATGTTTCCCTAGAAATGCTAAGGAAAGCACCTTTGGAATGTGAGCAAGAGGGCGTATTTGACTGTAATGAAGCTGATAGCAACTCTAGAGGCATTTTGTTTTGCTCTATGAAAAAACAAGTCAGACAGGAAGGATTACTTTTTTCATCAAACAAAAAAAAAAACATTCATATTTCCTTTATATTTTGTAGGTTTTCAACGAAACGAAAACTGGTTGGATTAACGATGAATCAGATATTCAGTATTTGCTTAGTCATGAAAGTAAAAATATTTGTCTGAATACTATCTATCACCTCATGAACAGAGTGAACACCTTCTGTGTGGATTTAAAGTCCAAATAGATCAAGGAAATAAGAGAGCAGGTCTCAGAAAGAGAGAAAGAGAAACAGAGAGAAAAACACACATATCATTTAGGGGAGGAGTTTACATACTCAGCAATAGCTCTACACTCATGCCACAAGGAGACACACATACACACACACACAACCCTTGTCCCTCCTACAGGAGCATTATGGATTATTATGGTTAGTTTTAGTAAGTTTTAAAAGGAACTCCACTGAGCTCGTGTACTGACAGATCTATGAGGAACGAACACACAACCGGGAGTCAGCAAGTCAGAGGTACGCTCTTTCTCAAGAGACTAAAGTGCATACAGGCAACTGTGTACTTAGTTTGCATTCCTGTGTTTTTAATTTTCAAGTTTTGAATGGAAGTAGGACAAGTGGTTGAAATATATGTACTTTTTAAGATTCTGTTGAGAATATTTGGTTGTCTCTGCTTTTCATTTACATAGTTCTTCTCTGTGAGAGTCTGTCTCTTAAAACATAAAACATTTTCCTCTAATAATATGCCAGTCTTTTCACCAACTATATAAGAACTTGTTTTTCACACAGTTTAATAGTACCAGCATGTGCTGCTTGGGCTTAGGCGACATGCTAAACTTAGAGTCTAGACTCTTTACTCGGGTTACAAATCTAGCCTGTTGTTTTCACTGACATCCACACACTGTGCCAGTAACCCAGAAAGAGACCACTAACTTAACCGTCACCAAGTGCACAGGACAGTTCACCTCCTTTGTATCACATTCAGTAGGGAATGTGCTGCCAGGCTTCAACAGTTACTACTTTCACAACATTAGGTGTGTAGTTATCAGTATGACACCTCCACACAAATGGTTTTTAGCAAAGTATGTTTCACATCGTTCCCAGGGTATGAATTATGAAGTTTCAAACCCCCAAATGGAGGTTAAACCAGAAATTTGGGGAGCATTTAATATGGTATTCACATACAGTGTACTGTATCAGTAGTGTGGTTACTCGATTTCTCAGAATAGAAAATGGGATGGACAATTTTATAATCTTTTAATTATGTTTCTACAGTTGGGATATTAACATTTAGAGGATGGCTCATAAAATAGATGTTGGATCATAAAACATTGTTTTCAAGACTGCTCAAATAAAGAGACACCACTAATGAATATTAGAATGATGTATTATAATGCATATTTTCTGCAAAAGCACCAGTCTATTCATTTTTTCTTGTCAAAGAGTTTTGAATACTGAATGACTTTCTTGAGGTAAATATAATTTTTTGTCTTTATATTTTTTGAGGGTTTAAACACACATTCAGCAATTGCACGAGACACAATACATTTTATGAAGTTTTACTGTTTCTTTCAACATACCTTAAAAACATGAGTGTTTTGACCTTTACATAACTATAGGTAATTACTTTCGCTTCCAACTTGATCCAACAGTGATGCTGTCCTGCCTTGAAGTCCTGCCTTGCAAATTAATTAATATGGAAATGCGATTGGATGGTGATTTTGTCTTTCAAATTATACTAACACAATTGGCTCCCACATATTAGGCTATTTTGCATAACATAAGACTACTGCTAGAACTCACCAATGTCATATTAAAAAATATGAAATAAGGGACAAATGCTGGGACACTACAATACAGTATAAATATGGTATTGTCATGGGAAATTGGGATTTTGGTCACCCTAATCAGAATATATTAATATTAAATTACAGGCATATTTTTGAAAAACAAACATTTTTTTCAATTCAGAAAATAAAACTTATGCAAAAAATGTTTTCAAATGAATGTGGTCAGTGTTGTTACAATTCAGTATCAACTTAAATTTTCATAGGCTTGTCAATGATAACTACTTTTTGTTGTGCGTTATATTGCACCAAAATTAATTGTGATAATATCATTGTCATTTTAAGACCATTTTACGACACTTATCACTATGTAATGACTATGACAATATAATAGCATAACAATGAAAGTACACTTTCAAAGTACAGCATTTTTATTCTTAAGAATATTTAGCTATTACTGTACATTTGCTATGACATACAGTAAGTCTACAAAATACAGTAATTAAAATTAATGTATATATTTTTTTCTATGACATTGCTTTAAAAAGTAGCAAGTGTATAATTCACACACTGGGTGTTCCCACAGCAAAAAGCTTGATTATGGAGGAGCAAATTGCTTCAGTTTTTTTCGCTAAAGCACAGAGAGATTCTCTGTGAGAGTTATGGAGGTATGCTGAGAAATGGCTCTTGGCTGTTTACCGCTGCTCTTGCTCACAAGATCTCCACAGACTCAATTAGAATCTGACTGGGTTCTCTCTTTACAAAACACCACGATGAGCAAAATTACTCTATATAGACACTCTTTGTTATGCCCCAAAACAGAGACAGTGTAGTAGTGACAGGGAGACAGTCAGATGGTAGCCTATATTAAAAATACTGAGAATACTATCAATGTGATTTGAATATGCTAAACATTTTTGAACATCACGCTAAATACATGTAACACCAAAACAACATATTAACAGATTGTGTACATCCAAAGAACCTGGATGTTTGCATACATCCAAAGAACCACATTTTAAACAACATTCTTGACAAAAATAGAAGCTAAAGTGTCACTCATTAACCAAGTTCCTGAATGATTCCGGGTTTTTAACAAATCATGAGGCATTAGCTATAATTGCCGATTCATTAAGATAATCACTTTCTGCATTCTTGAATAAATATGTTGAATGAAACAAAAATCGACAAACGAAGAAACTGTTTTAATAAAAGAATAAATTATTTGCTTGTAGGGGAGTTACTCATTGGCACTTACTATACAATAGGTTTTGTTTTCATAATTTTGTATATCTAATATTTTTTCCATATTTAATATCTTTTGCATTTAAAACATTCATGTCATTTAATGTTATAATGCATTTAAGGGACGTTTAGTTGTAGCTGCAGTGTAAATGTATCCATTCAATTTCTGATAGAGTCCTTTTAAATATATCTAAATGGCAATACATAAATAAAAAGGGCTTCTGTGCAACCTCTGCAGTACAAAGATGTTGATAATTTAATTTGATTGGAAACAGCCTTATGATTTTTCATTATTCTAAATGGGATTTTTAAAATAAATGTAAGAACTTACATGAAGAGAGATTGGTTCATTATAAATGTTTAGAGAATTTACCTATTCAAATTTTTATATGAACTAAATATTTAATATATCCTTTCAGTAGGAGTAGATTTTATATCAACAATCAAGTGCTTTTTCCTTATCAGAGATACTTATATATATATAAAAATTATTGATTTCTGAAATGATAGAAGTAATATAGGCCAAGATAGTAAGATAGTAAGTAAGATAGTAATGAGGCCAGACAAAGAGAGCTGTGCTTTTCAATTTAGAAGCTGTCAGCTCTGTTTTCACAACAAGAGAGAAAAGTAAAATTTAATATCACTAAATAAAAAACTATAGCACATATACTTGCAGTGAGCAATGGCCACAAAATCACTGGGCCTTTTGTCTCTGTATGTCAGCGTTGTGAGAATGCTGCCACTCTCACTTTCCACAAGAACCCCTGGCACAGAAAGGCACTGACCAGCCCACACAAACATGCCAGCAGTGCTTCAGAGTGCTTCACTCATCTGCAGAGTGGACGCACAGAGGAAAGGGGAGAGAAGCAAACAGATGGAACTTAGAAATGAGCAGTAGAGAGAGTGCAGTTTATACACGAGAGGAAAATGGAAAGGAAGAGAGAGAGGGAGAGGAGTGACTCTATCGATAAGTGGATCTATAGCCGAGCGGGCATTATTGAACCTGAGTTTAGAGTCGGCTGTGTACACCATGGCATGCTGCTGCTGCTGTCCAGTTCCATGCCTCAGAAACTGCTTCTTGTTTTCAGGTTGGTCCCACCCTGGCTTTCATAGATTTTTGCCATGAGAAGAAAGGGTAACTTTCACAGGGAGACATCACAGTGTTTCTGTCAGTCATGGGTAATAGGTTTACCCATGAAGGTAATGCAGGATGTGTACTTACTTTAGGTGGCCGTTATTGTGTGCTTTGTTGTTTTGTATAATGCCTGTTGTGACTAATTACTGTACGTGTTGTTGCTGTGTTAGCCATTGGTATATTGTTTTGCTGTTTTTATATAATTTACTAGCAACTGTGAACTAATAACTAGCAAATACTGCCCTTTTGTGATAAAAGATTGCATCAATTTAACAATCCCAGAGGACTTGTTGTGCCAAGTTTTAGGCCGATATCAATACGTTTTATCTCGTTTGTCAATGTTTGCATGCATTCCCTTTGATTTGCACAAGCTTTCATTATTTGAAAGCTGTGATTTTGATATAAGTTTAATGTTCATTTAATTAAGCATTTACCCTAAAAGCTTCAGCTTGACATATGGCTATTTTAATAACGCTCCCCTAAACCTCACCCTCCCTTTTAATAGCGATATCGCCTGCTGAGCTCGATGCCTTGTGGAATGACCCTCCATACACTTTAGCAGCCGTCAGTGAGCTCTTTCCACCCAATGATGCCATGACAGCTGGTAAGAGGATTTCTTGAGTCATGCATGAGTGTTTCAGAAATAATATGACTAATATGATTCTATTGCAAATGTGTTTACGTTGAACACATTACACAAACCAGCAGTTTGGAACATCCTTTCTCTTTAACGAACAAATCTGGGAAATTCATACTCGTCCGGAGAGGAGGAAGAGGCTATTATTTAAACCATCTGGATCATATTTATAGAGCCATTATGATATGGCTAGCACTTCCTGTTTATGTCCGCACATTTACGAGCTTGTAAACACAGCTCTGATATTTTTATATAGATGCTAATTAGTACTTGTATCATATTTTGGAATGAAGAACTACTGTATTTGATGAAGCCCGTTTACTGTAAAATCAAACATGCTGCAGGAAGTGCAGAACTAACAAAGGGAACTTTTCACTTGTCTTTAAATGTTCTGTAATTCTTCAACCATTCATTTTTGCTTTTCAGTAAGTTTACAGATTGACCATAAATATATTCATACAGTAGTTCTGGCGTATTATTAAAGCTGACCAAACTACATATCAATTGCATTTGAGTTCTGTAAAGCTGTGTTGACCCCGGTTTCCTTTGTTTTGCCACTGGAGATGAGGAAGCGGAGGCCGAGGTGGAGGCAGAAGGCATAAGCAGAGAGATTTACTGGAGGAGGAAGGAAACGTTCAGCGGAAGCAGCACAGTATCTTCAGCAGGAGAACGCCTCTCTCCAGGTATTTGCAACTAGGATCACTGTGTCCTGTAGACCTGTGTGAGAATAATGGCCTCCATCTACATAATGGCCTTTAATGGCTGCACTCCTTAAGCACACTCAGCCAAACTTCCTTAATGTGAACACTCAGCCTCTGCCCTAATGGTATATCTTTAGTGATGTGGTCAATCATAGTGCTGTCCCTGCAAAAAAAACAACAACATATGGGTTTGTTACTAACGCCGTGATGTTGGACGGCAATAATCACACCCTACATCACAAGAGCTTTCCTGTTACTGCTCATGTAACTGATCGTAAATCTTGGCTACTTTGTGGTGGCTACTTAACTCAAATTTGTTTTGCTTTGTTCCTTGGAGATGTTGTTTTGTTGTTTAGCGGGAGGTGGCGATCTAGTGTAGTACCTGACGATGAGCTTCAAGAGGCACTGCGTACAAGACTCCGGGTAGTAGAGAGCAACAGCCAGGATGTCGTCCAGCTCTTCAAGGTCAGACATGGATGTACTGGCACCATTATGAACTTGTTACTATTGATTACTTAAGTCATTTCAATCTTCATTACATTTAGTTCTTGCTGATATTGTACACACAGGATCTGTCTGCACGACTACTGTCTGTTCATGCGGAGAAAGACAGCTTTGTCATCACCTTTAAGACTGTCGAGGAGATCTGGAAGTTCTCCACTTACCTGGCACTTGGTTGGTGTCAATCAAATGTTCTGGTACTTCTACTCAACATCAATAATTCTGTATACAATTTAACTTAATAAATATTTATTTTATATGGTAGGATATGTAGCAAGATGCCTTGAGAACTTTCTTTGTGACCAGTCATTCTGGCTGGACCCTGCATTGCTAAGCGATGTGGAGATTTCTGTAACAGTGGATGAAGACCACTTAGCTACTCTTTACTTGGGACTTCTGCTACAGGAAGGTAAGGATTTGTCTACTATTGTAATATTTATCCAAAACAGTCCCTTACATTTTGACTCTGTCCTCTACTTAAGGTCACAGCCAAAAGGCAGACAAAACATGTTAAAAAACATCATACTGTATGGGTCAAACTGTTCATGTTTTTCTTGCATTAGCTTAGGAATCAACTTGTTGAAAACAGTTAAAGAGTAATTCAAGTGAATTAACTTTTGAAGTGGATCTTCCTAGAGTGGATTTTCCTTAAACAATATTGGGTGTTGCGCAATAGTTTTAGGACAACTTTGATAAAGGTTTGAACACACTTTAAACGTTGACTATTGTTTTGTACAGGAATAAGCTAGTAACTAAGGTCTCATTACCATTTCAGGTACATTCTTTGGCAAGACTTTATATAACAATGACTGCAAAGAGGAGGAAGAGGAGCTAACCTACAGGAGGAATGACCTGGTCATGGTGAAAGACATAGGACAAGAGGCCATATGGGAGGGTACACTACTGTCAACAGGCAAACATGGTCTGGTGCCTGTGCATGATATGCAGCCTCTGCCTTATCCATTTTATCAGTAAGTGACACTGACTTTCTAAGCTCATACAGGATGTTTTTTTTTAAGACAATTTTAACTGAGATTTGTCAGGCTGAATGGGTACTGTTCTACACGTTCTCATATAGAAATAAATACAGTTTTTAATATCTTTACAAATACACACTGTTCTTTCTAGATGGTTCCTTAGGAAATATCCAGGAAATGCAGGAGGAATTTCAGTTACAGAAGGCCTCTTTGATCATCCTGTTGGTGAGATTCTTCTCTATCTACCTGGAAAACCTATTCTCAAGATAAGCCTTAAAGTCTGCATGAACTGGAAGCTGTAACTATTTTTTTCCATATTGTGACAGTGGGTGTGGCTTGTTTTTCTACTGCGAGATGATTGGATGTAATAAAGAATGCATTTCATTCAGAGAGGTTTTACAACCTAACAGACACCTCCTACTTGCCATTTCTGTTTGTTGTCACAGTGCTGTAAAAAACTGACAGTTGGAGTAATCTGAAAATTTAACTGAAAACAAACAGGAAGTGGATTTTCAAATTTCAATTAAAGATTGCAAGGGCAAACATTTTTTTTCTTAATGACATGCACAGATGAGTTGTTCACCACAAAACTATAGCAATGTGAGCTAACAAAATCAATATGGTTCGTTTTGATTTCATGTGTACTTTAAAAGGGGATTTAGTAAATGATAAAATCAGTCACTAGACTGTGCACAAGTTTAAACAGAATAGTTCTTTTAAAATGATGCATCATGTGTTGTCCATTTACTTCCATTTTAAATGCCTTACATTGATTTTGTCTAGATTTAAAGAAAATGAAGGATGCATCAACACTACTTTTGCGTTAATTAACATTGAGCCACAAATGCCAGCTGAGTTTCATTATTGAACCCTGATTTTTTTGTTTAAAAATGAATCAACAAAAAATTGCGTCAATACAAACCCTGTCTTCTCCTTGCTTCTCTTTCAGTGGTGGGGACGTGTGTGGCAGTAGTGGACCATTATCCAGTGGTGAAAGATGAGCTGCACTTAAGCATAGGAGACCAAATCAAGATTGAAGGATTTCTTTTCAATACTCTAAATATGTTCATAGGAAGACACCTCACCAGTGGAGAGATAGGATTTGTTCACAAAGCCCATGTAAAACCAGAGAGTACTGAGAGACTGTAAGTAAACAGTTCCACTGTATTTCCTGTATTTATATTCATAGAGTCAGCGTGTACTCAAACAAATGACCTTCTCTTTATTTTGCAAAACCATTTATCTAATAAGCCTCTCGATGATACTGACATACCAATTGAAGGCAACCAGCTGGCAAAAGCAATTTTATTCTGTTGACCTTTGTTGAATGTGCCTCTGTCTAGCTGGGGGTGATGAGGGTGTTGGAAGGGGGGCTAGTGGAGTTATGTGATGATGTGATGAAGCGACCCGAATGAGAGTCATGTGGATGATAATGTTGTCTTTGTTGGCTTTGCACAGCAATGGACAATTGGTCTTTCTGAGTGAGGAGGAAAGGACGACCCTGTCTAAACTTAACCCCTGCCTTGAGCCCTGCCAGTCAGATGTACTGACAAATCTCTTCTCCACTGACATAAGCACTGTGTACAGATTGGGTAAGAGATGATGCATTGTCTCTCTGTGAGACCTTAAATAAACTTAGAGCAATTCAGCAGTAAAAAATTCTGTCATCATTTACATACCATCCAGAAGATGAAAGAAGAAAGATGTAGAAAGACTTTCAAACAAGTTTGAAATAACATAAGGCTGGATATATGATGGCAGAAATTATAAGTTTGGGTGAGATATACCTTTCAGCTGTGACAAATCTGTATTTGTTTCTCTTTCAAACTGCAGACAGACTTGATGATTCTGATTTCACCTACATCAGAAACCACCCAATTCCAGGTAAGCCTAGCCATCACCAGTTTTTGCACACAGACAATGCCTTATCTACCTCATTCCTAATTTTCTTCTTTTTTCATTGCATGTTTATTACAGTATGTACTATAAAATATTCTGAAATGTACACTTTGTGTAACCTGCAGAAAAGAAAACCACAGTAGATCAAAGAAAGAGCACTATGTCTGAAAAGAGTGATGCAACTCCTTACCACTCATCCCCAAGGCAATCATTCTCTGCCTCTCGAAATCATCTTGACAGAGACTCTGAAGTCCTCTCTTTCAGCCTGGAGGATACCTTCCGAGAAATGGATGAATATGAGGAAGACCCTCCTAACTTTATGGATGAGGGTATCTGGGAGACTGAAGAAGCTGAGAGGTGTGACCCAATCCTGACCCTCCTCAACCTGGAATATTTCCAAGAAACTTTTAAAACTCTTTATGACCTCTCCTACTCTTTTCTGGACACTTTCTTCAATGGCCTTCCAGAGGACGAGGTGCTACAACATTTGGAAAACCTGCGAGAGGGAGCCAAGAAAGGCAGGATGCTCTGGGCCCACCGGCGTGCCTGCTTCCTCCTCGGCCGCCTATGTGCCAAGAAGCTAAAGTACTCACAAGCACGAGTGTACTTTGAGGAAGCTTCAAAGGTTCCTGTAAATGGCTTTAATGACAAGCCACTTCTAATAGCCCTTTACACCAATCTCACTTCGGTTTACCTCAAACAGAAGATGATGGACAAGTTGCCATGCACACTTGAGAAGGCAAGTGCACTGATTCTGTGTCTTCCTTGCCACAACTTCTGCTCTGTGGATGAATTTGAGCTGCTAAAACCTATCATGCGCAGAGCCATAATTGAAAAAGACAAGTACCTAGAGGCTCGGACATGCTATCTCTCACTTTGTCTATTTCTCCATCTAAGGAAAATAGAAGAAGCTTTACCATTTGTAGAGAGGCTTCAGTTTCTTATCATCACACTGTCTGTGGAAGAAGGGAAGCAAATTGCCCCGGTTGATCTCAACTGGCTGCTGTGCAGGCTTTACCACAAAAAGTATTTACCTTTCCTCACACTTGCTTCTTTAAGTCTAGACTCAGGGCAAGATCATTCCTTGAATGATGCATTCCAGAAAATTGAACTCTTTATCAAAAACTCGGTCAGGCTTAATCCTCACTGGAAGGAAAATTCTTCAGTGCTTCCTGCACAGGTGGTGGTTTACCTTCAGCAGGCTTTGGCAATAGCTAGTCAAGGGGAGGACCTGAAGACTCAGAGGGACCTGTGCCTGAGCCTGGCTAGTGTTTACCAGCAGCATGGGGCACTAAAAAAAGCTGTGCCATTTGCCCAACATGCAGCAAAGACTGGAAATCAAATTAATGAGGAGGAGGGTTTTGAGGCATCCATACTGCTGGCCTGGCTCTTGGTAATGACAGATGAACCCGTTCAAGCTCAGAACAATCTGCATCCTCTTCTTAAGTCTTTGAATGAAACAGACAGTCCAACGCAGCGTGGGGTAGTTTACAATCTTCTAGCTCTATGTTTACGCAAACAGGGCAGAGTTCAGGAGGCAGCAAGAAACTTTTATTGTGCTCTGCAAATCTCCAGAGAGAATGGGAACAAACGTAATGAAGCCCTAGCTCTGGCTAATTTGGGATGCTTGTCCCTATCCATAGGGGCATCGGGCCTGGCAGAGTGCTTCCTACTCAAATCCTTCCACCTATTCCAGTTTCTCTCAGAGAGCCCTACAGACCAGGAGCATGTCCAGGTTTTGCTATGGCTGGGTAGGAGCTACAAGGATAGAGGGGGGAGCCAGGAAGTTAGACTGTGGTTCGAGATGGGCCTCCTAATTGCTATTAGAGCTAACAATCTGCACAGTGAGTTTAAATACTCTTTATTGCATACAGTGGCCCCAAAAGTATTTGAACACTTAAGCCACATTTAAATGTATATGCAGTATATACCAAAAATCAATGCAAGTACCATTTTAAATCAAATAAATCAATTGTAATCATGACCTAATTGTCCAAATTAGTCAAAATACTTTTAGGGCCATTTCAATGTTACAAAACTAATTTTAATTATCAGATCATTTTAGATCAGTTCATTATTAAGTAATGACCATTTCCTTCCAAATGCAGGTCAAATGGTTGTGGCAAAAGTTTTAAGTCGTCATTATGCGGATTTGCTGCTGTATGGACAGTGTATTGTTTACTATGAGCACTGTGTGAGTCTGTGCAGAAGACTCAAGAATAAACAGCTAGAAGGAGAATACCTTGAACTCCTGAGCAGCCTGTATCTCTCACTCAACACTGAGAAGTAAGATACACATTCTACACAATACAGTACATCAGTACTTTGGAACCTGATCCAATAGCAACAAATAAATCAATGATTTCAAAAGTCTTCTTTGCTAAAATCCTTACAGGTCATCTAGGAAGTCTCTTGATTACTCAAAGCAAAGCTTGAGGATCTCCATAGATCTGGGGAAAAGACAGGAAGAGTCTGAGACATGGTTACAAGTGGGCCGTATCTACTATCTAATCAATGAAGACGAACTGGCTGACATGTACCTACAGGTAATGATTTTCAAAGTAGTGTATTGCAAAAGGAGTAAGTTATTGATTAGTGTTATACTTTTTTTGCATATTGATTTACAAAGGTATGCCACAAATTCTACAAAAATGGTAATCTTTATGTTTTAAGTCTATGGTGATCTCTAATAAGAACTTATGCTGTATGCTGTGTAAACTGTTGTGATAACTCCTTTCTCCATTAACAAATGTTTACAGGCAGCAGTGAAGACAGCCCTCAGGATGAATGACCCATGCTTCGCTATGAGCATTTATGAGGAAGCAGGAGATGTGTTTTTCAAAGGACACAGAAATCAGATAGCTGCTCTACCTTTTTACAGGGTAGGCCTCACCTCAAGTTCACAATATAAATTACCCAAAACAATTCCAATAATTGCTAGGAAATGTACATTCTATGACTTTCATGGATTTAAATATTATATGAATATTCTCTGCTGTGTTTCTCCCGAAAAAAGGATGGGAGTTTGCCATTTGCCCGCAGCATTAAGGATGTGCACTCAGAGTTTAGGCTTTTAAGTAAACTCACAGAGCTCCTGATGAAGCAAAAGCAGTATGAGGAAGCACTGCAGTATGCCACGCTCGCAGTGCAGGTCAGCGCCACAACTGGTAAGACCTCACGATTTAATATTATAATATTGTGAGAATATTATAATATTAATAATAATAATAATAATAATAATAATAATAAAAATAATATTAATAATAACTTAAATTTTGTTTTTAAATGCTTTGGGAAAACTAGTGTTAAACTATTGTGCCCCCTGCTGGAGATGCATGTCCTCTACAGCACACAACACAGTAGCGGAATACATCAAAATATATTCAATTGGAAATTATATCTAAACATACCTAAAGCCATAACCATGTCTTGAACACTGCGGGATACCAAATATAAATAATTGTTAAGGGAATTCTAGGTCTAATTCTATTCGAAGGAAATTATTTTGAAGAGTGCACTATTTTTTTGTATGACAAATTGTCAAGATGACATTTTGTCATCACATTTAGTGGGAAATGTTTCTGGTCAAAAAAGAAAAACATACTGTAAATGGAGATGCTCTCTTCATTGAACTGGACTTTTATTATTTGAAAAAGCATGATGTGATGCATGTCCCGTTTCATTCTATAATGCACCACATTGCAGAATTAAAATGATGAATCGTTTTAAGTTTTCATTTCAAGATTTAAAGTGCATTATGCATTGTGTTATTTTATTCTGCTCTTTCAGGGAAGCCAACGCTAAATTTTTTTATTATTTCCTCTGCCTGTGTACATGATTATGAATTCAAAATATCCATGAAGTTGAATTTCATTCATTCATTCATTTTCCTTTGGCTTAGTCTCTATTTCAGAGGTTGCCACAGCAGAATAAACCGCCAACTATTCCAGCATATGTTTTAAGTAGCGGATACCCTTCCAGCCGCAACCCAGTACTGGGAAACACTCTCACATTCCCACTCATACACTATGGCCAATTTATCTTATTCAGTTCACCTATACCGCATGTCTTTGGACTGTGGGGGAAACCCACACAAACACAGGGCGAATGCCTCCTGGTCCAGCCGGTACTTGCAATAGCCTGGATAAATACTTTCTCAGTGACATCTTAATTAATGCTACTACAAACTGTTATATAAACTTTTACAGAACAAATACATTATTAAACATATTGAACTGTATAATCTCAATCTCATCTTCAGACATGGCAACCGGTGCTCATTAAACTTTAGGATCCTCTTTGAAATATTCTGATGATTTGAAAAACACAAAGTACAGTTTGCTTGTTTGTGTGTGTTTATTTTTTAATCTGTCTTATCATGCATACTTTTTCTTGTGACAGTTAAATTATGGGGTTAAATTATTTTCCGAGAGAAAAGAAAAAGAACAAACAAGACAACATTCGATCAGTTTAATTTTTAAGTGCTACTTGTGTTTCTCACAGGTGTTCTTCTTAATGAGAGAGCATCCTTCCATCGCCTCGCCTCAGTATACTTCTCTCTAGGGAAGTATGAAATGGCAGAGAATTATTATCTGAAGTCTCTTTCTCTCTGTCCCACGGCACTTGAGCATGCTATTGAAGTTCGGTACTATGTTAAAGTGTACTGCAGACTGGCTGATCTGACCCTATACAGACTAAAGGTGAGACTCTCATAATGTTGTTTTATATTTTATCTGCATCCCAGACTGAACATTGTGCATGTTTTATCACACAGAGATGATATTCATGCACTGTTTATGCACATTAATTGGTTAAAAATTTGATTATGAACATTTCACATGACAATTTTGTCACTTTATAGTGAGGATTATATAGTTAGCTAAAACTCACACCAAAACTATATATTTTTTAATTACTTGTCATTTAAAAATGCAGCTTATATGCAGTTAAGGTAAGAATTATTAGCCCTCCTGAATTATTAGGTCCCCTGTATATCTTTTTTTCAAAGTTCTGTTTAATGGAGAGAAGATTTTTTTCAACACATTTCTAAACATAAGAGTTTTAATAATTAATTTCTAATAACTGATTAGTGACAGTATATAATATTTTACTATGTACTTTTTAAGGATCTAGTATTCAGCTTAAAGTGCAATTTAAAGGCTTAACTAGGTTAATTAGGCAAGTTAGGGCAATTAGGTAAATCATTGTATAACTATGCTTTGTTCTTTAGACAATCAAAATAAATATTGCTTAAGGGGGCTAATAATATTGACCTTAAAATGGTTTTAAAAAAAATTAAAAACTGCTTTTATTCTAGCCGAAATAAAACAAATAAGACTTTCTCCAGAAGAAAAAATCTTATAGGAAATACTGTGAAAAATTGCTTTCTCTGTTAAACATAATTTGGGAAATATTAAAAAAATAATAATAATAATTCACAGGAGGGCTAATAATTTTGACTTCAACTGTATAAGTTTTATTGAATTTTTTACAGATAGTTGTCATTTCTCAAGGTGATTGGTTCAAATAACTTAAAATAAAACAAACAAATGAATTAATAAATTAATTTGAAATATGTTATGACCATATTTAGAAATTGACCAAAGCAAAATGACAAAATTGTTCAAATTAAAATGTAAATAATTTAATTTGTAAAAACTATAATATAATTTCAGTGATGCTAGGATTACATTATTTTAATAATATATTATTATACATTTTACACTAAAACACATCACATGGGTTTCACTTATATAGAAAGTAAAAAAAGATATAGAGATATAGTTGAATATGCTGTTTATGTTATATAGCTTATTATGCATATTTGAATTGCATGGATATGAATTAAGATTTTAAGAAAAGGTAAAAACAATTATTTTAACCAGATTTTAGACATTTAGTGACAATGTTTTTGTACGTACAAAACCTGTAAAAATGACAAAAAAATGACTTCGAAGTTCACCCATAAATCCATTTTATGACAAATGATTGCTTTTTCTGCCTTAGGATCCGTTTGATGCCATGGGTTACTTTCACTTAGCCCTGGCGGCAGCCCTGGAGGATAAAGAAAGCCTCAGCACACTGTACATAATCTACATGAAGCTCGCAGAGATCCATGCCAACTACATGCCCAACGCCGAACTGTCTAAGAGCTACATGGACAGAGCGCAGAGTCTGAGGAATGAACTGGCAGGATACACAGACTCAAAGGACACAGAAGAAACAGATGAGGCTGTTGCTGACACTGACACCAAATCTGCTCATTCAGATGCCAGCAGTGGCACTAGTACCCTCACAGAGTCTAGCATGACCAATACCAGCCTTACAATCAATGCCCAGAAAGAGTCTGAGCACTCCATCGTAAGTCACAAAGACGATACGGACACTAACAGATCAGAAGAAACAGACTCTGGGCCTCCTGATCGCACCAATCCAGAGACTAGCTGTGAAGATAATGCAAACCACACTAATGGAAGCACAACGGAGGAGGGCTTGACTTTTGTATTTTGAACTGAATCACACATAATGCTATCATTCTGAGAACAATGCACTTCTTTTTAATGAATAAGTGCAACAAGTCACTTTTTTCCTTTTTTTTTAAATCAGATGTTTAAAATGATCTAATATATTTTCTATTCTGTGAATTTAAAAGAGTATGCATAATTGTAAATAATTGTTTGTATTCATGTAAATATGTTTTTTTGTTTGTTTGTTTTTTAAATCTGTCTACCTTACATAATTAAAATTTAAGAAATTAAATTTTGTTTAATATACACTGGTTCCTCCAGCATGTGCATGATCATTATATGAAGCAGCATAGTTTTTAATGAGGCTGACTTTGATTATCTTAACAACTAAATAATGCTGGATAATCAATAGGTCTGGGGTTGGGCTTCAAACCACCTCAAACCTAACCACAACCAATCATCCAAAAGGGATAGTTCACCCAAATGTGGAAGACCACTCGTCTGAAGGTGAGTAAATTAACAGCAACTAAAGTGAGTTGCAGAGTAAAGCGAGTAAATAACTGCAATATTATGCTACATTGCATTGCACATTTCTTTTGCCGCAGCACTAAACATTTATATATCATGTGTTTCAGATCTCATAAGTGAGATTTCATAGACATGTTACAGCTGATATATTAACCAGATAAAACATTTTACTGTATGGTTACTTATCTTTGCCTTTATAAGATGCGGCCTTCTTCATACTTCCGATAGTAGCCTTCGTGTTTATTCAAAACAATCTTTTTTATTGTATTAATATTATGACTCCACTAGAGGGCGATGTTGACTTGTGGATGTGTAATGGATGCCACTTAATTTTTTTTTATTGAATAACGTCAAGAAATACAATAGATGTCACTTTCATTCAGAGTACGTTTGTCCATCCATGGTCAGTCCGAGAGAAAGTTGAAGTTAATTGAGCCGTTGAAGTGGGTTCATTTAAAATATTTTAAGGGTTTTATATATATATATGTGTGTATGTTCTGTGGATAGATGTCTTTAAATTGCATCGATAACATTTCTTTTCACTTTATCTTTTAAAATTAGCAACCTTCGATTACGTTCGACATGGTATGATTCATATCGCTTTCGATTCATATGTATCTTTGCAATGTCAGTGTTTTTAAATTATAGACTATTTTAAAACTTTGTTTTTAAACTTTGCTTTGTACTTTGCTTTGTAGGCCTACTAATCATATAAGTAACCAAAGTTTAAGGGTGAACTATAAAAGTCTCAGTTTTACACAGTTTGTGGCTTTGTTGTTAAGAAATGTTAACACGTCCACTTACATTTTAAATCTGGTTTGGTGTCATTTTAGTTTAATTTGATACAATAGGTTTATTCATACTTTCATATTTATTTTTATTACTCTGCAAATGCAATTAAGCCTATTTGTCGTCTCTGAGCATTACACAACCTGTACAAAATAATACACCTTTTGTATAACAAAATGTTTATGCTCCTTTTGCAGTTTTTGTGTCCTTGCAGTTTGAAGATAGTATAAAGCTATACCTGACTAATTTTGTATATTATATGACAATATATTATTATTACAATGGTAACATTTAACATTCTAAATAAGGTTGTCATGGTGATTGTGTCTTGTGTAGACATGATTTTGCACTTTATTAATTATGCTATTGATTTTATTAGAATGTTTATTTTTCTTTTGTTTTTTTATGTACCTACCATAATTATCATTTAAAATGTGACCTTAAAGGAACTGCAACACATACGCAATAACTTTAGGAGGGATTCCAAACTGCACTGAAGTCTAATTCCCTAAGAAGCTATTTATTCATGGGGCTTTCACACAGTTACAGAGGAATTCTCATTTAATTAAACCAATGTATCCCATAATGAACTCACCCTGGTAAAAATCGTGTGCTATGTGTATGTTTTTACATTTTAGCCAACAAATAATGTTTTACAGGCACAGAGACAGGACTAAAAGCTCTCTGAAAGGAATTCGTTAAATGGCGCTTTTTTATCAGGAGGCTTTAAATTAATACAAGCAATATGTTGCTAATGAATCTCTGTGCTTTCTCTTACTGTAATGCAGTGTCAGGTCCAGCTCCCATGCCATCAGAGCCTCGGAGACCAAAACAGAATGCAGGTAATTTTTGAAAATGTCTAATTATAAGCACTCACCACACTATGAAAACTTTTCTCTGCAGTTGCTTTAGTGGTTAGAGGTTTATTCTGGCTTGGCACATACAGAGTGAGTTGGCTACACATCCACAGCAGAGTAAAAGGCTAAATCCCAACCTAGCAAGAGTGCCAGCATCAACCACTTCACAGATGCTGCAGCTTCAGGTACACCTCCAGTCACAAGTTTGTGATTATTTACATTTTTTTCAAAAGAAGTCTCTGTCACACTTAATTTTAGGTACATTTCATACTATTAACATGCCATCAACTATGACTTTATCTCAATAAAATCCTAATATCTGGTATAAAACATTCAAATGTAATTGTAATGTTCATAAACATCACATTCAGCTTTGATGTCCTGTGACATCAGCAGTCTTTAGTGTCATTCTGATATCCTGATATGATGATATTGGTAATGGTAATACATAATTTAATGTTATTGTTAATGTAATATAATGAACAATTATGAACATTTTTGTTTTGGAAATCATTATATATATTTTTTTAGGATTCTTCAGAAAAAGAAAAATAACATATATTTAAAATGTTAACATTTTATAAAATTAAATGTAAATTGTACTTTTAATCATTTACATTTTATTAATTAAAGCTTTTAATTATTATTATTATTGTTAGTAGTATTAGTATTATTACCCAAAACATTTGAATTAGCCACAAACATTTTGTATTGATCATCAAAATTAAAAAATTTCTTCTTTTCCATCATAGGATAAATTTATATTTTAAAATATATTCAAATAGAAAACTTAATATTTAATTGTTACTTTAAATTGTAATAACTTTCCATAATATACTCTTTTTACTGTATTCTTATAAATGCAGTCTCCTTGAGTAAAAGGGACTTCATACAACATTAGTTAAACTTTTGTTTGAAAAAT
Organism: Danio jaintianensis; assembly: GCA_903798115.1. NCBI lineage: Eukaryota > Metazoa > Chordata > Actinopteri > Cypriniformes > Danionidae > Danio > Danio jaintianensis. The sequence continues at coordinate 14,338,198 of CAIGQV010016735.1, read as the reverse complement.
CTTGACTCATACTGCTAGTCTTCTTTACTAAGCTCAGCTTTACACTCAGAAAATAGGCAGAATTCATGGCACCGAGTATCTTGGCGAAGTATTTTGGCCTGGTGAACTAAGTTAAAGACTCCAAATGGAGCTCTGGAGACAGGTTCTCCTCTAATGAGCCGCAGTTGCTTTCCAATAAATCTCTCACTCTATATTAGTGCAGCAATGCCTCTTATCACTGTATGCCAGAGCTGTCCCACCCTATAAACCACAGGCAGAGATACACTGAGCATTACCTTTAGCCCTGGATCAGTTCATTTCCACTGATCTCAAGAAAAAAAAGAACAGGCACGGTGTCATTTTATGGGGAAAATTGTTGGAAAATGTTTGCCGGAGAACTGTAATTATGATGTTGGATTTGTCACAGTCTGCTTCTAATGAACTTTAGTGGATACAGAAGGAAAAACGTTTTAGCAACATGCTGAATGGCTGTTGATTCCTGGGGGAAATCAGCATTGTTTCTTTGCTTGTAATGGTTGCCAGGAGGATGCTAATTACATCTTAATGGTGGCCCTTTGCTTTTAACTTCATTGAGCACTCATTACAATTAGCTGTAGTCATTATAGACCACATCTCTGACTTATCATCTGCAGATGCGTTTTGTAGTGCTGCAGATTGTGCATGTGCGCAAGGTGATGTGGTCGACTTTATGTCCCTTAAAGGTGTTACTCACTAGTTGGTTGTGTTCAGGAAGGGCTGACACCTCTAATTTGGCAGCTGTTCTCTGTCTGACCTCTCCTGCGTCACACTGGGATTTCCTATTGATTGTTAGTTGCTGAATTAATATCATGCAACCTCGACAGACAGTAGTGCTGTGGTAATATACTAGTTTAATGAAGCATGAAAGTATTTTTGGACAGTAACATATGATTAAGGGCGACGCGGTGGCGCAGTGGGTAGCACGTTCGCCTCACAGCAAGAAGGTCGCTGGTTCGAGCCTCGGCTGGGTCAGTTGGCATTTCTGTGTGGAGTTTGCATGTTCTCCCCGTGTTCGCGTGGGTTTCCTCCGGGTGCTCCGGTTTCCCCCACAAGTCCAAAGACATGCGGTATAGGTGAATTGGGTAAGCTAAAATTGTCCGTAGTGTATGTGTGTGAATGAGTGTGTATGAATGTTTCCCAGTGATGGGTTGCAGCTGGAAGGGCATCCGCTGCGTAAAACATATGCTGGATAAGTTGGCGGTTCATCCCGCTGTGGCGACCCCAGATTAATAAAGGGACTAAGCCGAAAAGAAAATGAATGAATGAATGAATGAACATATGATTATGCTGTTGCACTGAAATAAATGTAACTACAGCTTGATTCTATTAGAGGCGTTTTATTTTACATTTTTTCTTTTTGTCTTATTTAAAAAAAAAAACACACACACACAGTCAATAAAAATGCATTTGATACACCTCTATAACAGTAATTCACCTTATTTCTGTTTTAAAATTCTGTAATAAAAAAAGCCTGACCTTCGGCATGCAGTTTAACATCGTTTTTATCAAATCTTTTTGGTCAAATAAGACTTTTTTTTTTATTTTTTATCTCTGTTAAAAGATTTAATATTTTCCTTTGTCATGGACACTCTTAAGGGGATAGCTCAACAAAAATGCAAATTTACTCAAATCCAAACCTTTATGAGCTTTTTCTTCTGTTAAACACTAAAGGAGATATTCTGAAGAAAGCTGAAACCCTTTAACCATTGACTTCCATAGTAGGAAAAGCAAATGAAAAAATGGAAGGCAGTGGTTACAGGTTTCTTCAAAATATCTTCTTTTGTGTTTGACAGAAGAAAGAAACTTATAAAGTTCTGAAACAAGTAAAGGGTGAGATGATAGGATTTTCAGTTTTGGGTGAACTATCCTTTCAAGATGGGTTAAAACAGACGTTGTTTGTGCATTTAATTTAAATTTGCAACACAAGACCAGTCATACGTGTCGTTTGTTAAAAATTGAGATTTAGATTGCATAAAAGCTGAACAAATAAGCTTTCCGTTGATGCATGGTTTGTTATCATAAGACAATATTTGGCTGAGATGCAACTATTTGAAAATCTGTTCTCTAAATATTGAGTAAATCAACTTTTAACTTGTCTAAATGAAGTTCTTAGTAATGAATATTACTAATCAAAAATTAAGTTTTGATATATTTACATTGGGAAATTTACTAGATATCTTCATGGAACATGATCTTTACTTAGTATTCTAATGATTTTGGCATAAAAGAAAAATCAATCATTTTGACATATGCAACGTATTTTTGGCTATTGCCAAAAATATACCTGTGTAACATAAGACCGGTTTTGTGGTCCAGGGTCAGAAATAAGTGTGAATGTTACCATTTGAAGTTCCCTGCAGTGCACCAAATAAGTGGACAAGACAGGTGAAAAGATTGTTTCACATTCAGCTTCTAAAGACATCTAAACAAACTGAAAACTGGACACGATGTTACAAGATGCAACCATTAGAGCACAGTGCAATATAATTATCCGAGTGTGTGTATGTGTGTGTGTGCATATATTTAGGGTTCAGTCTTAAAAATGGCTGTGTGAATAGTCAGCAAACCATGACTAAATGCATGAACACACTCTTGTTTGTCATTAACCTTTAAATATCCCAGAAACTCACATATGGTTCTTCGATATGTGCTACCACTGAGCCATTGTGGAACCTTATTTTTAAGAGCATTGCTGCAAACACTAAAATTGAAATAGAGACTACATTATCAACATGTTATCATTGGACGGCTGTTCTCCATCTGGGGCTGTTCTATTCTTGTGCCTGTCTCATTTGCCCAAGCAAATAAAACACAAAGATTGGCTAAATTGCTTCATTAACACCTGTTTTCTGTAGCATGACATCACTCTACCTCTCACATTCCTACCTGATGCAGTAAATTATGAAAAACAGATGTATGAGGGGTGTGCTGAGGCCTGTCGCCTTAATTTAAACCTGCTTTCAGTGAATCAGTGACTCTTGAGTGTCTGTTTTAGATTTGATTGTAAAGCATCAACTGACTGAACTGCATCCAGCAGTATAAAGACTGAAGAAACTGAAGTCACACTTTTTTACTGTAGCTTATCGAAGAATATCCAAGCTCTGATTATTAATGTTCATGCAAAACTAAAATGTCTATGATTATTTTTGAAGAAAATGCTTGTTTGGTAACAATTTATGTTTATCTAAAAAACGTTGTAAATTGTAAAATGTTTTAAGGAGTCAAAACAGCATCAGGAATCTGTTATCGACAAAATCACAATACAGGGTTACAATTCAGTGCACAGCAATATGCTAAGAATATTACTTAAAACACTCGAATACATTTTATTACTTAAAAATGATATGCCAAAAAAAAAAAGAAATTACAAACATTACCAAAGACAGTCAGTTTAGTAGTTTCCAAGTATCCAAGCACAAAATAAAAATAAAATGTACGTCACGTTTTCTGCTATATTTCATATCACTTTTGTATAAACAGCTGCAGTCACTTTAAGATATACAGACCCAATGTACTCATTCATGAATCTTTTTTCTCTAGTGTAACGTTGACTTAAGACATAACTGACTGTGGTTATGTTGATACTCACCGAGTCTGTAATTGGAATTATATTTTGTGTGAAGAGATATCTTTGTGCACATGAATTATGAAAAATCAATTGAAATCTTAGTTTCATCAGAGGGATTTGCATTTATCAGTGGTTTTAACATCCAATAAACAAAAGCTGGTGCAATTATTTTGTTTGCATGCGGGAACTACTGGAAACTGGACACTGTCACAAGCTTTGGATGTGAACACTTAAAAAGAATCTATATGAGAATCTAGACAGTATCACCAGACATAACATTATGTTCACATGTATTGTGACATATTCTTTCACCTCTACCAACTCTGCTAAGTGGAAATGCACACTTACAAATGAGCCACACACTAATAAGTTAATTTTAATTGAAAAAAGAAAAGTCCATCATCATTTGCTCACCCTTCACTTGTTCAAACATCTCTTTTTTTTATCTTTATAACATGAACAGAAGATATTTCGAAGAATGTTGGAAACCAGTATACAGTATAGGCTCTGTCTTCCATATTAGGTTTTCCCTACTATGGATTTTAATGGCAATGAGTGGTTCAGTTGTATTTTCACACTTCACATGTGGTGTCCAACATAACATCGTACACTAGGCTTAGTAAACAAAGACTGAATCATGTAAGCTTTCTCATTTTATGTGCTCTCATTTGTTAAATAATCTGTTACATGTTTGACATCTTTGAAGTGTATGCAGTAAATGTTTGTGTGCATATTAGCACACAGCCCTAATAATAACTGAATTCTTTAATCCAAGTCCAATGAGATTGTTCTCAATCAGATTTTCAGCTTTGGCAATGTATTTATAATAGTATCTTGCAATATAAAAGACTTTTATACAAATTCCTTGTCAGCATTTAGAGCCCACTTTCTTTTGGGTGAAAATGTTTTGTTTTATGCATCTCCAGTCAGTGCAGCGGACATCAAAGCACCTGAAAACTCATGTCGATAAATCCTTAATGTGATTTAGCAGAAGTCCAGAGCGACACCTCCTGCCAGCCTCCTCTACTTAGTGTCTCTTTGAGTAATTCCACAGACACTTACGTCTCCATTTCTGTTACCATGTATGGCCTCTGTGTACTCCTTTATGACAATGAAACCCCAGCATTTATTCATTCTGCTTACACATTGCAGGCATTTCAGAGCTCTAGGGCTTGTCTGAGAAGTAAACACAAAAAAAAGGATGAGGGAGTGAGAGAGAATGACATATACCATCAGGATTCAGTGTTGGATCAGTCTGATTTCAGTTTGGGCGGGCAGATAGGATAACAGATTTCATGTGATTACAGCAGCAAGTAATTTACACCAATAAACAATACCAGTACTTTCACAAAGGCAAAATATAATATCATTTCTGGACCTTAAAAAAATTTTTTCCACGTTTTACAGCTCCCCCAGAGTTAAACAGTTGAATGTTAGCATTTTTGAGTCCATTCAGCCAATCTCCTGGAGCTTGAAGTATTTTTAGCTTAGCTTAGCATAGATCATTGAATTGGATTAGACCATTAGCATCTCATCCAAAACTGACCAAAGAGTTTTGATAATTTTCCTATTTAGAGCTTCACTGTTCTGTAGTTACATTGTACTAAGACCAACAGAAAATGAAAAGTTGCTAGTTTCTACACCAATACAGCTAATCTCATTAGATAATTGTCAGGCACTGCCAAAGACTATATACAAAGGCGGTTCACTGGCATTAGTATGAATGGGGAAAAGTGCAATGCTCAACATGACCACCACAGCGAAGGAAGCCTTCTGGTTGAAATAGCCAATTGTCAGTCTTTATAACCACTCACTTTTGAGGGGGAGGGGTCTGTACAGATTAGTTTGTTACTGCAAGCAAGGTCGTTTGGCGACTATTGTATGCCATGGTATAGAATGAAATTATAGTTCCTAACCATATCAACCTAGAAAATATTAACTTTTCATGTTCTGTCTGTCTTAATACACAATGTAACTACAGAAGAGTCCCTTTATACTGAAAATAGAAAAATTATCAAAACGCTTTCGTCATTTTTGAGCAATGATGCTAATGGGTTAATTCGATTAAATGATCTATGCTAAGCTAAGCTAAAATTGCTCTGCCAGACCCGGAGATGGGCTGAAGGAATTATAAAAAGTGAAAATTCAACTGTTTAATTAGGTGAGTTGTAAAATGAGTTGTTTTCAAAAACAAAAGTAGAGTGTTCCTTTAAGATAATCTCCTGAAGAGTCATTCTGAAGGCTTTAACTAAAGTGGAAACAAGAGGCTTAAAAGACAAAATGAATATCATTGGGATTTTTAACCTATGGCAAACAGTCATTTAAAAAATGTCAACGTTTACTTAATTATTAATTTGATTTCTTCAGGCATGAGTTTGAATTAATGTGTGAAACTTTTGGGTGGATTTAAAATGAGAGACAACGAATGCATTCAAGTTATTTAAATAAGCAGTATATTCACGTGTCATTGATACGTGTGAAGAGCAAACCAGAGCAGATTTAGTATGTCAGTGAAAGATTTGGATCTAAATACATTTACTCTTTTCATGTGCTCAATGGTCCTCTCTGTAAAAGCAGGGTCTTAGCTTTAGATTTCTGTGATATTTGGAGTGCGGTGCATGCAGCAGGTCTTTGTGCTGTACATCAATGGGGACAGGAAATTAGTCAGTCTTTGAAGTACTTTGAAAACCTTGAACAAAAAAGAACAAAGTTAATGCAAGTCATTCATTATTAACCCCCCAGATGGAAGCCGTATTGATTATCCATTTTGACAAACAAATCCGCCATTACAGATTTTGAATGCAGAACCCAGCTACAACCGGATCACTCTTCCATCTGCCTCTTACATTAATTAGAGCAAAACTCATTTAGTGCTCAAGATAATACGAGGCCGTTTTTGACATAAAAGCTTAAAATAAATGAATATAGGTCACAAACCAATGCTAGTAATTTTACACACACAAAGAAACTAGTGAGTCACTACGAAAATAATTAGTTGTCTTGAGTCTTGATTCAATTAACATCCAAACATCCTTTAAGAAAAAAAATTGTACTTTAGAAGTAAAACCAGGATTTTTTTTAGGAAAAACAAAACTTAAAATAAGTTAATTTTGTCTTAACCCATTTATATTATATTATATTTTGAAAGTTTTAATATTTGTTTATAACATTTAACTATTTTAACAGATTTCTGTATTACACCTTTATTATTATTTTTATTTACTTATACATGCTTATATAACACATAATTATATAAGCTTTCTTTAGAGCGAATATACCTTGAATATACCTTGATGAAGTTAGTTTTTCTTATCGTATGCATTTTTTCCTATTAATCATAACTATATTATATTATATTGTATTGTTTTACTGAAAAATAATACCAAAAACATTTTTTGGGGGCTTTTTTTACTATTCATATCTCTGTATTGAAAAGTTAACTTAAATGAAAGCACTCATGCTACTTTAGTTTGATTTGGTTTTTCATTGTTTGACAGTAAGCTTTCAAAAAACAACAACAAAAAAACACTCCACACACAGTAACATTTTTTAAAGTTATTTCTTCAGCATGGATATTAGCACACATTGTCAATTAAAAATGCATAGATGCATGGCAGCCTTGCAAGTCAGAGTTGGTCGACTGCAGTGTTAAAATCACCCACAGACACTGCGTTTTGGAGGGAGAAAATGAGACTGGATTACTCTAATGGCAAAATCATTAAGCACAAGAGGGACCCTCAGCTCTTACTTTGTGAAAACGGCTCCTGTGAGTGACTCCATAATCTCTCCTCTGAGTGCTTTTGTGGTGTCTCATTTCAGCTCCCCTGTGGTCGTTTTTGTATGCAGCTAGTTGTTTTTGTGTTTCACCCCTGCATATGCAACACTGTTAGTCTTCATGTGTGTGTGTGTGTGTCATGCAGCTGATAGCTAGTGTTTATGTTGTACTCTGCTGATGTCTCCTCGTGCTCAGACCATTACGCGCTATTACAGTGTGCAAGTTCTTTGTTCTGGGTGTCCATGATGACAGCTGTGGCATGCTGCTGTCGGGATTTATATAATGTGCTACAAGCTAATAGCAAAAAATGGCAGATGTATCAAATGTGGGAAAGGAACACGGCATGTGGCTGTAGGCTGTTTGTTTGAGTAGATATTTTTCTTGGACTCCGAGGCTGAATAAAATCATGCTCTGATGCTTTGCTGTTTTAACCCGCAGGGCAGGAGAATGACTTTTTTGGGGGTTGCCCATGGAGGTCTAGACCAGTGTAGTTAGACTGTGTGGTGCCATGGTCAGTTTCCAACATTGAAAAAAAAAATTAAATTTTGTTTGGAAAGACTTGACACTTTGTAAATTCTTACCCTAAGTACTTTTTGCTGTACTTTTCTGATAAAATGCTTCAATCCTACTTTAAGGGAGGGACGTAAAGGTATAAACTGGGGCGGTGGCCCGGATAGAGATGTGAGATTTGGGCACTGAGTTTACAGAGAACCCAGCTTGTGGAAGACGTGCAAGCTATTTAAAATGCAGTTTTTTTTTAAACAGCCCAGTACAAAATGAGTGCAAAAAAATATTCCATTGTGGCTACAAAGCAAAAATATTTAGTGTTTTTCTTGGGTTAAACATGGGTTAAACATGACTGTGACTACACTGTAAAAAGGATTTACTGCCCAAACTCAACATTTTTTAGTGACTGGTCACATCTAAGTTTTTCAATTGAAGCAACAGCCTGTTAACATTGGCTCAGTGAGAAATAATGTGTTGAGCCAACTTTTTGGGTTTCACCTAATTAAAAAAATTTGTATTGGGTAAAGCCACTTTACTGAATTGTTTATTCCCCATTGTCCCAAAAGAAAATGAATAATAAAATATACAAAATGATACACTAAACACTGCCACATTTATTTATCAAACAGACACTATTGTGAAAATACATTAAAATAACTGATTAAAAATTGAGTTCAAACATTGAACATTTCTATAAAGTATACCTTATAAAGTCATGCATTTTAATTCTCATAATATACACAAAGCTGAAGAGTAATTAATACATTCACAGATATGTGCAAAAATGTCAAAAACACCATAAAATGTAAGTATGCCACAGAGAAACGTTAATGTCTAACATTATGTCGGAGGCGTCAAGCTAACTTTATTTGAGACTTGCACTTGGTTACATGATTTAATAAATACAGAATTCAGTACTCACCGTAACTTTGTTGAAGGAAAAGTCGTCTAAATATGATGTTTCGTCGGATTTCTGCCGCTGGAATTTGAATCTGCTCCTTCCAAACCAACATCTCCTTCCAAAGTAACAGTCTCAGGCGCATGCGCACATGCATTTCTTGCTTCAAGGTTTGTTCGCCGAGCACAAATATTTCACTTCTGTTTGATAAATTGGCTAAACACAGTTTAATATGTTTGGTGATTATACATTTATAACTTTAACTTCAGACCATGAGCTAAAATTAATTTAGTGGATCTTTTTTTTATTTGGGGCTAATTAGTGGGAAGTTATTTGTTGAGTCAATATTTAATTTTCAGTTTTCACAGTATTTCAAAAAGTATTTTTTTTTTACAGTGTAGGATTTGTTACAATGTTTGTTGTAGAAGTGAAATGACTAATGATTATCCTTAAAGGCTTAATGCTTAATTGCTGAAACAACCATGCCATGTTACCTTGTTTTTATATGGCTTATATATGGCTGTATATTGCTGATCTGTGAAATGGGTTTTCATAGGAAAACTTTGCCTAATATCTCATATTAAAACCTCCTGTTCAAATAGCATTTAAAGCAGGTGAAATAGAACCAGTGGGATTGCATTGGTGCCATGATGGGACCTGGACAGGAGTGATGTTTAGGGGAATGATTTTAACAGATACAAGCAAGCTCTGTAAATAAGCTTTGTTCCCCATGGCCTCAAGAGAAACATTAGTGACTACAGGCTGTGGTCTTTATGTCATTTATATTGGGCCAAACGTCTATGCCAGAAATGTCAGTTTGAATCTCACTCGGATCAGGGAGAGGGGTACATTGGTGCCATGACCCGGATGGCAGTGACGTTTAGAAGAGCAAACAAAGGCCAGCTAGTACAAACTGTGCGAATAGACCCTACTCCCCTTGCCTCAGGAGGCACACTAGCAACTAACTTAGAAGATACAGTACTTCACATCCTTGTTAGCAGCATGCCGGTTCAGTTCCCATTTTGAATGAGGGGAGTTACGTTGGTGCCATGACCCGAATAGTAGTGACGTAATGGAGGCCAGCTTCTAGGAGCAGTGCAAGTAAACCTCACTGCCCTGGCAACTGCAGTTTTTCATGTCTTTGTTAGTTTATCCGACTACCATGCCAAAAAATGTCAGTTCAAATCCCGCTTGGAGAAGAAGGACCAGAAGGGTTGCCGTGACCTGGATGGGAGTGATGTTTAAGGGGATGATTGTAACGGAGGCAGCAGCTTGTAGGAGTAGAGTGTGTAAACCCTGCTCCCCAGGCCACGGTAAGTGAACTTCCTTACCACACTAGAGGCTGTGGTCTTTTGTGCCCTTTTAGCGAGCCTGTCTGCTGCCTCCCATGCCAGAAACGCCGGGTCCAATCCCACTCAGAGTATGGCAAGAACAACTAGAGGGCATGCAAATGTTCAAATGTATTAGTTTGCAAAACATGCGATATGATAAATGTGTTTTGAGGCTATAACTTAGTGTTGTTTAAGAAATGAAGCAAAAGCTGCCCTGTAGTACGTTTCTTTTGTTAAAAAGAAGTTTTACATTCAATACAAGTTCTAGTGTTCACTTTGACTGAAAGCTAAAGTGAAATATAGATATAGGTTTTTAGCAGTTTTGCAGAAAACACCTATTTTTCACTGAACCCGGGCTGCAGCCAACTTTAACCTTATATTATTTAAGACTTTGAAAAATCGATTTTTACAGCGTACTGTTGGAGATAAGAGAACCTGTACTTCACATTCAGTTTTCTGTGTATCTTTTCAGCAGGATCATGCACTTTTCCACTCTCCGCATGATTCCATTATCTAGGAAGCTTCTGAGCAGCTGAGATACTGCAGGGAAGAAGATTTGGCCCTTGACGTGAACATGCGGAATCCAGAGAAAGACATTTTGTTCCAAATAGCATATTGACAGAGAAACCGTATGTGCTCCTGGCAGAGGTTTTAAGACTTTTTAAGGGGCGCCAATTGATGCAACGGTTTTATTTGTGGTGGAGAGCCGAACATGATTTAATAACGGAGACGTGCTGTCTATAGCTCAGCCGAGGCTCAAGTGTAATTGAGGTAAATGATCAGATCAGTTTGGAGAGCACTTGTGAATAAAATCCAGCGGCTCTTGTTTAGTAGTTCTAAATCACATTTAATAGCCAGGTTGTTTTTTAAGCTGGTTAAAGTCTTATGTTCTTATAAAACCTTCTCCCAGTTGGATTGATTGTAATTTAGTGGTGAGAGGGTCAAAGAAGTTGTTCTTAAGCCTGGCTGTGGGTTTATTTGAGGCTGCTGATGTTAGGTGAGGTTTTGTTGTGATGTGGCTGTCTGTTTTTTTCTCCTCACACGTAGGCTGGTTTAATGTCACAGGCGCAGTGTTTATCCAAGAGGAGAATCTCTGGAAATCACGTACACTGAGTCTCTGTAACATCTAATGTTTCCACATGGTTTTTTTCTTTCTCTTGTTGGCTGTAGATCATTATGTCGATCAAATAATGCTGTTTTTCTGTCAGTGTTTCAGTTATTTTTTGTTCTCCCTCTATGCTTTTCATTTTTTTTTATCTTGAAATGAACCAAATATCAGTGATGTACCTTATCTCACTCTACTTACTGGGAAAAATTCTTATTTTATTCTTGCATAGAGATCAGTGTCTTTATATACACTGTAAAAAATCTTGCTGTCAAATTAACTTTTCTAGTCATCTCAACTTACATCAATCAAACTGAATAATAATATTAAGTTCAACTTTGTATAACTTAAAAATGTAGTTGAAACCTGATTAACTTATTAAAATAAGTTAAAGCAACATAAACATGTTTGTTGTCTTGACTTTTGTCATTGCCTTTTTTACAGTGTAGGTTTGTTTGTGAAATCTGTTGACTTCATTATTACATGTCAGTGGTGACAGTTAAAAAAAACAACATTTTTCTTTTCTTTCCCTCCCAGAGTTTGTACAGCTGCAATAAAATGTACATTTCTTTAGAAAAAAATGCAAACAACTGTTACTGGGATATGAGCAGATTGTACACGTTAGATGGTACGAATGAATATGACGATATGATTTTCAATAATTTGTTTGAGTTTTGAAAGTGCAATCTAAGTAACAATAAATATTTAATTTAATTAAAATTATGCCAATTTGTCATTGTCAGGTTTATGTGCTCTGCTCATTGTCATCAGATGAGATTATTGAATATTATTTCTAGTGAAGCAAAGTATTGGGGTTGCAAGGTATTAGGCTGGCTAAATTTCACCTTTTTGTTCATTCATATTCATCATGCACATTCACATTTTCATTTCTTGATGCACCTTTTCACCACCACTAATGGGGTTGATGGTGAAAACCTTCCTGTGTTTTCCTCTCTGCTGAGTCCATTTATGTCTAATTTCCCTTTAGTTCAAATAAATCTATTCTGCTCTCTCCTAAATGTCACAGCAGGTGTATGAACCAATCAGTCATTTACCACTATAACGTCATGAATCATTGGCCATTTAATGTATCTCGTCCTATATGTATGTAGCCTGTGGAGGTTCTTTGTGACTAAACAGCAAGACATTTATATGCCACTTAATTTACTGTATCCAGGCTATACTTTTGTTCACAGGAGATATAAAGTGAATGAGAATGAATTTTAATAGAACCTGATAGCAATAAAGCTTTGCTCAGAATGGAAACATTTTACAATATCACAGACTATTCTAATCACATGCTGCAGCGTCTCATTCCCATACTGAAATAGACATGGCTGAGTTGCAGCTACGCATGCAAAGGGTGAAGTTATTCTTAAGGGGATGTTTTCCATGCAGCACAGATGGACACAAATCATACTTGTGGATATTTAATGATTGATTTACTGTTGGAAGATGAGGCAAATGCCTTCTGATGGCTTACAGTATAGACAAGTTACACGGTTCACACTAAGCATGATGACTATGAAAATAACGATATAGACATCGTTCTAAAAAACCTCAGCAGAGTTCAGACCACAGCTATAAGATATCAATAGAGAAACCATCATTGGCATCACTTTCAGAATTTTTTTTCCATCTAATAAATAAAAAAAAAAAATAATAAAAGAATGAAAAATAATAAAACAGTTAGCCCATTATAAAGCTGTAAAAAGCAAAAATATAGCAGTAAAAAGGGCTCACAAAATTTAAAGATACAGACAACATAGTGGAAGCTCACTGCTTGATATTAAGCCCATATTTTTACAAATTATTTAAAGATAATAGCACCTTTCACACAGTAATACCAATAAATATCTTTAAAATTACCAGAACGATTTTACACGTAAATTCAAAAATGCTTTGTCCCACAAAGGCAAGGACGTTTTTGTAATTTTTCCCGAAAATCACCATTCACACATCAATTCCAAAATACTGGCAAATTCTAAATTGTCAATGCCATAGGAAATAACGATGAAAAATGCATGGAATTAATGCAAGCCACAAAATAAATAAATAAATAAAAGTACCTCAGGTATCCTGTGCTAGTTTTGATGTCTTTGTGTTTCCTTTTTTGAATATGCTGGGAAATTTTTGTTGTTGTTTTTGTTAGTGATCGCTAACAAAATTCATTTAGGGTTGCACAATTTCAGCATCGATATCGCAATGTGTGCATCTGTAATAGTCACAGGATATGCAATGTTGAGTTGAGTTTATAGTTGACCATAAGCCACAGTTTTTTTTATTTTTTTTTATTTTTTTTAAAGTCTGCCTATATTTTAAGGCCCGTGACTGTATGAACATTTCAAGAGAGTTTAAAGCATTCAGGCATAAGAAATTGTACCATTTGTACGTTTAATAAAGATACATTTATGTTATGTTATTCATACAATGAAGACTATACAGTGTTCTTTTACATTTAATTTTTTTTTTCCAATTTCTGTACCTGAATACTGTTTGACAAAACCATAAAGCAACAATTCTTGTAATTTGTTTATTATTTTTTTGCATGATTCAATCCCCCATTGCAATCAATCTGAATTAATGAACACTTTCCAAATAGAGTTATTCAAGGCATCTGATGAACTTTTTATCGCAGAAAAACAAAATATCGCAATGTCAGATTTTTCCAATATTGTGCAGCCCTAGTTTGATTAGATTGATTACATGTCACAAGCTGGATTTACTGGTCAGATCAACCTGATCTCACGAGAAAACGTAAGTATTTTACGTTTTGTCAGTTTAGTGGCAAATTCAGTCATATGGAAATGATTTAAAAAAAGAGGCATGGCACCCAACCCCACCCCTAAACCTAACCGTCCTTGGGTGATGAGCAAATCGTACTAAATTGTACAAATTAGATCGTACGAATTCATACGAATTAGCCACTAAATCAAAAGGTTACGAATTATCATGAGATTGCGTTGGTCAGAAGCGCTAATAGCACACTGAGAACATCTATTGGTAGCATGAGAATAATGCCAGGTGAAAAACATAGTCTAAAAATGAACAGATTGTTAGTTTGTCGTTTGTTAATGCGTACATGTGCTTGGTGTGAACTGACATTTAATCTAATATTTTTACTGTATAAGTACTCATCAACTGACTAATTTATGTCTGAAGTAAACATTTTAGGAGCATTCCTGTATCTTTTGCCAACCCTAAAGCTGTTTTTGGTTGCAGTGGTTGTGATTTATCCTTTTGTTTAGCTTTTGTTTTGTTTCAGACACATACTAAAAATTCATTATAGTGCTTTGCGCCTTTCCTCCAAACAGTGAAAAAAACATCCATCACATCCAAGCGTACATTAAATACATCATTTATTACGTAATACAAATGGCATGACACTTGTATTTCATAAATACCATCGATATAGATAAACCAAGTTGAACGTACTTCACTGCAGTCCAACAAAACAGTGATAAATCTTGTGCGAAAGTAGCTCAAAGGAATCTAAGTAAACATCAAACTGGAACAACATTATGTACAGTACACATGCCACGAATTAAGCGTTGTGGAGTGGGAAGTTTTGTTTGAACTGTTGCCTACTGGCTTTTTTTTCTTTTGCACTTTGAATTTGAATTCTGCTCTTATATCATTAAGGCAACATTCGGGGCATTTTTAATCACATCTTCATGCATCAGTAAGAACCTGTCCACACTGTGTCTGTACTTACAAATGTGACACTTAATCACCTCCCAGACAAGATATGCTTTTCAAAATGTTATTCAGCTCTGGAGCAGAACATTTTAAGAACAAAAGTGCCTATATGAAATAAAGGACCATCCTACAAAAAAACTAAAGTCTTCTTCCGTTTTCAGTTGTACAGACACAGAAGATGGACTATAATGTGCACCAAGAAATTATTTTTGTGAAATTTTAAATTTCACTGGACAGTATGACAGAGAAAATGTATACTTCAATCTTTCAATCTATTTGCATTAATGCAACATTATGCAAAGAAAAGATTTTTTGTGTCAGAGAAATTGAAGTACCCTATTTGCAGATACACTGAAAAAAAAAAAAAAAAAAAAAAAAAAAAGAATAACAGAAAAAATAATTAATTGAATTTTTTTTAAGGTAAGTGGTTGCAAACACAGTTGCAATCAGAATTATTAAACCCCCTGAATTATTTTTCAAAATAATTATTTTCCCCAATTTTGCCATGATGACAGTAAATAATATTTTATTCAGCTTAAAGTGACATTTAAAGGCTTAACTAGGTTAATTATGGTTTGTTCTGTAGACTATCGAAAAAAATATAGCTTAATGGGACTAATAATTTTCACCTTAAACTTAAAAAAAAAAAAAAAAAAAAAAAAAAAAACTGCTTTTATTCTAGCTGAAGACTTTCTCCAGAAGACAAAATATTATCAGACATACTGTGCAAATTTCCTTGCTCTGTTAAACATCATTTGGGAAATATATATAAATAATAATAAAAAAAAATTCTAATTACATTTAGTTATGTTCAACTTAATTAGTTTGTTTAAGTTCAGCCCATATAAATTGTTTGCATCCACTTACCTTAAATAAATTGAGTAAATCCAATGAATCATTTTTTTTCAGTGTATGTGTAATTCTTTGAAAAAAGTGCAGATTAACTGGGGGTTACCAAAATAAAATTAGTGCTATTATTTAAAGCTTTTTAATGTATAAATGTGATTGTATTTGTAAAACTTTCAATGGCAAAATTACTTGGTGCTTGTTAGATCCTGAAGGTGACATCAAGCTAGTCCCTATAGCGTGACATTATGCTTAATCACTAAGATGAAGGTGCAATTCATGACAATTTGCATGCCAATCCACTGTGAACCATGTCTAATTGAAAGACATTAACAAATGTAAACACTTTACTCAACAGGTTAAACGTGTCCACAAAGGAGGCAGTATTAATATAAAGTTCTGATACAACAATAAATCACATCGCCACAGTTAGAGCAAAGATTGCACAAATATTTCATTTAGCACAGGATGTTACAGGTCGGAGTTTGACACGGCAGGTCTACATGCAGAGAAAAACCTTCCCAGAAGGGTGCAGTGTTAACAAATCTGTCCGAGCTGTCACATTCACTTTCACATCCTGAAAAAGGACACGGCATGCTTTTGCAGGTGGAGCACTGTTTACAGAGAAACAGCTGGATTGAGATCTCTGTGCTCTTTTAAATATTTACTGATACATTTGCAATGTTTGAATTGTGTTTCCAAAGTAAAATCTCAGACAGATTTAAAAAGCACCCTTATAGGAAGTTTTTAATCTGCACTTTGGTGAAATGCTTTCATGAAACAGAAATATCTATTTTTAATCACTACAGTTCATCCATTAACAGTAAACATGTGGAAATGTCTGAAATCTTCAAATCACTTTTATTTGCTCACAAAATTGCCTAAAGACCACAGAAAAGCCACAACTCATACGAAGAGCAAAGTTCACAGTTTTCGACAGCAGAAGCAGGCTGCACTGTAACATAGTCACTTGCCCTAAATGAACAGCTCACTAACACTGACAAGTTTTGAAACTGTTTACCACGTATGCGGTGTATTATATGCATAAAACATTACATTAAATGCCTGGCTTAGAAACTTGAGTGAGTGAGGAACCGGGAAATTACTGTACGCTTTGCACAGCATGCAGTAGCTGAGCCTGACAGGAAACTCAATGCCTCCTAATTTATTTATCTTTCTAGATAATGGTATTTTTAATAGGGAGTCGCATAATGTCTTTGATAAACAGTGAATTTCAGGGATTAATGCAGAGATTTGTTGGACTTTGCTCAGTTGTAGTGGAAAAAACTAAGAACGTTCTCAGAGTGAGTAAGGATTTGGCAGCAATCTGAGCTGAAATGACATAACAGTGATCAAAATGGGCCACCGGAGAAGTTCTGTTATCATGCACACGTTTTAACCAAGTGATGTAAATTTTAGTTTATGCTGTAAAAATGTGATATTGACAAATAGTAAAGAGGTTGCTGTTTGGCGACTGTCTAAGAATGTTCAAGTTAATCAATCTCAAATCTACAGTAAAAGACTGAACTACTATATATAATTGAGCAATTTCCTTAAACTATCTGGTTTGACCAGGCTTCTTCTCTTTACTTTATTATTAGGTAAGAGGTGTTGTTCCTGTGCTGGGTTGGCAGTTAGGTAATTTTTAACTGAGATATTTTTAGATTTACTCTAGACTAGTTGAAGCAGTGCTGTGTCTGGTGTAAAAATATAAAAATGTGTTTTTTTCGGAATCAGGAAAAATGGCCTGTTTTGCAGAAGTGAAACCTGATAATGCTGATGTGAAGCATTGCTTGTGTTTTGTGCATCTGTGACCCTGAATAATATGATTTAAAATGCAATTTTAACCAATTTTTTTAATTGTTGTAATTTGATAACCTAATGAAAGCTAATCATTCTTTAAAGCTGCAACTCAGTTCCTCAATTTATTCAAGATGACAGAAACATGACTCAGAAGGGAAGTCCTTTTAGTGAACAACCACTTCAATGTGTCTATTACAGAAGTGCACTTGCCACGAACATTTCTGCTCATTTAAAACTGAATTGAGAATTATTTTTACGGTGTAGTTTTAGTTTTCATTAGCTCAAACTACATTTGAGTGTGTTAGCCTTTTTGAATCACAATCACACTAAGCAAGATAATTTAGGAGAGAAAACGATGAGGTAGATGAGTAAAACAAACATTTAAAAAATTTCCCTTTTTCCATCACACACCCACTATTGGCCACTTACCAGATGAGGCGTAACCTGTCCTTATGTGACACATTGAGAAATCAGGACCAGTGGAACGAGTCAGGACTCACCAAGCTGATTTACAACGCTCTCATTTGGGCTTTGCTGCAGTTCCCATTAGAGTCTGTTTTATCTGCTGACATGCATCCCTCTTTCTCCAAGTTCCCCTCAGCAGGGTCACTGTCCCCCGAGCTGCCTTTGCTTTGCTCCCGGTTCTCACTCTGCCAGCTGTGTGCATTATATATATATCCATTGTTTGGCCTGACGTTAGGGTAGCGTGACCTGTTGAGACATAGGATCTCCTTGAACGCGTACCTGAAATCTGGACTCCTACAGTAGATCATTGGGTTGAAGGCAGAGTTCGCGTAGCCTATCCAGTTTAACATTCTGAAAGTCAACATGTCCACATGTCCCTTGGGAATCACGTTGAGTACAAAAAATGGTAACCAGCACAGTGTGAATACACCCATGATGATGCCCAGAGTCTTCAAAGCTTTATGTTCCTTCAGGTAAAACTTGGCCTTCTTGGTGCTCCTCATCACGCTGTGGTTGTTCGCCACATCTTGATTTATGCTGTTGGTTTTCTGCGCGTGAAACCGGCCCTCGGTTCTGTTGATCTTCTTCAGCTGCTTCCTTGCCTCCTGGAACACACGGCTGTAAACAAAAACCATGATGACCAGGGGGATGTAAAAGGAGATTATGGATGAGACAATGGCATAGGGATAGCTGATGTCAAATTCACAACAGGTCTCATTCAGAAGGCAACAGTATGTCTCATTATCCTTGGAATTCCACCACCCTGAATGGATAGGTAGGTAGGAAACGAGCCCGGCGATGACCCACACCATCAGCACAATGAAGCGAGCTCTGTTCTTGGTCAGTAAGGATTGGTAGTGGAATGGGGATGTAATGGCAATGTAGCGATCCATAGCAATGACACAGAGTGTCTCGATACTGGCCGTGACGCACAGAACATCAGTGGCAGTCCAGAAATCACATAGGGTGTTCCCAAAGTGCCAAGTGTTCAGGATATTGTAAAGGGCACCAAAGGGTACCACCACCAATCCCATCACCAGATCAGCACATGCAAGTGATGTAATGAAGCAGTTAGTGACGTTCTGAAGTCGCTGGAAGCGGCTAATGGCTGTAATCACCATCACATTGCCAATGACGATGACCAAGACAAGAATGGACATGAGTGTGCCCAGCACTGTCATCTGTAGTTCGCTTTTGGTGGAGACATTAGTGTTGTTTGGACAGTTAAGATCTTTGGGTAATGAGGACCTTATGTTTCCCATGACCTGACAGAGATCAAGAAAGAAAAGCAGATGAAAACACATGAACACAGTTAACACAGGTTTGTGTAAACAGTAAGTTGTAAAAACAGTGCAAATCCATGCAAAGACAAACCTCCAGAAAAGACGTCCACCTCAGCTGCTCCTTCCATGCAAAGTTAAAATACTCTTTTGAGTGTTAAGAATGAGTATATCCTCTTTTCATGATGGCTTTTTCTTGCGCGCTCGCGCTCTCTCTCTCTCTCTCTCTCTCGCTCTCTCTCTCTCTCTCTCTGTCTCTCTCTCACTTTTGCTCTCTCTTCCTCCTTCACAGCTCTTTTCTCAACCTCCCTCACTCGCAGCCAGTCTGCTGAGCGGTGTTACGTTAAATGTGGCTCTCAGGCAATTTGTCAGAGCCCTTATAGCATTCTGTGATGACATCACAGCTGACTTTCAGCCAATGAGCTTAGAGTGAGGTGAAGGCTGCACTGCTGCTATACGGAATTAAGTAACAACGTTCTGACAGCCACAGTGAGACACTTTGAGCAGTATTTTATACAGTTCATGCAGACCAACTTTAACATTATTTTATGACCATAATGAGCTGTTTCATAAAAGCTTTGGCATTGACGTAAGAAAATATAAATATCATACTGGAGATTAAAAGTAGGCACACAAAATTCACTGATGATATTAATGTTTAACCTACCAGCACATGCAAATTCTTTTACATTTTTGCATAGATCAAAGTCTTTTACATGTACATTGTATTACATTATGCATTTAACACACACTTTTATTCTAAAAGGCATACAATAGAGAGGCATAAGCAATTCTTTATAAAGCCTACAGTATGCATGATATACAATGCCAGGTTTTTAGAAATCTAGACGAGGAAACAAGCTAGAAGCAAAATGCAAACTAGACAAGGAAATTTGTTTATCTATCTATTTGTGTGTGTGGTTGAGGTGTTCCCTTGGTCATGCATGGTGACAAAACGTCCACACAGGGATAGTAATACAGTACCAGAAATTGCTTAAAATGTGTGTTTTGTTTCGTAGGTTTTGCTTTAATTTATGTCTGGAGTCGTGTTATGTCCATGATCCAGAGATGGCAATCAGTGTATATCTTCACTTTGTAAATTTTGTGAAACAATGCCCTTATCATTGTTTTGAGCTGCTAGCTTTGCTTCCTGTGGGTCAGACTTGCTGAGCAGGTCTGCACAGTCTTTACATGCAGGGGAGACTTGGTGCCAAACACTAATGTCTTGCATCCAGAATCATCTTTATTTTTTCTGGAATATCTGTGATTTTCCTGACAACCAGTTAAATCCGGCTTCCTCCAGCGCCAGAATGACAAATGCCTTTTTGTGTTTTTAGCTTAGAGTTTAATGCAGTTGAATAAAATGAAGTTTGTTTTCATCTTGTGTACATAGTGTAATACTGTGACTTGAAATGAAGTGTTTGCATTGTGAAAGTGTTTGAAGATTTGTGTTGTTGTATAAATGTGCTATACATTCACATAAACAAGCAGAACAAAAATGCTTTATATTTAAATAGTAGTTTTGCTGTATAATATTCACAGACACTAGTCCACATTGTGGACTCATTTAGTTATTAAAAATTTTCAAAATTCTCAGTACAACATACAGTAAATTACATTGATCTATCAATCTTAACAAATTTTTTTTACATCAAGCATATCATAAGGCATAAAAAAATAGTAGTGTTGTATATTGTGGATCTTAAATCTTTTTTTTCTTTACAAAAACTCAGATTCTACAGTATACAACCAAAACTAAACACATATATCCATTCTTCCTTAGAGTTTGATCATTTTGAATGAATAAAAGGTACCAGATGGACATATACTTGGGGAAATGAGTAGTGATGTGGGGTTTTCTTCACCATTGTCTCTATTATGTGTGGTTTTGTTCTGTCCGTGTGCTCTCTGATGTCCGTGCACTGTGTTTCTAATGTGGATATGGGCTGGTGATTGGATAAGATGTGGCTGTTGTTGTTGTTTCTGCAGGGATATTACAGAAGGAAACTATGACAGGATTTGGAGTGTGTTTGATGTCCTTTTCAACGTTATTTCGCGTGAGAGGGATGACACAGGAGTGCGAATGCGACAAAAGAATGGGATTTCAGCTGCGGTGTCCAATCCTGCTCCTGGAGGGCAGAGTTTAGTTCCAGTTGTTATTAAATACACCTGAACCAGCTAAAAAAAGGTCTTCAGGATCACTGGAAAACGGCATGACCCTCCAGGAGCAGGGTTGGCCACCTCTGGATTACAGAGATTTCATGGGAACTGCAGATTTAATTGGTTTTACCACCTGTGGGTTCAGACTGAATGAAGAGGCTACCAGGAATTATGGGTGTGGTGCTTGTTTGTACAGTTGTCAAAAGA
Organism: Danio jaintianensis; assembly: GCA_903798115.1. Classification (NCBI taxonomy): domain Eukaryota; kingdom Metazoa; phylum Chordata; class Actinopteri; order Cypriniformes; family Danionidae; genus Danio; species Danio jaintianensis. The sequence continues at coordinate 14,316,536 of CAIGQV010016735.1, read as the reverse complement.
ATCTATGCAATCTTTATGATTTGTTGTTGAGTCAGAAATATTTCTTTTATTATCATGCTGTCAATGTTTTAATTATTTTCAATATTTTATCGGTCAATATTTTCAGTATACTGGGTTTTATTTGTACATTTCCGCCTTTTTATTTGCAATGTTTTAGTAATTTATTTTTCTATATTGATTTATTTTGTATTTTAGTTTAGTTAAAAAAAATCAACTTAAATGCATTTTATCTTGGTTACTATAGTTGTAAATGCAATATATCAAATTTTCATTTAATTAAATTTGTATTGTAACATTTATATGTTATCATTATAGTTTTTTAGTTGAGTTAGAATACAATGAGATTATTTATGTGTCATTTGAGACTTCTGTTTTTGCAGTGCTTGGTATTTATAGTTCCTAAAAAAAGACAGTGCTCTTCATTTTCAATGCAAAAACAAATCTAGCAATCTGATATTTCAACCAGTTGCTTGTTCAACATTTAAAGGTTGAAAACATTATAAAACATTTCAAAGTGCTACCATAATTCTTCAGGATCAGCCTGGACAGATAATCCAAAATGTTTGTGGACAGGAGTGATCTAACCGGAGAGCAATTGAAAAGCTGTTGTCAGTTCAGTAAAGCTTTTAAGCACAAATTGCCTCAGGTCAGATAAGAAAATGTACTGAAAAGCTACATGCTTTAGATACAGTGTTTGCAAGATAAGATATCTAAAATTAACATAAAAATTTGTTCTGAGTTTAAACAGGAACAGCCAGTAATGAAATGTCCATGTCTTTCAGGTGCGACAAACCAGGAATGTTATCCAAACTGTTTTGCTTATCAAATTTATGCAAACAGGGATGGACATACAGTAGCTTTCAAAGGTTTGGAGCTTCTTAAAATGAGTCTCTTATACTCATCAAGGCTACATTTACAAAAAATACAGAATATTTCATATGATCATTGTGAAATATGATGACAATATAAAATAAATGTTTTCTGTTTTCAATTAAATTCCTTAACTTAAATTATTCCTGTGATGGCAAAATAGATTTTTCAGCATCCATGATTCAAGTCAAAACAAGAAGTCAAAAAGACATTTGATAGGAGATGTAGCAGGAACAGAGCACACGAAAAACAATATCAAAATCCAGTGACCAAGACTGAACAATGGGGCTTAAATACAGAGACTAACAAGCAGACAAGATAATTAATAACTAGAGCAACAAACGGGTGACATGAGGTTAACCTGGGATACAGATAAAACACAACAAACAAAAGGGGCAAGGCAACCAGGTCCGTGACAAATGAGCTAAAAGGAAAATAACCACTTCTATTTAAAACAGAAATCATTTTTGTAAATGTATTCTCCGATTGCTTTTGATGAATTCAGTGCTTCATTGTTGAACAAAGCAATCATTTATTTTAATTAATAAAAAAAAAAATTACCTGTAAAAAGGCTAATTTTGGTCATGAAATATACTGTGAGTCCATGATTCATAATACATAATTTCTCCGAAAATCTCTGTGTTGTGGTTTTTGGGAATTGACCTCATCGTTGTTACTGTTGGCTTCACTCCCTGCAGAGAAGGTCTTATACAGTATGTTCTAATGTGTAATCTAAATCTCAACGCTTTAAACTGATATGTATGTGGACGGATTCATTGGAATCAACTGTTTACTCTACTTCTATCACTGGGATCTTCCAGACGTTAAAAAAATCCCAACACCCACTTGATCAGGAAATCCAAATGCTGGCTGGCAGAGTTATAAAAGGCACTGGAGAAAAATGGATAGTGGTCTTCCAGAATGCTCTCTGTGGAGACATGGCCGCCTGTAAATACTGCAGTGGGAGCTGTGTTTTCATGTTGTTTCTAATTGGCCTGGTATGTATTGGCTCAACATCACAAGAGCTGTGTCCTGCTGTAGGCGTGCATATTCTCTGAGTATGGGAGCTGAATTCCTCAAGGAGAGGAGAGGCATGTGGATTTGTCCTGGAGGAGAGGAGTTGTTTGTACGACCCATGATGTGTCTGACAGTTGCAGGTGGAGAGACTGCATATATGAAAATCTTCAGTCTGCTCAATTTTAATTTTCCTAATTTCTGAAAACTAATATTTCAGTATGTATCAACACTTCTGAATTAATTGTATAATTAATCACCTTTGGCCCACCGTTCTGAAACACAGCCATTGCTGCGATTTGAATGAAGTATTGTTGTACACCACTTGAGTGCCCAAACTGCAGTTTCCATCAAACAGAATGCAATAACAATAACTTGCCAGACTGCTGTTGCACTTTCGATTGTATTTTATATCAGTCTTGCCAGGTCCCGCAAGACAGCCAAGCAACCTGGTCTGAAAAAAACAAATCAATCAATCAATCAATCAATCAATCAATCAATCAATCAATCAATCAATCAATCAATCAATCAATCAATCAATCAATCAATCAATCTGTCCATCTATCTATCTTATCTATACCTTGCTATTCGTGGGTTGAACCCATTTTTGCCTTCATAACTGCATTAACCTGTTAATGTTCCAGTGTACTCCCCATGTTGAGTGCTCAACTACAGGAATCCAGGAATGCTAATTATGTTAATTCTTCAAGTTATTGACTCATCATGTGCTGGAAAATACCTCACAGATTTTGCTACTATACATATTGGCATGACAGCGTCACACAGTTGCTGCAGATAAATCAGCTGCATTCCCATGATGTAAATCTCCAGTTCTGCTAAATCCCAAAGGTGCTCTATTGAGATCTGGTCAGTGTGGAGACCATTTGAGTGTGTGGGCAACATACTGTACAGTAACTCATTGTAATGTTCAAGAAATCAGTAAGAGATTATTTGAGCTTTGTGAGATGGCACATTATCCTGGAAGTAGCAATTATTTGATGCGTACACAGTGGTCATAAAAAGATGGACATGGGCAATAAACACCTAAACTGTGGTGTTTAAATAATGCTTTGTTGGTACTATGGGGCAAGAAAAATCTTCTCCACATCAACACATGATCTGTTGATACAACTTAAGATACATACACATTATCAAATTCTTGTCCCTACTTCCAAATGATATAGCAGAAATTAAGACTTTTCTTCCATTGTCTAATATGATGAGGCTGTGTGAATTATAGCTTCAGCTAGCTGTTCTTAGATTTTACCAAGTTACAGTAAGTTCATTCTTTTCTGACCTTTGGCTTCAACAAGGTGTTTTTGCTCACAAAACTGCCTCTCATTCACCTCTTCAGACCACTATAAACCCTAAAGATGATTGTCCAGTAGTTCAACAGTTTCTGAGGTACTGAAAAACTCAAAGACAGCCCATCAGGCAGAAGCAAGTGACACTTATGTAACATTTTTCCCCATATATTCCCTGATGCTCGGTTTAAACTTCAGCATATGATCTGGAACACATCTGCATGCCCAAAAGCATTAGTATGCTGCTATAAGATTGTCTAATTAGATATTTTCATTAACAAGCAATTGAACAGGTGTACCTAAAGCATTTTAGTGGCTTAGAGTCACCATAAACGAAAGTATAGATTGTCCTTTTTTCCATATTGGGATCTGCATCCAATTGAAACAGATCGTAATGGGAAAAGAATGAAGGCGGTGCACGATTTTGTCCTTTGGGAACTGATTGGATGGTTGTAAGGAAGATTGACTACTGGACAAAAGTAGGGCAGAAATGAGACACGTCCTAATAGCGCTACCCGAAAGGCATTCCATGTGACTAGAAGTGAAGAAAAGTCATTCTGAGGGGGAAGGTTATGGTATTTGATAAAAGATTATGAGGGCAAATTAATTATTGCACAGAAACATCTTTTATAGCAAGCACTACTATATACTGCACACAAATATAATTACAGTACATTTTGATTTCATTAAGACTTTTAAACCTTTATGCAAAAGTGCTGTTGATATTGAAGATACACATCTATATGCAAGGTTAAAGTTGACAACAGAGTTTAAACTAGTATATTCAGCTGCTATCTATTTATGCAATTATGACACTTACAGGCTAATTTCAGGTGCACATAAAACAAATCTATGAAGTTTTTTGGTGTAATTGAATGATTACACAAGAGCCTACATTTTAGTGTGTCGTACTGTGTCTTACACACCACTGTTAAACACCATGTTCATTCATGTTTATATCGAGTTATAACTTGTAAAGTGGAAGAGATGATTACGGTGGAACATAGTTGGCATATTTGGTCACACTGTATTTAAACACTTCAAAACATTTTTGCTGGAATTTCATGGTAAAATTTGTACAAAATGGACCAGATTTCAGAACTGAATCTCTCTTTGTGATCACTGGATTGGATGACTCAAACTCTGATGTTTTTTTCTCTCCATGCTTATCAACACCAAATGCGGTGATATCTGTGTGTTTAGATGAGAGACAGAAAGTTTTTTTTTTCCCCAAGTAAAGGTTATCTACAAGAATACACAAACACATTTATGCAGTCATGTATGTGGGATTACCCAGTTTATGTGAAATGCATGCATGTTTTAAAAACACTGCATTATTTGTTTTCACACCATTGAAACTGACAGCTGACTTTATTACACTGTATGAAAGTGAATTTGACATCAATAGTTATGAAAGGGTCTCAAGATCCCTTTAAAGTCTTTAAAGCTTTATATGAAGGTGCTAGTGACACTGAAGATACATTCAAGGACACAATTATGTGCATGTCTTTTCAAAGTGAACAAAAAATATTGCTGCAGCCCTTGGACTTTAATAACAAGCTTTCCAGCCTTATTGTGAGTGTGACGGGATAAAATCTACCTGAAGGGATACAATTATCTGTAGGGTTTTTTGGCAGTGACGTGCAGGGAGAATATTCATTTGTTTTTCTTCTTCACTTTATTGATTCAGTCATGGATCATCATGTAATTATGTGTATTACTTTATAAGTTTATATTTATTGTATTATTATACACGATTTCTTAATGACCATATAATGCGTTTATTATCATAAACAAATATAGTAGCAATATTTTAGGTATTACAGTGATTAAATACTTTGTATTAGAATACAAAGTTATTTTGCCATACAAAGGGTCTTTTTCTTCCCTATATTGTGAACTTACAGTCAATATTTGTTTACTGTAGCTTTTTTTCTTTGTCATTTTTCGGTCACAGTGTCTGAGAAGGTCTATATGCGTGTTTAACATAATGAAATGCGAGACTAATTTTCTATCATGAAATAGACAAGTTACAGACAGCAATAGAATGAGAAACTTGTAAAGACTTCTTGAATGCATGAAAGCAGCTGTGAGCTGAGATCAGGAAATTGATGAACCCAAGCAGGAAAGGGAAGGACAGTATAAACAAGTGTGAGCTGCCACAGTGTTGCCCTACTTTCCACACTGCTGTCGAGAGATATATGTTCATAAATGTGCTGGAGAAGCAGACAGATGGTCCAGCCATTTCCTCCTTCATTCTCTCAGGATACCTGAGAAATATCCGCTCCTGGATGAGAGCTAGATTCATTCATTTTCGGTATTCTATCATATTAGCGCAATGAAACTTTCCTCAATTCTATTGCAATGTTGATATTGCAGTTATATTATATTGGAAAAAGCATTGCTGGAAATAACTGTTGCACTTTGCATTAAGGTTTTATTTGTTAACATTAGTTAACACACTGTTCAAAAAAGAACGAATGTGCGAATATAAATCAAACTTCACCCCTTTGGTTTTAGTCTTAGTCTTTTGACTAAAATTCCATTTTAGTTTTAGTCATATTTTAGTCTTCTGAATCATTTTAGTTTTAGTCTAGTTTTAGACTAAATTTCATAAGATTTTAGTAGACTAAATCTACTCTAGATTTAGTTGACTAAAAATATATTTGGTTTAATTTAAGTGTAATTTAATTAAATATTGATGTCTAATTAAAATATGGAATATAGCTTTTCCATTGAAGACCAAAAATTAGATAGCATTGTTTGTTTATATCATAAGTAATATGTAAAATTATGTGTCGGCAAGAACAGAAGACTACTGAAAATTTTGCACTTTGCAATTATTTAGCAAACAGTTACTTTTTAAATGTGTGTGTGTGTGTGTGTGTGTGTGTGTGTGTGTGTGTGTGTGCGTGCGTGCGTGCGTGCGTGCGTGCGTGCGTGCGTGCGTGCGTG
>CAIGQV010016735.1:14275812-14301410 GCA_903798115.1 Danio jaintianensis | reverse complement strand
TCTATCTATCTATCTATCTATCTATCTATCTATCTATCTATCTATCTATCTATCTATCTATCTATCTATCTGTCTGTCTGTCTGTCTGTCTGTCCGTCCGTCCGTCCGTCCGTCCGTCCGTCCGTCCATCCATCTTTTCAAATACTATGTCTATATTTAATGCCACTGATGGCATATTTTGTAATGTACTACAGTAGTATTTAGGTATTAGGTGGCTTAATTGTCTAAATACATTTCGCCATCACTGTAGATCAAAGAAAACATTTAAAAGTATGGGATAAACTAGAGCAGTAAAAACATTTTACTTTTAAGTTTGTTCTTTTTAAATGTATCTTCATAATTTATTCATCAAGTACTTTTTTAAATAATGGTGGCAGATCACATTGTGCAGGATGTGTAGTGAGAGATTGTTTTTTATTTGTTTGTTTTGTATGGTCATTTGGTCTCGGTCATTTGGAATATGGTATTTTTTGTGTAAAATTTTGTGTTTTCTTCTAAAGTTTTTAACTGTTGCAAAAGTCATAAAAAAAAAGACCCCCTACTTTTTTTTTACTGACCACATGTGATCATTCTGAGATGTGTCAATGTAGCTATCCATCCATCCATCCATCCATCCATCCATCCATCCATCCATCCATCCATCTGCTTTTCAAATACTAAAACATATCTATATTTAATGCCCTGATGGCATATTTTAATGCACTACAGTAGTATTTAGGTATTTTGTCATAACTGTAAATCAAAGAAAACATTTAAAACACAAAACAGTACGAGTATGGAATAAACTAAAGCAGTAAATACTTTTTATTTTTAAGTTTTTCTTTTTTAAATGCATCTTTATAATTTATTCACCAATTATTTTTAAATGATGGTGGCAGATCACATTGTGCAGGATATGTTGAAACATTAACTTTGACTTTCACTATTGCACAGGATGTGGAATGAAGACTAAAGGTTGGCCTATATAAAATGGCCACAAGAAACTTCCTATATAATTGCCATTTTATGCCTAGGATGGTGTGAAGCTACTTTAACAAGCCCTTGTTTTATAACTCACACAGGAAAATGCCCTTGTAAGCATTAGTTGGCGTCTCCTAGCATACCATTGCATTAAGAATTCAAATAATGTCTTTTTAGACTCACAACACTGATATGATTCAGTTTTGACACTTGACAAAAGAAAGTTTTTGTCCTCAGCTCAGCTTAGTTAAGTCTCATCAGCACAGCAATTATAGGAAAAACCATGTTATGCCTTGTAGATGGAAAAGAGAACTGGTACAAAAACTGAGCCTTGGGGTACCCCAGTAGCTAGATGATGTCTATAGAAGTTTAACAATTGTATCTAATAATGTGGTCGTTATTGTATATGATGAGTTCTGGTCATAATTGTGTCATTTTGGGATGACAACATATGAAGTTGTATTATACTTGCTTTATAAGTCACACAGGAAAATGTCCTTGCAATCCTTAGTTGGTCTCTCCTAGATCACATACCATTACACACAGCATCCAGATTATGTCTTTTAGACTCACGACAGTGGTATGATTTCGTTTTTACATTTGACAAAAGAAAGTTTCTGTCCTCAGCTCTGGTAATTGCTTTTACAAAAAAAAAAGAAAAAAAAAAGACTAGGCTAATGATGTTATTTTTGGCCAAAATAATAAAAGAATTATAATGATCCGATGGTCATAAAAACTAGTGACTGGAATGTTCACCTCATCCAGCCTGCTGTCTGGATTGAATGCGTTCCAACATCTCTTAGCAGATAGTCTCTCCTGCTTTCCATAAACCATCTGGCAGCAGTCTGTATCTACAAAACATCGCAGAGTGTTATCAAGTTTAACAGTGGAAAAAAACTCCCTAAAATAAGACATGCTGTTATTATTTTGTGTTTATTTTTGTGAAATGATGATAATGAGCTTGTATTTGCAGTCTTTTGTCACAATCAAGTTCTTGTCCAAAACCCAGTGAGCTGTTTCATTGCATACTACCTACAGTAGATAGGCAGCTGCTTTCTAAGGCTTGAGCCATTCAAACTGAATCTGTTTTTCCATTCTGCTACTCTTTTCCCATTGTTAACACATTTTAACGGCTACAGCTTAAGCAAGGAGCTGAGCAGCATGTTCTGATACAAATGCTCTTCCTAAGGTTGTGCAAGGAAAATTCTACACAAGTGAGCAGTTGTAGCAGTATGACCTTTGAAGGTCAGAAGATCATCAATGAAAACACCAAGGTTCTTGGCTGTCCTGGAAGGAGTTATAGTTAATGTGCTCTGCATGATTGATAGGTTGTGATGAAGGGGGAAGTTAGCTAGGAACACAAGCAGTCTGTCTTGGCAAGGTTGAGTTGATGGTGATGGTTTTTTCATCCAGCAAGAAATGGCTGCCAAACATTGTTAATTTCGAGCAGCTACTGTACTTTTGGATCATCAGGCTGGGATGGTACAGTTGAATGTTACTAGCACAGCAATAATAGGAAATAAAAACATAATATACCTTGTGAATGGAAAAGAGAATTGGTACAAGAACAGAGCCTTGGGGTACCCCAGTAACTATATAATGTGTATAGAAGTGGTTGCAAGTGTATATGATGAGTTCTGGTCATAATTACATTATTTTGGGATGACAATGATTAAATGGTCAGGTGATGCAGTGGTCACACAGCACTAATAAGAGCCCTCCATATCCATTTCCAAATTCCATTCACATAAATTATTACCATCATTAAAAGGTCCCAGCTTGTAAAAATAAAAGTCATTAATGTTTTCATAGAACTTATAATTACAACTGTCTGGGAGCTCCTACTTGTACCACATGACCGCTACAGATTCACTTTGCTGTTAAGAGTGTTTAAGGTAGAAATGTACAATTTCAATTGCGAGCAGTTCAGAATATCATGTGTTGTGCAAAATTATAACATGGCGTGAACACAGTTTAATTACATTCTAGGAAGACTTTTTTGTCGAAGTTGAAATCCTGTAATTACCATAATTACAACATAGCATGTACGCACCTATGCACATAGCCATGTGATGGTTTTAGCTTTTTGTAATTAGAAGTTTGTAAGCTAAATATTTCAGGCACACAGAAGCTTTGCATTTTTTGAAACTTTGAAAAATTGCATTTAATTTATTCTGTAAAACAATGTATGAATGTTTTGAAGCACAAAACATACTTTACTCAAAAATCCAAAACAGATATGCTAAAAGTAATTAGAAAAATTATTATTGAGTGTTAATAATAAAAAAGTATAAATACATTATTAATAAAAAAAATGATGAGCAGGGTGAGCAAGCAGAACATCCTGATCTCATGTCCCCTTTACAATGTCATTTTATCTGCAATTTATAGGTCTTCCCTTTAAACCCTGTTGACATCAGGCACACTAAAAGCAGGGGTCATGGACATGTGTTTTGTGTTGGAATGACCATCCTGATTGTAAATTCAGTGGGAGCGGCAGGCCAGAAAAGTTTTATAGGTGGACAGGAAGTGACTTGCAATGAATCTGAAGCCATGCTCAATTTTAACAAGCACTGACAGGTTGCTTAGTCTCCAAAGGTCATAATGATGCAGTGGGTTTTTCAAATTAGTAATTGTTATATTATTAATAAACATAGACACTTTGGGGGAAGTAGCCCTGTCACTCACCAGCTTTGTATTATTTGTGTAAGCAGTGTACTCACGCAGACACAACTCACAGTCACGCAAGAGTTTATGAAAGAACATGAGGTTTCATGCTTTTTTTTTACTCTTTGAACAATCACGATGTTTATCGGTTCAGCAGTCTATCTGATTATCAAGATATATGTCTCTGGTCACTGTGATTATATCAGAAAACCGATGGAAAAACAATGTTTACAGAAACTGTTAACAGTACAGTTTGTGTTTTTTACCTTAAAAAAGCAGATATGTGGGTGTTATGAAGAACATTATGTCTTCCTCAATGCAACTTTAACAGCTCATTTCAGGTCTCCGAACTTGAGAAGTGGTTGCTCAGAAGTGGTTTTGGTGATTATATCAGTGTTTTGTTTGCTTGATTTAGTATGCTGATAATATAATTTGAACACAAATGCACTAAAAAAGTAGAAGCATTTTTAAAAGTTGTCTCAGACTAATTAGTAAGTTTAGCAGCACATCTCTATTTGTGCAGTGTTTAGGGTGTTGATGAAAGCAAGTGGTCATGTGGTCAGGACCCACAAGAAACTTCACAATGCATGACAGGAAGCAACCAGATCTGTTATAAAACCAAACGAAAGTCAGAAAACATGAGCATAGATACAAGTGACAAAAATTGGTCACACTTTATTTTGATGGTCCGTTTGTTGAATTTAAGTTACATTGCATCTACATGCCAACTAATTCTCATTAGATTATAAGTAGACTGTTAGCTTGGGGTTAGGGTTGGGGTTAGAGTTAGGGTTAGTGTAAGTTGTACTTGCATAGACATGTACTTGCAAAGTCTCTTATAGTCAGTTAAATGTCTGCTGAAGGAGCAGAATCAACAGATATTAAGCAGACAGTCTACTAATACTCAAATGGACCATCAAAATAAAGTGTTACCCAAATATTTGCCTGCTGTACAGAAACTGAATCAAGCAGTCAATTGCAAACACAGTCTTAAAATTAATATAAATCGATTCTATGTGAAGTTACTATTGATGTTCGGTAAATGATGCTATTGTGTATATTAGCTTTAACATTAAATGACATTATCAGATATTTAAGAAACATGCCAAGTGAACATTCTTGTTTATCTGAAAAACAATGCTGAAGTCAGTTATTCTGCTTTGAATATGTCTGTTACGTGCCGGTCTTTGTTTTGGTACTTTTAACCCGCTCACTGCCACTTTAGCCAATTATATTTCAGCACCCCGGGTTGCCTTGTTGGAAAACCGCATTTTTTATTCTTTCAGTCAGGAAGGCTTACAAAGCATGGGCCCGTGACTGAAATGTGACCTCCGGTTGACAGTAGCAGACACCGAAATGAGACACAGATTCAGAGTTCCACATGAGGGGGTTACTAATTAGCAAATAATATAAATATTACAAACGTCAACATTAGGTGACTGGGACAAAATATCGGCCCTGGCATTTTGGGCCAGAGCGGCCCACTACATACAATCAAAATGCTACCGATCTGTACATGCCCTTGCTTATTTTTACCAACTGCTGTAAAAGCACAAAAGCCATATATAGGAAATAATGAGAGTTGGCAAATTAACAACTTTAAAAAATTTATTTATTATTATAATAAAATTATAATCCACACTGGAAGTCCATCTTGTGTGTACCTGTGTGTTTTGAGGGAGCCTATATTAAATAATAAACAACAAAAACCTGCTGACGCACACAGTTAATGTTGATTAACAAAATAAAGTTAAATAATAAAAGCAATGTATCAGAGACCCTTCACAAATTAAAATGTTTAACTCAACAGTGAAACATCAAAACATAGCTTAAAGATTTTATATAGTCAATCAAATGAACTTAAACGATTAAAAAATGCAACAAATATTTATTTGGGCCCAAACTAAAAAAAACTAATTTAAAACAATTTCAATATTAGTTTTGCTTAAGTTGCACGCTAGTTTGATCATGTATAAATATCATTATAACTGTATTGTATAAATATTATTATAACTATAAGCCTACATGCTGACAATCAAAAACAAAATTACATGATATCACAGGTGATTGTCTTCTGACATAGTGCACCTGAAAAGACATGAATGACACTCCTCATAGAGCGTGAGAAGCAAACAGTTCTTTAGAATCTATATTTGTAAAATAAAGACTTGCTGGTTAGGAGACAGCATGGGAGGAAGTAAAAATAAAAAGTGTATTTATATAGATAGATAGGTAACTAGATAGAATAGACGGAGATAGATTGATGTGCAACAGTCGTCAATCCGCTGCGCGCTGCAGATGCAGCCCACATGAAAGGCAAACGTCTGCGTGCTGCTTCTGTTCTCCATACGCGCTGTGCAAAATAGGAGTTTGTGATTGGATCAGCACAATGTCTATAAAGAGAAAACCCAATGGGCTGCAGATTATGTCACATGGGCCTGTCCGGAAAAAAAAAACGTCTTACTTTTAGAGCGTCACAGATCACAGCATCGTCAATTAATTAGGCAGAAAAAAACGATAGGCTGCTAAGCGTTTTCTGGGCCGATCAGATCATAAGAAGATGATCAGCCTGGCCCAAAAAGTACGTCGGCCCAACGGGAAACTGCCCGGTCTGCCAGATGGCCAGTCCGCCCCTGATTCGAGGTGTTGGTTAGATATAGATATTTTAATATAGAGAATATTCCTTCTATCCCTTTATGCTCGATCATCAGACTCGCTCCTGTTGGTCTTCAATCTGGCAACCAATATTCATTGTGTTTGTTTTGATCCAGGAATACAATACCTAGTTCAATCACTGGGTGTCAAACTTACATACTGCATCTTTAAAACATTTTACATGTGTATTTAGTAGACCACATGCTTATATTTAATATATACTTATATTTAGTGCTATCCACTTGTAAAGCACCACATGAAAACTCTAATGAGAAAAAATGTGGGAGTGTAACATTTCAAGTGAACTCAAAATCACTGAAAATTAATCAACTGATGTTTTCTCTAAACACCATGGCCCCATAGAAACTTAATGTGTCATTTCTAATTTGTTACTTATAAAATTTGCATAGGACATCACACTTTTTAAAAACTCCCTTAAGCAATAGTAGCTTTTTAGATGTAGTGCGTGCACAAGATGTGATTATTTAAGGCAATAACAGATTTTCACAAAGCTTTGCTTGTCTTCAAATTTTTTGAAGTTTCGAAGTTTAACAAACCCACCACCCCACAGATGGTCATCACAAGTTTTACTTTTCCTCTTATTCTGTAAGAGGAAATGGGAAGGGGGAAAATGTGACTTGATTAGATAATTTTGAAAAGGGAAGGATGTTCCTGGCAGTATTCAGAATTTATGAGCAAAATATCTGAAGTAATGTCAGAGAAAGAAGACCAGTATGTGCCTGGAGTGCTTTATGAGTGCTTAATGTCTTCCATAAGCGTTCGATATTCATTTAATAAATAATTTATATTTGTCAAAGTCAACAGCTACATTTCATAAAACTAGATGTGAACATTATAAACACGTATGTCAAAGTTTACAGTTGTAATAACATTCTCCAGATTACACGACACCACAAATCCAACTAGGCTTAATGCTTCAAGCTGTGGAAAGATTTATGCTAAGTTTAGGCAGGCTGATTTAATGATAACTTTCCATTTATGTAATGCGTTGACTTTTTTCGTACACACCAGACGTTTTGTATATTGTATATGTCTGAAGAGCTTGGGATGTTAACCTCTGGTGGGGGCTTTGTCACTCTTTTTAGTTAGAGGTTAATGAAAGGCACTTTACTACATTAGTACTTTACTCACTAATACTACATGCACTTTACTCATTATTAAAAATAAATTTTCCATTTTTGTTACATGAACATCACATTAAAATCTGTCTTAGTGTCTATTTTGGCTGCTACTTAAATGTATAATTATAACATTAAGTGATCCAAATATCCCAAAACTGTAGAAACAAACATTTAATATTGATTGGGAACAATTTATTATTTAAGAAATGACAGTTCTTACACTAAGCAGTTAAGTAGACATTTTTAAAATTTAATTAAGTACATACAACATGCTTTAAATTAAATTAGCCTTTATCTATTTTATTCCAAAAATGTTCAAAAAGTAGTTACTGTAAGGTTATTAAACAAATCTATTAAGCGTATATAAGTATGTTAGTTTAGATGTGATAGAAATGGCATTTTTTTCCACACTGTAAAATCTGTATTTATGATTCAAGGGTATCTTACATTGATTCACAATTTCAAATTGTATTTTTAAACCTTGGTCACTGAAATGTTTGATGTTTTTGAAAACATTTAATATGTTTTGAAGAATTTAATGCAATACTATAATTCAAAAGACAAACCCAAACAATAAATCACTTCTAAAAGCTATAAAAATGTTAATGAAAAGTTACTTTGGTTAATTTTTCAACTTCAAATATTGTCATAGCTGAGATCAAGGTCCCATAATGCACTTAAAAAATAATATTTATTCTGTGATGTAAGCGTATTTGCTGCTTGTGGACAGATTTTTAAAAAGGTATTTAAAAAGAATTAAAATATAGAATATTCTATATATGTTATAGCATATCATATACAGCAAATCCCCATTAAAGTAAGTTTAATAACATGTGAATACAAGTAGCCTGCATTTTTCTTGAATCTTCAGTCTCTCATAGAGTAATGCTTGAGATTCCATATTGTATAGGTCTAAGTATAACATGAATGTAGGTCAGCAATTATATTTGCCACACATTGTCATGGGACAACATAGGCACAGTCCAATCATAGACGTGTTGCTGTGATAGGCACGAATCACCTCTCAGGGATAAAAGGTGGCATATCAAGTATATCTGAATGTCCGTTTGGGATATCTGCAGGTCTGGTGTCTAAACGTTGTAATCGCCCTACTCAAGCCATTAGATAAAGCAAATGTCTGGGTGTCATTGCAGGGTCTGCGGGATAATTATATGAAACCATTGACTGAACGTTGACTGAGAAAGTCTTGTCTAAATAATGGCATTGGCAAAAAAGTTGGAGCACTAAGCCTCAGGATGAGCTCACTGGCTTGGATAATTAGAAATACTGCAGAGGAGAAGTTGTGTGAAGTTTCACCGATGGACTCAAGCTTACATAGCTGTTTTACAAGTTTTCCTATAACAAATGTTGGACTGAAGCACTGTAAACGTCATACCCGCCAAACAAGTTAATCCTGGTTTGGATTTCAGACAGAATTCAGGAGATTTATTGCAACTAGGGTCTCTTACAGTGCAATAGAGCAGTATTTCTTTTAGGGTTTTTTTTTTGTGCGTGTCCTGTGTTCTTTACAGCCCTTTCATTAATTCCCATCTTACACATCTTACAGCTTTTTTGGAGTATGTCTATATATCTTTCTTTGGTATATGTGAAGGGATTTGGTTCATTCTTTTATGAGGGACTAAAGGTGCACTCATACTATGCTATCTGAAGCGTCCCCAGGTGCATTTCCCGGTTCGTTTGACAATTGTGAGTGCTACGAATCGGGTTGGAAGAGTGCGTGCCAAAGCGCAGTTCGGTTGGGCTTTGGTGCGGTATGCTTGTAGTGTGAGTGCAAAGCGCACCTGAGCCCGAAACTGAAGAGCCGACTTCACTTTTAAGGGACTGTTTCATATGGATTTATTAACCATTCGTACATTTCAATGAACGCAAGCTGTCAAAGTTTATTAAAGATACAAACCCCTCGCTGCAGGTCAGCTGCACCTTCAGCAAACCTCCTAATAACTGCAGCACAAGGACTTTTATGATAATTTATGAGCATCAAAAGTTGTGGATCTGTTCCGCAAAATACTTGACTGCGTGCCACTGCATCCCAAATGACTAAAAATAATACAAAACGATATAACTAAAGCAATGTCCACTGTGCTGAGCGAGAGCGCTTCTCTACTGTTAAACTAAACAGTTGCATCATCAATGACGTAAGCGTGTACTGGCTCCGAAGGCAAAATGCAGTGTGAGTGCAGTCCATCGGGGAAGAGGGAAGGGGGGACAAGCGTGCTTCGGCACGGTTCAAGGCAACTGTGAGTACACCATAAATTGTTTTATGTTCAACCCAAATCAATTTGTTAAGTTAATTAAGTAACTTTTTTTAACTTAACTTTTTTTTTTTTTTTACTTTTCTTGGTGTTGGGACAAGGAATTGTGTGGAACCCAGCATTTGTTACGGAGAATCAGCCATACTGAGAAACAGATGACAAAATCTACAGTACCATCCACCTATATCACCCACTTAGTACACAATAGATTTACTATAAACCTATACCAATTAAAGTGTTAGTATAGTTTGGCCAAATGAAACACAAACTATACATATCCCAGTGCATAAAGCAAACCAACATTGTGCTAGTAAACTTTTGATGGATGTTGATTGTAATCATGGTAACAGGAGTTGTACAGTAAACATGGATGAGTATGTAATATTGATGGACAAACAAACCATGTGTGTGTTCTCAATCCACAGATTGCATATATAGTACATACACAATTAAATGGTTCTTTTAAAGGGTCATGAAGTGCATTCTTTTTTTTTTTTTTTTGCTGATTTCTGGGATTATTTGTACAAAAGTACAAATAAAAATGGGTAAGTAATAGGCTATTTTCTGTCCTGTTTTGACCCTCTCTTCCGGACACACCATTTGAACAGACGTGGTGGATTGCAGACTCAAAAAGAAAACGGCAACTGATATGATTACTATAAATTGGCTAACAGTTTTTTATCATTCATTTATTCATTTTCTTTTCGGCTTAGTCTCTTTATTAATCTGGGGTCGCCACAGCGGAATGAACCGCCAACTTATCCAGCATATGTTTTACGCAGCGGATGCCCTTCCAGCTGCAACCCATCACTGGGAAACATCCACACACACTCATTCACATACATACACTACGGACAATTTAGCTTACCCAATTCACCTATATCACATGTTTTTGGACTTGTGGGGGAAACCGGAGCACCTGGAGGAAACCCACGTGAACATGGGGAGAACTCCACACAAACGATCAAAAGGAAGACAATGCAAAGACTGAAGTGCTTTAAAACAAATTGAAACTGCACAGCATCTTGTTTTCATATAGCCATCTTTATCATTTGGTTTCTGCATAGACCTGCATTTGCCTTTTTGTTATTTATTTACTGTACAATATGCGTGAATTGGTGGGTGGAGCTAAACAGGCAGCGATGTACAAGCAGGCATTGCTCTTGTTTTGTGGAGGTGGAGTTTAGCAACACTATTACATACAGTAATAAAAAGGCACATTCAAAACCTGTTATTTTGGCTGATTGGCTCCAACATACATAGTTTTTAGATTAATGATAGAGTTATGAGTTCTGAAACTTACAAGATGTTTTTATAGTACAATGGCCTCCTATATGTCAAAAGATGAAGGGAATTTTGATTTCTCAATTTATGACCCCATTAAAAACCAATATATAAGGTCACCAGAGTGCAGTCAGAGACACTCCTGTACCTGTAGATTAATTAGCTGAAAGTCTCTTCCCAGGTGAGACAAATATAGAAAGAGCTGAGGTGTGAAAACGGGGTCAGAACATACCATTCATATTGATTTCATAGCTTAGTCATGTCTAATCTTGTCCAGCCCATTCAGAGGTTATGTTAGTATGGGTTTCATTTGATCATAAACTCAAAATACAAGTTTTTAAATATTCCCCAGAACTCAGTAACTGTATGCACATTGTCATCATAATTATATATGAGTCATGTTTTGGAATGGCTCATGGTAACTGTCGTTGGCTTCAGCTGCCATACCTGAGGCGCATTTACAGGAGTTCACACCTGTTTTCAATGAAATGTTTTCCTCTTTTGGGCTTGGTCCATGATTTAAACAAGAAAAATAAACATTGAATTAAATATGTTCCTTCAATTAAATGTATAGAGGTTAAACTCATATTCTTAGGAATCACATAGGAAGGATTTTTCATGAGAATTGTGCAGTTCTGGGCACATGATTTTTTTTTTGTTCATTTAGTATTTTAGCATATTGACTTCATAAATAATCTGCAGGAAATGACATATATAATTAATACCATCTCAGCCAGATGCCTCAGATCCCGGGTCTTCATTTGTAGCATAACAAAGCAACAAAGCCAAATATTTCTATTTGGCTTTCCTGTCTTTGCGTGCAATTGATCAGGTTGGATGAATTAGGTTATGGTAATAGTATGTTTGAGCACTTCCTCTGTGTTTCTGAATTAAGCTCTTTAACATTGTTAACATAAATGAAATGCAATGAAATGATCATCAAGAATGTGAATGGAGTCCTTGAAAAATGTTGTATTGATTTGCACATTAAGGCTGC
The DNA here is from genome assembly GCA_903798115.1 of Danio jaintianensis. Lineage (NCBI taxonomy): Eukaryota > Metazoa > Chordata > Actinopteri > Cypriniformes > Danionidae > Danio > Danio jaintianensis. The sequence continues at coordinate 14,289,432 of CAIGQV010016735.1, read as the reverse complement.
TTAGACGGTCATTAAAATGGTATTAATAATTTAGAACTACAATTGTCTTGTTGTTTAACGGATCTTGGAAACTGCTGCTATGTCACTTATTTTCAAAAAGTATCTGCAATATACAATATATTGACATGCAAATTAAGCCATGAATTGTGTTACAAGGTATTGCTGAGATCCTGTGTGGTTTGAATGGAGTGAGCAAAGCCTTTTGAATGGTTTAGGGAAAACATACAGCTCTCTTTCAAGGTAAAGAGATGAAGTAGTATTTGAAATTCTCTCTGGAAACAAGGTCAGTGTGAGGTATTACGCAAGAGTTTCTGTTGTGTCTACAATGTTAATGTATCGCTCTTATAGTTAATTGTAAAGTGTTCTGCCTGGGTTGGCTGTTTCATTTCAAGATAGTGTCTTGTTTAATGTCAAGATGAACCAGATACCATCTGAATTTTGTGAGGAGGGAAGCTTAACTTAAGAGGGGGGAGCTTAACTTAAGAGTTTTGTGGTTCCTGTACTCCTCCTTGTGTGCCTTGCGATTCATAGCCTAAACATGTGAAAATACTACATATATCTTCTGGATTTGTTACTCTCAGTTCGGTTCATTCTTTTATCCTTTTGCTGTGTTTGAAATGCATTGGATTCCTCGCATCTGGTGTTGGTTGGTAATGAATAACTTGTTTCTGGAGTGTCAGTATAGTGGAACCTAAAGCCAATTGTAAAACAAAAAACTTTTGCGTTAAAAATGTTCTTTAAGCACTGCACGGTATGCACAATAGTAATAACTCAAAGTACTTTTTGTAAAGAGAAAATCTGTGTAATTACAGAATCACAAATTGATGGTTTGATTAGATTATTTATTAGATAAAGATTGATATTATTCATTCATTCATTTTCTTTTCGGCTTAGTCCCTTTATTAATCTGGGGTCGCCACAGCGGAATGAACCGCCAACTTATCCAGCATATGTTTTACGCAGCGGATGGCCTTCCAGCTGCAACCCATCACTGGGAAACATCCATACACACTCATTCACACACATACACCACGGACAATTTAGCTTACCCAATTCACCTATACCACATGTTTTTGGACTTGTGGGGGAAACCGGAGCACCCGGAGGAAACCCACGCGAACACGGGGAGAACATGCAAACTCCACACAGAAACGCCAACTGACCCAGCCGAGGCTCGAACCAGCGACCTTCTTGCTGTGAGGCAAACGTGCTACCCACTACGCCCAGATTGATATTATATACTATATATATTCATTCATTCATTCATTTTCCTTCAGCTTAGTCCCTTTATTCATCAGGGGTCACCACAGCGGAATGAACCGCCAACTTATCCAGCATATGTTTTACACAGCGGATGCCCTTCCAGCTGCAACCCAGTACTGGGAAACACTCATTCACATGCACACACATACACTACGGCCAATTTAGTTAATCCAATTCACCTATAGTGCATGTCTTTGGACTGTGGGGGAAACCGGAGCACCCAGAGGAAACCCACGCGAACACGGGGAGAACATGCATACTCCACACAAAAATGCCAACTGACTCAGCCGGGACTCGAACCAGCGACCTTCTTGCTGTGAGGCGACAGTGCTAACCACTGAGTCACCGTGTCACCCTTTAATTCAATTCAATTCAATTCATGTTTATTTATATAGCGCTTTTCACAATGTAGATTGTGTCAAAGCAGCTTAACATAGTTCTAGTAAAGTCCAGATTTCAGAGTTGAAGTTCAGTGTAGTTTAGTTCAGTGTGGTTTAAATTTCACTGCTGAAAGTTCAAACACTGTAGAGCAAATCCACTGAAGCACAGCTCCACAAGTCCCGATCCGAGCAAGCCAGCGGCGATACTGTGTATACTGTGTATTATATATATAAATACACATTTAAATACACAATATAAGATATATACTGTATATACTGTCTCAGTTGTCCCAAGAATGTCTCTGTTCTGTACCTTACGTACTACTTACTATATTATGCTGTAAATGTCTTTTTTTAATTGGAAGCAAAAACACATTTTTTGTGTGTGGTTTTTGTGTGTGTTTCTCTTTAAATAAAAATGAGCTGCTGATCCCCGCCTGCTTTTAAGAAGAGGGTGGTGATTTACAGCTTGTGTCTCAGTTACTCCAGAAAACAAACCCCATGCCTAAAACCTTCTCAGCTTAAACAAAATTTTCTGAGCTCTTGGTTTATTTTCCACCCAGGCTCATTGAAAATATTGGGAAGTAAAATATCGGAGTAAAAAAAGTGTGAAAACAGTAGCTGATTATTTGTGAAAACATTTGAAACATTTGTGGAACCTCAAAACACTACAAAAAATTTGTGGTACCTCAAAACACTACAGTGTGCATGATTTGTAAACAAATATATCCACGTCCCAAATCTCCATGGGTTCATTCTTCGTAACTCGCTTAAATGATCTTAGATGATTTGGCAGTTTATTTAGCAGATTATTTAGTTTTAGTTTTAGAACAGATTTTCTTTAGGATAGCAGCCTATTCGTGTTTTTTAATCGTGGCGTAAGGCATAACTGGCTGTTTAAATTAATTTACCATAAAAAAAAGCATTTTGATATTTGAAAAGTATCACTCATGCTCTGCATCAAATAGCCAGCATTTTAGCTGTCAAAACGTGTGCATATTATTCCATATATAGTATATTATTATTATATTGCAAAAAAATAGAATATTGGCTATGTTTATTAACATACACTCTTTGTATTTGAGTGTATTGTATTAAAATTGTACTAAAGCTGGGTTGGTACCTTTTAAAAGTATGCGTTTGTATCTAATAAGTCTATATTGGTATCTTAAAATTTGTCTATAGGCCCTTTGAGGAGGACAACCCCAATGACAATTTTATTAACCTTTTATTCGGAGTGTAAATTATTTATTTTTTTTACTTTCATTTTCCTTTTTATTATAATTTTTTAATTATTTTGCTATTCTCCCCAATTTTATACAGAATATAAAACCTATAGGTTACTATTGTAAGAAAATATCAGCAGTTGGTACATACTTTCAGTATCACCTTTGCTTGAAATGACACAATCTAATTCTGTTTATATTAAATAAACCTGCTTGTGAGATACCAGACTTGTTGCTATGACAACAACTTTCGGATGAGTTTTGAAAAACGAAACTATCCTGTCAAATCGTCAATAACCAAATCAGGCTAATTGAGTAATCCACGTACGAAGTACGGACCCCATATGCATGACTTTTTTGATGTACAGTAGGGCAAGAGTTCCCGTAAAAATGGTTGAACTAAAGAGCTCAAATTTGTGAAGAAACAAAGTAAAATGGGCATTATGCAAATTTGGTTTTGCATTAAATTTACTTTTGTTGAGACTCTTGGTTTAGGTTTAGGCTATGGGCTATCATACATGACATATACGACAAACAGCCTCTTGTGGATGTCATCTAAAAAAGTGCAGCGCTTCATACCTGGACCAAAGTATTCAGATCTAACAGAAGCATAGCCAGAGTCACATATCTCCAATGAGCCTGTGTTGTTTATTTCATAAATGTCTCAGACATATTGAATATTGTTTTTGGTAACTTCAGTGCACTTTTGAAGAACAAATAGTTCTGTTTCTTCATTTATTTGCTTTGAAGTTGTTGTTTTACTTATTTATTTATTTATTTATTTATCTATCATGTTTAGGTATTCAGAGCAGCCAATCCACTTTGTGCCTGTAAAGCTGCATGCTGCTGAAATACCCCATTTCATCTGCATCACAAATCTCTTTTTTGCAGACTAGTGATAAGGTGCAGACCACACTGAACATTCAAACACGTCTGAGCATCACAAGTGGTTGACCTTTGATGGATTACTTAAGTTTACTTAAGTTCACCCCAAAAAAATGATAATACATTTGACAATGTTGTCTATTTGAAACGTTTACAAAAATTTTTTTGGTGTAAACATATATGTTATACTCTCCAAGAACATTACCATTTTGACACTGTTAGCCTACACACAGTTGAAGAATTATTAGCCCTCCTGAATTATTAGCCCCCCTGTATGTTTTTTCCCCAATTTCTGTTTAACGTTAAGAAGATTTATACTAGATCTTGCAATTTAAAGTCTTAACTTAGACATTTGAAAAAAAATATATGCTTAAATTGGCCTTAAAATATTTCTTAAATTGCTTAAATAATATTGACCTTAAAATGGTTTTTTTAAAAATGAAATACTGCTTTTATTCTAGCCGAAATAAAACAAATAAAACGTTCTCCAGAAGATAAAATATTATAGGAAATACTGTGAAAAATTCCTTGCTCTGTTAAACATAATTTGGGAAATATTTAAAAAAGAAAAAACAATTCACAGGAGGGCTAATCATTTTGACTTCAACTGTATGTGCAACAACCAATAAAGATGCCAGATTCACATACATCTTGTCCAAATAAAATTGAAAGGGTTTGAATTGAAACTCACTGGACTTTTCTGTTGAAAGAAACATACTTTTAGAAAATAAAATGTGTTACTAAAACAAACTAAACAAACAAACTAAACAATTTGAATAGTTTCTTGATGAGGATTTGCACATTTTATGTTAAATATTATTAAGAACCTTTTGCTATAAAAAAAGGGTATATTTTTATCGTGAATGTCGTAATTGACAATAAAGGATGCGCAATTTTAACGAGTTAATGTTATATATTTAAATTGTGATTTTGCAAATATTTTATCACATGCTAAGAGAATTGATGTCATATTGTGGTGAGACATGCAATTTACACTCATATAAAACAGCTTTTAACTCTTCTTTTAACTCAGCTTTTAACTTCTCTATTCAGTATTCAGTGTTTTCACAGACAGACTCTCATGATCTATTTTATCTATTCAATCTATTCAAAAACCTAAAACACTGACCTTAACATCAAATTGAGAGCACTTCTTGTTATTTTGATGTTGTTAGAAATAACTAATGTTGTGACCGTAATTATAAACCACTTCTACTTGCGTAAACTAAGGAAGGCCCTCTCTCCTATTGTAGTTTTGAAACTCTTGGACAGTGGCCCACTCTCGCTGACAGGATTTATTTTCACGTCAACATTGTCACAGGCACAGCATGAATTCCATAACATAGTCTGTCACCTCCACACGTTTCATTCCTGCTGCTTTGTTTGCTTCAACTATAAGCGGCAATTTGCATGGTTTTAACACCCGTACCCACCCAATGCCTGTGAGTGGCTTCCTGTTTCAAAGGGCCTGGAAGGAAATAAGCATCTCTGAGTTTGAGAAAACCCTCCATCTGCAGAAACAGTTGAGGCGAGCGGAGAGATGGAGATAACAGCTTTGTGTAAGACGTGAGCTGTGTTATGTGCAGGGTGACTTTAAAACCCAGAGTCCCTGTCTGTGCTGTATCTCTTCTACAGCCGACTGTCCTATTAGCAGGCGATTAGACGCCCAACATCCATTTCACGCTTTGCTGGGCATGGGAGAGAGCTTCTTGATTTGTTGTTTTTGCTGTTTTCGTTCAGTCTCTCGGTGTCTGTCGTTATGTTTGTGTGTATAGTGTGAGTGTATGGCTTTTACTCTCTCCCCAGTAGTTACTGAAGCCATCAAATGCCCTCTTTTGACATTACTGTTACACTTGATCAAAATACAAATTATAGTGCAAGAATAAAATAATAATAATAAGAACAATAAACCAATGAATCCTTCATAGTAGCAAGTATTCATCTGTGACTGTTACAGATGTGATTTGGCCATTGTGATGAGAACAGATACTAGGATAAAATATTAGCTATTAATTTCTATGTCTCCAATATGTTTTTATTATTATTAAAATATATTAAAGTGTTTCAATTTTACTTAAGATACATAAGTGCTAGAATTTGAAAGGTGCCTTAGAATGAAAATCTGGATATACCTAGGCATAACTGAATAATATGTTTTCAGTGCATGGAAATTATGTACCATGAGCCTCAACACCATTGTTTACCTGTTCTCGTTTAAATCCTGTGTTTGTAAAATTCTGGTGCAAAACAGGCCAGTCTGAACAAAACATGATCCAACTTAACAAAACTGATGATGCACACAGGATTGTTAATATACAAGACCCCAACAGTGTTTGATTGGCCACAACATTTTCAAATTTTTTGGTTAATCTAAGCTTGATTTACTTACTATGACTATTATCCTGAAAACATGACAGGCTCTAAGGAAGAGTAACTGAGCAGTTTTGTGAATCAGGCAGAAATGCATGATCATGAAGTGTTCACAGCTCATCAGAATGTAAAATGCAGGATATACAGATTGTAAAGTTATTCAATACCATTCTGAAGAGAAGTGCAGTCTGTTTAAATGTATCTTTTGTTAGTTTAACGTGTATGTTGTCAAATATTCTATGTTTGTATATGATAACAAACATGTAATGTAATGTGTATTTATATAGCACATTTATTGTGTATGGTCATACACCCAAAGCGCTTCACAATCATAAGGGGTGGGTGTCTCCACACCACCACCAATGTGCAGCATCCACTTGGATGATGCGACGACAGCTGCAGAAAATGACACCAGTGTGCTCACCACACACCAGCTATTGATGGAGTGGAAAGACAGTGATAGAGGCAATTCAGTGGATGGGGATGATTAGGAGGCCATGATGGGTAAGGGCCGATGGAGGGAATTTGGCCAGGATACCGGGGTCACACCCCTACTCTTGCCATGGAACTTTTTTAATGACCACAGAGAGTCAGGAACTCGATTTAACATCTCATCCGAAAGACAGCTCACTGACAGTACAGTGTCCCCTTCATTTTACTCGGGCATTAAGACACACACAGACCCCAGGTTGAGCGCCCCCTGCTGGCTTCACTAACACCACTTCCAACAGCAACCTAGTTTTCTCATGTGGTCACCCATCCAGGTACCCCCCTGCTTAGCTTCAGTGAGTAACTGGTCTTGGGCTGCAGGTTGATATGGCTGTGGCAATCAAACATTGATTGATACACTTTATGAAACCCATATGTTTATGAAAATGTTGTTTTCAGATATGTTAAACCCACGAAGTGCAACTCTAAATACATCACTGTCAGATGTGTGAGCTACAGAGCTCATTCATATTCATGACCTTTCCAAATATGGTCAAAACTAACCATATCATATTAGGGCCAAATCCTAGGGTTGGAAATGGGCCTGTAAAACCATTTCTGGATCATTTCTTGCACTTACCTAAGCCACATAACAGAAAACAATTTACTATATTTCATCAGTGCATTCTATGGCACCTTTAAGAATTCATAGTAATATTAAGTATTTTAAGTATTCAAAGTTTGATGAATTTTTATTTATTTTGCAATAAATATTTTGTTCTTTCTGTTACCAAAACTAGCCATACACTGATACAACTACAGCTGATGATAATGTAGGAATGCACACAAGTGACAATGAAAAAGCCTAGCGTTTAGCAATAATGAATAGACACAAAATGACAGTAAATGTGGATGACATTGGGTTCTTTTGTCGTTTATGCATTCCTGTCGCTAGCATATTTCTTATAATATTGAATTTAGAGCAGACTTGTGTTATATTCAGCCGGGTTAATGAATTGAAGGATAGTTCACACCACTCTGTTTAAGCCTCTAAATTGATCCTGATTGCTTTAGTGGTGTAGAGTCCATAAAGCGTCTGTGTAATGGTCATTGATTGGTCTTCAGAAATATCATCAGGCTAATTTATACCCTTGCATTTACAGCAACGATAAAATGATGTGTCATATCACTGACCTTCAATTATCTCTTTCTAAATGTCAAAGCATCCAGAGGTGTTCGAGTGCAACATTTTTCATTGATCTGTATTCAACACCGAACAGTCTAATCAATTTGAAGAACATAATCAGACTTTTTTTTCCCCCTCACTTCATATAGTGCTGGCAAACTTCTTAAACTTTTGTTAGTAATTTGAATAAATAGTAATACATATTAATATGTGCATACACACTTATGTGCTTTTGTCACCCTGTGTTTTTGCGTAGTGGTGCAATGGGTAGCGCTGTCGCCTCACAGCAAGAAGGTCGCTGGTTCGAGCCTCAGCTGGGTCAGTTGGCATTTCTGTGTGGAGTTTGCATGTCCTCCCTGTGTTCGCGTGGGTTTCCTCCTGGTGCTCCGGTTTCCCCCACAAGTCCAAAGACATGTGGTATAGGTGAATTGGGTTAGCTAAATTGTCTGTAGTGTATGTGTGTGAAAGGGAGTGTATGGATGTTTCCCAGCGATGGGTTGCAGCTGGAAGGGCATCTGCTGCGTAAAACATATGCTGGATAAGTTGCCGTTTTATTCCGCTGTGGCGACCCCTGATTAATAAAGGGACTAAGCTGAAAAGAAAATGAATGAATGAAAACAGCGATGGCTGTGCCTCTTCTAAAAGTTCATTCATATAAAACTTAAAACATGTTTATTAATAGATTTGTCAAATGTGTCAAGCAGTTTAATTCAAGTTTCTGAAAAAACACAATCATAATGAATAGCTTTAATTTTGGCTTTCACATATTAACATTAATCAGTGAATATAAGCAAAAAGCACATAAGAACAAACCTCATTGGTTCATGTGGAAGCTCAGATGTGATGCATGAGATGCAAGAATCAACCTCATTGGTTCTTGCGTTAAGCAAGCATGCTTGTACTTTTATAACCAAATACGCTTTTTGAGATCTCACGCCTGCTGTTCTTGCGTAAATCCACCAGAGCCGCTGTCAACTGAATGACTGATTGACTGACCGATCGACTGACCCACCCTCCTCCTTCCCTAAACCCAACCAATAATGTTTTGTACCGATTGACCCGCCCACCCACATCCCTAAACCCAGCTGACAATAAAAAGCAATCCAGAAAAAGAAAAGCCCTCGCCTGATTTTCACCACGTTTTCAGATTTTACCACATTCTCACCGTGTTATTTACTTGTTTATTTTATTTTATTCTGTTTTTGTCTCGAACCCCGTCGTCGTGGTCAACTCCTCTCTGCGTCTCAACCCCGCTGACGTACATGGCGAGCTACTGGACAAACTGGTAACAGCGATAAAGCTGTCCATACGGAGGTAAGCGGTCAGCTGGTAAGAGCGAAAAGAAACAGCATCATACCGCCCCGTAGCGTTCGCTTTAAAGATGAAATGCAGCCATACGTACTTCTGGCTATAATTTGCGATCTCCAGAAATGTATATAGGGCTAGTTTTTCAGAATGAGCCTATGTTGCAACAAAAACCTAAATTTTTAATGGTTCATTTCATAAATCAATGATATCTCTTCAGAACGCTTCAATTAAACAGATTAAATAGTAAATCCATGTGAATTAGGCTGTTTAATAGTTTTTGAAGTGTCAGTGTTTTGGATGAATGGATTTTCAAAAGAGAGAAAAATAAACTAAATTTATTTTGAAAAATAAATTCTGAAAATAAACAAATTTCAATTTAAATGACATGAGGGTGAGCGGAGCGATAAATCCTTCTGTTTTATAAAAACAATTTGTACAGGGAATTTATGGCATTAATCCAAATGGCCAACAATAAATACCGGCCTAAATGGAGTCCACTTCAGAAATCGCTTTTAGAGCTGGTCAAGGACACATGTGGTCACATCACATTAATCGTTTGAACACTAATGCATTCTGATTCACCCCATACAACACTGAAGTATCGACTCTACTCATGTAGTGCATAATAATGAGCATAAAATGTAAAATTTGTGATTACATCAGAACCTACCTTCTTCACATTTCAGTTAGCAGTGACAAGACATGGTTTTGATTTAATCTGAAAAAGTCTGTCTCTTAAATGGATTTGCAGCTCCGAAGATCTTTCAAATACTGTGTCCTATCCAGGGCTGATGCAACAAGACTCCAGCTAGTGGTAATTTGTCTGTTCACTCTGAAAATGATGTGTGATGTGTTGCGGCGACATGTGATCAGAACGTGATATTTCATGGAGATGCACAATATTGAAATTGATGATTTTCATTATTCATAACCCATGACTGATAACCCCCAAATGATGAGTATTAAAATTCTATATTATTTTGCCAAAATACATTCGAAATAGACACTGACAAACAAAATTGCCCATTTTAAAAGTTTGTTGAAGTGATAATTATATTATAAAGTATGATAAGTAGGAGTTTGCATGTTCTCCCGTGTTGGCGCGGGTTTCCTCCGGGTGCTCTGGTTTCCCCCACAGTCCAAAGACATGCGCCATAGGTGAATTGGGTTGGCTAAATTGTTCGTAGTGTATGTGTGTGAATGGGAGTGTATGGTGTTTCCCAGTGATGGGTTGCGGCAGGAAGGGCATTCACTGCGTAAAACATATGCTGGATAAGTTGGCGGTTCATTCCGCTGTGGCGACCCAAGATTAATAAAGGGACTAAGCCGAAAAGAAAATGAATGAATGAGTATGATAAGATATTTATTTTGATATTTGGTATTATTAAATAAAATACATATTTGGTATCATTAAAAAAATTGAAAGATGTACGAAAGAACTTTGTATGTTAGGTGCATTAGAAATGTGCATGCATTGCTAAATATCATATATAAAAAAATGGTACCATTATTGAATATAGGGTAAGAGGTTCAGAAAAGTAGCTTGCTTAATGAGTTTTTCTTTCTTTCTCTCTTCAAGTACTGTAGGATAATAAACTTGTGAGTAAAGGAAATGCTTCAGCAATTACAAATTTAGCCATTTCACGAAGTTGTTCAGTCATATCCTCATGTTCTGTCAGTCAAGTTTGTTTCTTCTGCAGAACAAAAAAGATAATATGAAGAATGTTGGTAACTACAGTTTTATCCCTATACTGTATATTTAGAAAGATTAGACTATAGCTTTTATATGCATATTCTGCCTCATCTACATAAGCACTTTAAAAAAGTAAATCATTCAACTAACACCAACTCAACTCCCTGATGAGTTAATGGCTTTATCAGCTTTAGGGCCTCTGGGATCAACAAATAGTTTGTAATTTCTTTTTTAGGCAGAATCCCGCTGAAATATGGGACAGAATCATTGAGGAATATCAGATGCACTCAACTAATGGATTTTTTAATGGTTAAGTTTCCTGGTGAGTTTTAGGTAATTAAAAAAATCTTGTTTTCCGTTTTTTTTTTTATGCCTGAAATTGGCATTGTGTGCTACACATATTTTTGGCTCTTACAAGAGTTTGCTACTTCTTTTGTAAGTCAATTGGAACAAAAAGGTCTGCTAAATAAAAGTAATCCATGGTCAGGGTTGAAAATGTTACTTTTAAAATGCCTTTAACTACCAAAGACAAAATACACACTTTATAAAATCAATTGTAATGTATTTGAGAGATTGCTAAAGTTTAGTATAGTTAATAATCTATATTATTTGAATTACTATATCATTTGCATTACTATCTATGTCATTTGATTACCTTGGAATACTAATAAACACAAAAATTACATTCACCAAAAATAGGATATGGTTTTCATTTGCATAATTTAAACAATAACAAAATAAAAAATTTATAAACTGTGATGCATTCATTCATTTATTTTCCTTCGGCTTAGTCCCTTTATTCATCAGAGGTTGCCACAGCGGAATGAACCACCAGCTTATCCAGCATATGTTTTACACAGCAGATGCCCTTCCAGCTACAACCCATTATTGGGAAACATCCATACACACTCATTCACATACATACACTACGACCAATTTAGTTTATTCAATTCACCTATAGCGCATGTTTTTGGACTGTGGGGGAAACCGGAGCACCCGGAGGAAACCCGCATGAGCATGGAGAGAACATGCAGACTCCACACAGAAATGCCAACCCACCCAGCCGGGACTCGAACTAGCGACCTTCTTGCTGTAAGGCAACAGTGCATAGCATCTGAGCCACCATGTCACCCCTTGCTATACACAGTACATTCATTGCCAATTACAGTCAAAATTTAAAAAATAAATAAATAAAATTAAAATAAAATGCAATCACTTTTTTGAGTGAACGTGCTTTTTAAAAGTAACATGTGATTACCACCTGTTTAAAATGTAACTCATGTTTTGTATTTTAAATACATAACTAAGTTAAGTATACACACAGGACTATGACTTTTGCTTTTACATTCACCTTACAGTGTATGGTATACACATTACACACAATGCAGATATTGACAGTACATATAGGAAATTATGGGACGTGAGTAGTGTGAGCATTGTTTTCAGACCCACAGGTCTGGGTATAGGGTTCATGTTCTGTATGTGATGTTGAGATATGTATTGTCCATTGTATAAACACGCAGTGTCCCTTCCAGATTATATAGTACAAGTTTACACATGTCCTGAATGGAAAGGTAATTATGTACAGTTGAAGTTAAAACTATTAGCCCTCCTGTAAATTTCTTTTTCTTTTTCAAATATTTCCCAAACAATGTTTAATAGAGCAAAGAATTTTTCACAGTATTTCTGATAATATTTTTTCTTCTGGAGAAAGTCTTATTTGTTTTATTTCGACTAGAATAAAAGCAGTTTTTAATTTTTAAAAATGCTTTTAAGGTCAATATTATTATCCCCCTTAATTGTCTACAGAACAAACCATCATTATACAATGACTTGCCTAATTACCCTAACTTGCCTAATTAACCTAGTTAAGCCTTTAAATTGCACTTTAAGCGGAATACTAGTATCTTGAAAAATATCTAGTAAAATATTATGTACTGTTATCAAGGATAAAAGAAATCAGCTATTAGAAATGAGTTATTAAAATTATTATATTTAGAAATGTGTTTCAGAAATTAAGAATAAAAATATACAGGGGGGCTAATGATTCTGACTTTAACTGTCTCTAAAATTGTCATATTGAAGTGTTTGAGTTAAACTGACCATATTCTTCATCCAGTCAAGTTAAAGAGAATGAGGTTGCTTCTTATTTACTTTATTACTGCAGATGCTATTTTACAGTATATCGCTGCCAATAAATGATAAACGGTTTTCTGCATGGACAGAAGCTGCACTGTTTAACAACTCAAGCAACATACTTCAATCATGATAAGCAAAGCAAGCAAATGGAAAGCAACACTGCTTAATGAAGATAAATGTTTAAGTGGTGTGCAATTATAAATTCACTGCCTGGCTGAAAGTTCAGTCATGATCTGAAGGTCACATAGTGGTGTTTATGAATGTACTGAACAAATTGCTGTCACTCATTTCTATTTTGTGTTAAAGGATTAGAGACTTTTTAGGCTTGTTTTGTGTGTGTGTGTGTGTGTGTGTGTGTGTGTGTGTGTGTGTGTGTGTGTGTGTGTGTGTGTGTGTGTGTGTGTGTGTGTGTGCGTGCGTGCGTGCGTGTGTGTGTGTGTGTGCGCGTGTGTGTGTGTGTGTGTGCGTGCGTGTGTGCGTGCGTGCGTATGTGTGTGTGTGAACAACTCAATTGTGTTTTTAAAAGGATTAGTTAAATGTCAACGACTCAATATTCCCACTCCTCCCCACAATTCATAGAAAAAAGTCAGAATTGTGAGTTTTGCATTCTAAAAATGTAAGATGCATGCTTACAATTCTCAACAACAACAAAAAAAAACATATTGTGGGTTTATATGGGTTAGGGTTAGGGTTAGGGTTAGGGTTAGGGTTAGGGTTAGGGTTAGGGGTTAGGGTTAGGGT
>CAIGQV010016735.1:14249725-14275802 GCA_903798115.1 Danio jaintianensis | reverse complement strand
GGTTAGGGTTAGGGTTAGGGTTAGGGGTTAGGGTTAGGGTTAGGGTTTAGGGTTAGGGTTAGGGTTAGGGTTTATGGCTTTTCTTCTCAGTATTGGGAATTTATTCATCGAAATTGCTTGGCACAAATGGTCTGATTGGTTAAATGATTCATTTAGTGAGTCATTTGTGGCACATCAAAAGTTTTTCTTTCTGTTCTGAGACTTTTGTTCACACAATTCAGAAAAACAGGAAATCATAATTGTGTAATATGAATTCTGAAATGCAAGATATCGACTAACTATAAAATATAAACCTAGAAATGCAGACAAGGAGTCCGATTTGTGAGTTTACATGATATTTTGCAATTCCGAGCTTATAATATTCAAAATCTGACAATTTTCCTATCTATCAATTCTATCATTGCACAACTCTAAAAACAATTCTGCATGATTACAACGTTTAAGTTTATATCTTGCAAAACTGACATTTTTCCCTCTCTCTCACAGTATTTTTTTATTTACTTACTCTTGCTTAGTGTTTACTCTTGTTCATGTGTTTCCTTTCCTCAACACGTTTGACTGAATGTGACAGTCAGTTTCTTTCTGTGCCCCATGAGATCCTCCTATACATAACATCACTGAAGTACATTTGCTGCATTCCAGGGCCACGTCCACTGAGATCCGCTGTGTGTGTATGTGTTTATGTGTGTGTGTTCAGGGGAATGCAGAAGCGGTTAGATACTCTTTTTGCCTCCGGGAGTAGTTTACCTTGTTAATCAGGTCGATGTGGCTCCAGACACTAAAATAGACAGACATCACAACATCTATGAGGCAAAAAAAAAGGCGGACATTAGAAAATTGCCTGATATGCTAATGTTATTAGTAACAGACATCATATTCGTCATGCCAGGAGACTTATTATAATAACTTCAGTGTGCTAACGCCCAAGTTCTTTTTTAATGTACCATATAATAGCTCAAATGATACTTATAAGAACACTGAAGCATTATTATTATTTTTTTATTATTATTTTGCTGGAACAGATTTTAGTTTCATATGATGCATCAAATGCCCTGTAGTGGATATACCACCATTCAAAAATGGGCAGTAAAGTTAGTTTTCATAGAGATTTAAGACTTTTTTTCGGGAAGGGTGCATTAAATGAATCAAAGTTACAGTAAAGACTTTGAATATGATACAAAGCATTTCTGTTTCAAACAAATGCTGTTCTTTTGAATATTTATGCCTTCAGATGTTGTCTCTTGTGACTATTTGTGCTTAGATTTCTCTGATATGTCTTCACACTCTACATTACTTTTGCTGGAACAACAAACAGTATGACGAACATGTGCTATTGAATGAACAAACACATGCTTTCAAATAAATGACAAGGATGAGATGACAACTACAGTTTGTAGTCTATTTTATCACTTTGAAGTACAATATGAATGATCACATCTTTGGTCAGTAGTTGGAGAGTACTGTATTTGGTCTTTTGCGACAGTTTGAACACATTTGACCGTCATTTTGAAAGCACACTATTAAAGCAAACGTGTTTTTTTTATGTTCTTTTCCCTGAGGTTGAACATGGATAAGCTAAAAACAATTTACACCCGTGTTTCTCCATTAAGATACAATGATTAAATAAATTTTCAAATGATAAGATTCTATGACCACTGTGATACAATTATAATAGTCTCATGTATATGACAGATTTATGACAAGCTATGTTGTCGTTGTGATGTCAAGTGACGCATTTGTTTGTTACGTTGTCATAACAAAGACATCTCAAACAATGTCATCTTTGCATATAAAATGATATAACTGATCAAATAGCACTTGATGACAGTTGTCAAAAGCATGCATAAAATCTCCTCATATTCATGACGTGTCATGATTATGAAGGTCTCAGTCTTAAGAACACCCATTCAAGTAAAGTGTTGTCTTAATATTAATATTAAGTAATCATTTAAACATTTTATATTATTTAGAGTTTGCCAATATTTTTTGGCCCATACTAAAAAATAATAATAATAAAATTGCAAGTTTGAACTGTGCAAGTATGAGTTTATTTTTACATTATGTATATGGAAAAAGTGGGCCAGTCTGGATTAAAAATTCTCAGACCAAAAAGTGTCCCAACTCAAGCTCTGTTCTACCACATTTATTACTATACATAAGAAAGCCCATCACCCCAGAAGGCATTTAATAACACATTTGTTGGCATGCAAATTACTTTTAATATGAATGGATGCACTTTTTAGAGTTTTAAAAACTTCATGCACTGCCATTACAAAACTGTAAAGAGGATATTAATTAATAAAACTCTGGTTGCGTGCATCTTAAATAGGAAAGGCATATATACTTCTCGGATCTTGAGGGTTAATGATGGCATAATTAAATTTTTTGCACGAACTCTTTCTGTAAAATTAATTAAATAATAATAAAAATGTCCTCCCTGCACGAACTTCTAACAAGCTCATTAATCTGTGCTCTTTTTGTCACCTCCAGTGATCAATCAAGTGCTCTTGTAAATAGTAAATAAATGAGCCATTTGTTTGTCTTGCATAGTAAAAGCCATATGGCCTGTTTTTTCGCTCAGAATCCAATCTGACAAAACACACAGTGCCGAGAGAGAGAGAGAGAGAGAGAGAGGGAGAGAGAGAGAGAGAGTGCTGGACGCAGCTCCTGTATTTCAAGCAGATGGAAATAACCTTTTACCAGCAGCATAGCAGATATCATCATCAGCAGAAGAAACCAGGCATTCGGCACAAGTGCTCGGTTACCTCTGTGGCTGGCCATTATCTACAGGAATGCTGTCTGTTATCTCAACACCACCCACACAAGCGCGCCATGACCAAGAATCCCTCGCTAATGTCATTTGTGCAAACCTATGAGAAGCCCAATGAATGAAAACACATCCCAGTCTATAACTATTAGTACAATGTGAACAATGCAGCCCAGTCCTCCTTTTTTAACAAAGGAGAGCTGATGAAATGGAGAGCTTGTTAGATTATTCAGAGCTCCTATATGGAGTGGATTGATTGAGAAAACTGCTGGTTGAATACAGACTCCCCAATGTTCAAAATGGCGGTCGATGTTGGTTATTTCAACTTTTAGACTTTGTCCCCACTTATCCTGTCATCCTTGGTTGAATAGATGTATGGGCGCATTTGAGAGTGATTCTAGGCAATAATGCCTACTTAGGCCTGCACAATAAATACAAATTAAATTGCATTCTTGATTTAGCAAAAGCTGTGATTGTCATGGTTGTGTGATCAGTAGTAAATTTCCTCCAAAGGCCAGAGGGCGCTCTCACATGAAACTCACATGAAATACCCACAAAGAAGAAACCCAGGAAATCCCCATAACAGAAGCTGAATAAACAGAATGTTTAACCGCTTTCATTGATTCAGTGTGACTAATAATCACACAACTACTGAATCATCTCGCAGAAGGATTTATTTCAAACTTTTGACTGAAGTTTTGAGATGAGTTTAGAGAAAAAAAAAATTTCATTAAATGTGGTATTAAGCTGTAGTTCACAGAGAAGCTATGCAAACAGCTGTCATAATCTCAGAATGATTATCTTCTATTTCTTTATTGCAGTATTAAATTATCTGCCATTATTCAGTGAACTACAACAATGTGTAGTAAATGCTGCTCCATCTGAAAGCAGGTGCTGGAGATTGAATACTAAATGTGAGATTTAAAATTTGGAGATTTAAATGCATGAAAATTGCCTTTAATTAATTGCCCTGCCCTAAGTTGGATTCTTGGCATGGTTAACAGATTGGTGAAAGAGTGAGTTTGAAGGGGACAGATGGATGACTAATGCAGAGTGATTGGAAATGAACTGGGTGGATTGAATCTTGAACTCGAGACTCAGTGTTTTGGCTTTCAGTGTTTCAGAGAGACTCAGACATGTGCTGCAGAAAAGAAAACGAACTGTACCAACTGTTGAAAGATTGGCAAGACAACTAAGACAAACTTTTTTTTTTGGCCAAAGCAATAAAATATTAAACAGGCATAACATACTTTTAAATACCCATGATAGAAGCTAAATCATGAGTGTTCAGAAAATTTAATAGGGTCGTCCAGGATTTTGGTGTTTCTTCATCTTTGGACATGTTCATGTCCCAGGGGTTGGTCTTTGTTCAAAGCAACAGATTTCACCATTTTTCTTTTTGTTGTATTTTTTTCGTTCATCATTTATCTTTGCTCATTTATCTTTGCTAAAAAGCTTTCATGTTATATGTTTGATGTATTTTATATCTTGACATTCAATCTTTCAGTCTTAAATTCATTCATTCATTTAATTTTCGGCTTAGTCCCTTTATTACTTTGGGGTCGCCACAGCGGAATGAACTGCCAACTTATCCGGCATATATTTTAAGCAGCGGATGCCCTTCCAGCTGCAACCCATCACTGGGAAACACCCATACACTCCCATTCACACACATATACGGACAATTTAGCTTACCCAATTCACCTATGTCTTTGGACTTGTGGGGGAAACCGGAGCACTCCACACAGAAATGCCAACTGACCTAGCCGAGGCTCGAACCAGCGACCTTCTTGCTGTGAGGCAACAGCGCTACCCACTGCGCCACCGCACCGCCCCCAGTCTTAAATGATATAAATTTAATACAAAATATACAACTTACATTTAAATTGTAAACTTAAAATATCTAAACAAAGAGTGAAATAAACAGTCAATTAATATGTTATTTTTATATATTTAAGGGTCACAATACAACCTTTTCCAAAATATACATAAAATAAGTTTAAATGCAAACATTTCTTTCTATATTTTTTCTTTCTTTTTGAAAATTTCTATCTTATGTGTCAAGGCACCAGTGAACAATATACAGTAGTGAAAGTAGTATAGTAGTGAAATATAATATAGTATAATATAATATTCATTCATTCATTCATTCATTCAACTTATCCAGCATAGGTTTTACACAGCAGATGCCCTTCCAGCTGCAACCTAGTACTGGGAAACATCCATACGCACTCATCCACACACATACACTATACGGCCAATTTAGTTTATTCAATTCACTTATAGCGCATGTCTTTGGACTGTGGGGGAAACCGGAGCATCCGGAGGAAACCCACGCGAACATGGGAGAACATGCAAACTCCACACAGAAACGCCAACTGGCCCGGCCGGAGCTCGAACCAGCGACAGAAATCCATTTTTTATTTGATAGAAAGTTCAAGAAAATAAAACTTACAATTTCAAAGTTCAGAAATCCTTTGTCACTGACTATTATTTACTTTGAATTTAATAGGTCCTTAATGAGTAAAAATACTTAAATAAAAGTATAAAAGGGTTTAAATAGAGTTTATTTCATAATACTGTGAGTCCCAAACTACCCACAGCTAAAGAAACAGCCACACATTTTACATGCAATTATGTGAATCATTCCAGATTGATTTATGACAGTCAACTTCTGCAGTCACATGATGTTTTATCTAAAGTCTGGGAATACATTCCAACAGGGCCACAGAGATGTGCTCCAGTCAAACACTTTTTCATACGGTTCAAACAGTGACACAGAGCCACAAGACCAGAGCTTACTTATCATGCAGCCATGCTTTCATTCTTTCTAGGCCAACAATTAATGTCACGCAACACCGTCTCGTGCTGACTTGCTGTGGTCGCTGCTGAAAGAACATTGTGACATGCCAGCAAGTTTCAGAAAGAGGAACGGAAATTGACACAAACAGAAAGTCTGAGTTGCAAAACAGTCTGGGACATGCTCAGCATGTAAGTAAAAGTTACCAAGGCTTTCAGCTGGATGACAGCAGGCTTATTTTTTATTTTTTTTTGTACTGATTCCTGGTGGGTTCCTCACGCTGAGTTGTTTGAAGTTGAGCCTATAATCACACATTCTGGCATACAAAGAAAACTGAATTTGCTCCTCACCCCTGTGGAGGGATTTTTAAAGAACATGGCACCTGTTTGTTTATATTGGTTTATGTGCGTGTGAGTGTTTATGAACAGAGAGTGCTTTGGTTATCCTTGTTTCTGATTCTGCCCCGTTAATGGAAGCAGAACTCAAGGAAGTTTCATGCCAACTAAATGCATGTTTTTTATCTATGAAGCCTGTATTCAAAGCATTATTCTGATAGCCAAAGCAGTTGGGGTGTGTAACAAAATACACGACTGTCTGCTATTATATTGCAACTACAAACACAGAAAATGAAAATTTGTTCCTCTTACGCACATTTACTTGAACAGGTTTTACCAGTTAGCTAAAATTGCAGTCACATTTTTTTTTCTTGTCTCCTTTCTTGTGTCTTGTCCGTCAAAGGCAGCTGTGGTCCCGACTCGTACAATTCTAGAAAATTACAAAAAAACAAACATCTTCAAAACATCTTTTTCACCAGCTGCCACTGTCTAACATGTTTTGAGCTTGTCCACTTTCAGCCACTTTCTGAGGTAGTTGAAAGCACATTTGATCAGATAGTTCTCATAGTGTAAATGATCATTTGGTCAAATGCATTGAGACAAACACAAAAGATTGTGCGTGTGGTAAGAAAGTGCACAAAAAAGGGTGATGACTACGCTGTAAAACGCCTTTTAGAGTGAGGTATCCAGTGCCACAACCAGACACCCCCAGTGAGGGTCTCTCTGCTTTCAGTGTGAAACAAACCATGGAATATAACACCAACCAGTGGTAACATCCTGCTTGAAGCATTTTACATTGTTTTGACATTGAATTGAATATTCAAAAACAAAGAAATTTACACATTTGCAAAATCACAAACTAGTAACACGTTTGTGAATGCTCCATAGCATGGTCTCAACAAAAACAAACATTTACATTTGACATTACATTTAGTCATTTAGCAGACACTTTTGTCCAAAGCGGCTTACGAGGCAGTACACACAAGAAGTGCTAGTTATAAAAGGAACTGTTTCTGCTCAGAGAATTTAGTGCTAGAGTGCTTTTTTTTAATATGGAATGATTGTAAAAATGTGTCTGGTGCAAAAGTAAAAAAAATCAAACAAAACAAAACTGTGTTAAAAAAAAAATTATTCTCAAAAAAAAATCATTGACTTATCCTCTATTTTTTCTGTTGAGTTGTTTGAGTTTCTTTTGTTGAACACAAAGGAAGATATACTGAAGAATGATGGAAAAAAACAGCAGCTATTGCTTTACATGGTATTTTTTGTCAATGTTGTTTTTTCCAATATTCTCCAGAATATCTTGCTTTTGTTCATTGGGAGAAAGAAATTCATAAAAGTTTAGAACCACTTGAGTAAATGGTAAAGAAATTTTTATTTTTGTCAGAACTGTCCCTTTAAGTGCCTTAAAGTATGTGTTTTTAGATTAGCACCTGGCATTTTCATTTATTCATTCATTTTCCTTCAGCTTAGTCACTTATTTATCAGGGGTTGCCACAGCGGAATGAACCACTAACTGTTCTGGCATATGTTTTACACAGCGGATGCCCTTCCAGCTGCAACCCAGTACTGGGAAACACCCATACACTCTTGCATTCACACACTCATGCACTAAGGCCAGTTTTGTTTACCCAATTCACCTATAGCAAGGAAACCAACATGAACACGGGCAGAACATGCAAACTCCACACAAAAATGCCAACTGGCTCAGCCAGGACTCGAACCAGCGACCTTCTTGCTGTGAGGCGGCATTGCTAATCACTGAGCTCTACCTAGCATTTTCAGCTGGCTAATAATGCTTTTGTGGACACCTGACCTTAATCCAAAGAGAAGGAATTCAGTTTGCCATTGTAAGGTATTGGAGTTATCAGATCGTTGTAATAAAAATCATTTTATGTATCCTTTAATACAATAATCTTGAGATTTATCAATTAAATTTAGAGTCACCGGATGGTAATTTATCATCTTCTTTCTTTTGTCTGTAAAATAAAATGTGCTTTTCTCCATTAAAAAGCAAAAATCCGAAGTACAGATAACACTACAGTGGCTCCATCATGTCCACTTTCATAAATCCATAAAATCCAATCTGCCTTTGATTGAGGAAAAAGGTCAGACTTGTTAATACAGAAGGACACGCGCCATATAAAGCACACGGCCAAAGGTCCAATTTAGCCCTTAATTCCACGTCCTTTTGTTCATTTATTTTTTAATTCAAGTTAATGTATCCCAATGATAAATAACTTCCAGCAAGCACACTCATGAATACTAATTAGCCATGTTGCTTATTATGACTAATGTTCCAAATGAGAGACAGGTGTGAGAATAATACATTAAGCCACCTCTTGCTGGCAGGCATTAAGCATGAAACAAATCCACTTTAAAGGGCTTCCGAAATGCAAACCTGGCAGAAAGTATTATAATTATTTAGAATGTAAAATGAATTACATTAGTCATATTTCTGAAAAAACTTAAATACGTTGCTCCAGGACTTGTCTAAATGAAAGGCTTTAAGCGATACTTTTTTTCTTTGTTCCTTATTTGCAAATTCAGTTATATTAAACAGTGCACTACTGTGAAAAAAATGTGTATCGGGGTTTAATGTCAGCTTTAAAATGAAATCTGGCCCCAATTACACTTGGTTTAAAGTACACAGCGGTCACCATGGTGTCAAAACGCATCACAAAACACATCAAAATTGCAAATCAATTTGATGTCAAAACCTTTTGACATCCAATTCAAGTCATCTTTTCTTTCTATAGTGCTTTTTGCAATGTAGATTGTGTCAAAGCAACTAAACATAGATAAAGTTCTAGTAAAAGAAAATTGCTTCAGTTCAGTTGTCACAGTTGAAGTTCAGTTGAGTTCATAGCTATGCAAATGTCGCTGCTGAAAGCCAAAACACTGAAGAGCAACTCCACCAATACACAGCTCCACTAGTCCCAGCCAAGCAAGCCAGAGGTGACAGTGGCGAGGAAAAACAACTTTACCAATTGATGGAAGTGAAAGAAAAAACCTTTAGAAATCAGGCTCAGCTGGGCACGACCATTTCTCCTCTGGCCAAATGTCTTGTGCAGAGCTGCAGTCTGGGCGCCGGAGGCTTGAGAATGATGGACATCCGTCGTGGAGAAGCTGCAGGTCTAAATAGGTCATCGGCAGGTGTTCAGACTAGCCCATGGGATCAAAAGTGACTTGTCTGTCACTGGGGTCTTTGTCGCACGCTCCATATATTAATTCCCTTTGACCACCAAAATAATGACACAAAATGAAAAAGTTGTATTCATTTAAAACATTCAGTTTCAAATTACAAATTTACACTGGATTTTGTATCCCTACAATGCATGTACTGTAATCTACCTTGATGTCAAAAGTGATCTAACATTAGCATCAAAAAACACATCAAAAATCTATTACAGGACAGTCAATCAATCAATTTTGTTTTTGATACCATTGTTAGATTTCAATTGGATGTTGTTTTGACATCAAGGTAGTTTACATGCAAGGAAGGAACATTACATACATCAAGGAAGTCAACTAACATCGAATCGATTAGCATTTTTGATGTTATTTGACGTGTTTTTCGATGTCGTTTTGACATGAAGGTGCCACTGGGTAGCATTTTTGTCAATTTAATTACAAATTGACAAATTTAAACACAGGTGTCAACTGGGTCAGAAAAAGGCCATCATAAACCCAGCCATAGAAACCTCTTCTCTCAAATAAATCAATAAAGTGTTTTAAACAATGACTAATGTGGCATAATAAAATGGCAGGTACAGTATGAACAGAAATATTCTTCCCTCATTTACAGTACTTGTTATCCAACTGACCAAAATACATGGAACTACCAGGTGTAAACAGGACTAGTTTCCCCCTAAAACAGTTCAAATTGATTTGATGAAGTAACCTTGTGGTTTTACCTTCCTATTGTGATTTATAAGAGCTACAGTATAAGCAAAGCAGGAGTATTACGTTTTAGAGAACCCATAAATGCAAATTAATTTGGGTAACCACGCTGTAAAAAAAGTGATTAGTTCATTTTTATAATTACGCACATTTATTTACTTAAATGTAAGGCATTGGGTTTACTTACTTTTTTAAGTAGTCAACTCATTTTTTACAGTCTATGAACAAACCCAAACATGGGTTTCATTTTTATATACATTTTTAACTCAGCTTTAACCCAACGGCTTATCTGTAATGTACCCAAATTTGGATTAATAAGCCAGCATTTTTTTGTTTGTTTATAAAACAAAATTTTTATGATGTAAAGATCAACTTGTTAATTTACAAGCCATGCATTGCATGTAGTAAAAATGTCTTAAGGTTGTAACACAGTATTGTACAAGGAGTTGAGTCTTTACGAAAATGAGTCTTTATTAGTTGACAATCTGTCTGTTATCATTATATTTGTGAAAAGGAACAAAAGTTGATTTAAGTGTTAATTTAATTTCAATGCAGCATCATATTGCATAAGTTATTTTTTTTTATTCTGTAGAAATGTATACACTGTTTAAAATAAAGGATCTACAAGAAGTTGTTACAGCAATGCCATGGAGCAATCGTTTTTGGTTCCTAAAGAACTTTTTGTACCCTGTAAAGTTTTATGAATGTTATAAAAAGTATGCCTTCATTTTTAAGTGTTGCCAGATTCACATATTTCATGTGTTCTTGAGTAAAAATGATACACAATCATTTAAAAAAAATGGCATTAAGATATTAAGCTGATTTTTAATTCTTTGGCAACCAACAGAAATGTGTTTTAAGAATGGATATATCGGTGTTTTATATAGTATTATATAGTATATAGTAAGGCATTGTCCCTTGTTGTGGTCTGACCATTGAACATGACAAACCAGAGGAGATTGTGTGATATTGTGAGCTTGAAAGTAATTGTTCAGTGCTAAATGCACAGATCGTGGAGCCTTGGATGCTTCACAGTGCTAACAATGACTGATACAGCAAGAGATAGTCCACGGAAGAACAGAGCAGCTGTGGTTGAGTTTTTCCACTTAACAGCTCTGAAAAGCATGAGTGTTTGCGGTTTTGGTTGACCTTGTTAGTGAAAAATGAAAAGCCTGACTCATACAGAACTGTTGTTGTCTTAGCTCTAACCAAAAAAAAAAAAAAACATGAACGAAGACTTCTGAACAAAACATGTTTCAAAAACGGAACTGTCTCAAAGTATTAGAATTAAACACATACACAATTGAAGTCTGTGGTCTTTAAATGAAAATCGAAGCTTCTGTTGGATATGTACCGGTTTTTGCATCTGATTGCTTTTTACACTTAATTAAATTCATCTCTCAATCACACAAAAAAAATTAGCAGACTAATATCACAAGGTTCTGACTGAAGAAGGGAGAGCACGTCTCCATAGCACATTTTCACTGGTTGAATTGCATTTAATTTCTTTCCACAGAGAGGTGTGTGCTTATGATATCATATTGCACCTCTCATTAGCAGTGCAGTAGCAGTGGCCACCTAATTTAAACTATACAGTAGACCTAGAACTGTAGTTTATATACAGTTTGTGCACTGGAAGTATAACCCAGCAGATTATCAAAAATTAATATACCTCCAGTGTATTTGCTTTAACTCATATTCTTTCTCATTTTCTGCATTTTGACTTCAAATTTTGTCTTGCATTATGTAAGGGGATTTTAAGCATATTTAAATATTCTGTAAGCAAAAAACTAAAGGAATGTTTTCCTTCAGTATGAGTTCCATTAACATGGAAATAATATGGAAATATATAAATGTATACAACAGTTCTGTCTGGTTCTTGAATCTGATTGGCTGATAGCCGTGCAATATTCTCCAAATAACAGCACTTGTCCAGCCACTTCACCCTTGTGTGTTACTCCGCCCACATACAACAACAAGCAGTTTGACAAATAATGCAGCTGTTGGACAACATTATGTACTTTTGAGGCTCTTTTAGTGTGTAGTTGTTTAGATTGCAACTGTGCAGTTTATTTATAAGGATAGTGCCTATTTTAAATATTTATAATTTCTGAGAGACAGCACGTCGGTGGGAATTAGCCTGTCATTGAGCAGAGCAAAGACGTTGTCTATCCACAAGATGGCAACAGAGACCACATAATAAGCCCTTAGAAGATAGAAACAGCGTAATTTCTAACTACAGCTGATCAAATCATTATTAAACAGGAAAGTGATATTCTAAGTCGATCTCTCTCTTTTGTATGTTGTAGTGCTGTATTTATACCATATAATTGTAGTGTATTGAGCGTGAGATGGGACTCGCATATCAGGAATGTGTGTATTTTGTGTTGGCCACTCTTTGTATAACCCTGAGTTACTTTTTGGTTGGCCATCTGTTTCTAATGAGTCTCCTGTTTTCCTTACTGCAGATTAGTTCAGTAAACAGAAAGAAAGAAGAAATGCCGCATGTGTTTAGCATGTGTTTTTTCCTTATCGCAAACACAACAGCAATCTGGTAGTGATTGCTCTGCTTTTTTCAAGGTTAATTATTGTGATATCCCGATTGCAACAGAGAAATACTGGGAGATATCTCTGTAGACTGATGTCATTTCATGCCGTTCAGCCTTATAATCTTAAAATGTTAGCAAAATCACCTGTTTTGTCCTCACTTTAGATATTACACTAGAGAATCGTTCAAATACTAGCTCTAAAGTGACGTGTATGAAGTAGCAACGTTTTCTGCTGTTCTGAGGTCAGCTGCAGATTTAAATGAATGGCGGAAGAAAGTAGTTCCTCATACAAAAGGGTTTTTAGACTTTCCGTGTTTGATTTTCTTTTTTATATACACGATTATGCCGTCGAACTGTTGTATAAACGTAATATCACACTCGTAGCAGTGTGATGTGATTGTATATTGTCACTGGTGGGACACTAAGGCACTCGGCCTGCAGCCTCGTGCCAACACATGCCTCCCACCAGTGCCGATATACAGCCACATCGCAACGCCGCACATCTCATCGCAACGCTACGAGTGTGATATTGCTCATATGTCTAACTCTATGCACCAATAGCAGATTCATTACTTGTCAACTCTATCACTGTGATGTTTCTTCTTTAAAAACAATAATATGATTAAAATACATCAAATTTAGTTTTAGACATGCTATGTGGTTTTAGGTTAGCAACTTGAGTTATACACAAAATGGTAATAAAAAAAGTAAATTTACTGTAAATTATACATTTGTTCTGTATCATTCTATATCATAGTGGGCCATGTGTTGTATAAAATTTCCAGAGTCATTGGTGTGTTTATTGTGCTTTTTAAGCAATTGGTTTAAATTATCCTTGCTTACATTCATTCATTTGATCATTTTACATGTAAAGATACTGATGCATTCATTTTATAATATTTTAATATTAATTCATAATTAGTTTTCGAGCCTCAAGAAAATGTGTCTGCATCAAGAAAACAATGTGAGTGATTATTCCACCATCACTTATCCTTCTAATAAATAATTCACACATTTTAATTTAGGAACAAAAGTCCTTCATTAAATTCAAATCATGAGAGGTGCTGATGAGATAATTACATGTGTTTCTACATTATCCGTGATGCCTTATGAAACGTGAATGGAGACGATAATGAAGGGCCTTTACCAGGCCTCTCATTATGAATTAGACAGAGAGATCTAAAATAAACCATTCTGCATTGCATGGCTTCCATCACAGACACGGCTAATATAATATATGGCATTACAGCTAGAAACGCAAAGCTGTAAAAGGCACTGTGTTGCCTCGTGCCCAAATAACCCACCATTATGGTGGAGTCATTTTCATAACATCCCTAAATATATATTTTCTGAGAGAATGTCTGACTTCATAATGCTGCAATTTCTATAATGCTGGGAAATGAGCTTCAATGCTTTGGGTCTAAAAACAATGTAGACAATTGTGAAAAGTAAGATGAATGAGTACTATGGGGACCTGAAGGAATTTATAAACTTTTTAATCGAAAGTCTTAGCGTGATGCCACAATTTTTGCATTAATCATTTAATGTACTTACTTATGGTCAAATAATATGGATTGCCACTGAGAATTTAGGGCCATATCTGGGGGAAAATGCTGTAAAGCACATAAATTGGCTCAATAGACATTCGACTGACTGAAAGTAAATTGATCTCATCAAGCCACAGAATTGCAATCAATTCAACCATTGAAAATGTGCTTTTCTCATTGGTTCTGAGCCACATTGTAGAACAAGGAGCAAAGTCAGTTCTCCGAACGCAGGGATTATTTTCTGCTCAGCTCTGAAACTCCCACAGCTTTTCATATACAGAATGCATTGTGCAAAAGCTATTTTGCATATTTCTTTTGTACTGCACACTATGTTCAACACATTTACATTGCATGGGGGAAAGACACTGAAAAAAAGCAACATCATCATTCACACCCATAATTGTTTACTTTGTTATCGTGAATGCATGCAAAGACTTTTAATTTGCATGTGATGGTGCAAAAAAACAAATATAACTTCATGAGTCATAGTGTTTTATAATGACCTATGTGGTAATAAGACTGACAGGTACTGTCATGTAAAAAGACGTGCTATAAATAAGATGGTGGAAATACTGGATCTATTTACCCAACATACTCTATATGAAAGTAGAAAGTAGACCATAGATGAAGAAATAATTAAAGTGCAAAACTGATTTCCAATGGGTTAAATCAATGTTTTTAAATAATGTTTTTATTCAAATTGTCAGTAAAACTAAGTTGCATTTACAGTATTTATACAGGGTGCGAATTACGGGGGGGTTTGGGGGAGTCTGACCCCCCTAATTAACTCTTGATCCCACCCTGAAGGACGTCAAAACAACATGTGTGGGGGTATCAGCTCTTTAAATAGTGGAAATTATCTTGCACTGTTGTGTCTTAAATAATATTACAAATAAAAATAAAGAAATAAAAACCATTTAAATATACATTTGACCACCCCTATAACAGTTCATACCAATGCGAATGTATGATGACACCGAGGATGCTCATTATGCAGGAAAATATTCAGATAACAGTCTACGTGAACCCAGCAGATCAGCCAGCCAATCAATAGATTCTGTAAGTGTTTAAAAGGCATATTTTCTTGAAAAATAGGTTTTTATCTACATATACAGTAGCCTAAAAATAGTCTAATGTAAAATTAGACTTGTATGTATTTTAATAGATGCCTATGCTCACAAATGGAAGTTAACAGCACGGTATCTCATGATCATATGTTTATTGGTACAAGAATACAAGCTTCTCACTGTTCTCAATGGCAAAATAAATAAATGTATTGGCATTTTATATATATTGAAATAGGTCTTCTTCGAGAATCACATCTGCAGGGTGTGAACGTATTTTGAAATCCTTGAAAATGTATTTCATAATTTTAAAAAGCAAAAACACAATGATGCATGTAAGTTTTGAAGCATTTTTCAGCTGTAAAG
Organism: Danio jaintianensis; assembly: GCA_903798115.1. NCBI lineage: Eukaryota > Metazoa > Chordata > Actinopteri > Cypriniformes > Danionidae > Danio > Danio jaintianensis. The sequence continues at coordinate 14,260,471 of CAIGQV010016735.1, read as the reverse complement.
TTGAAAATAATATTTAGAATTTTATAAAATCCGACTTGCCAACATATATGAACTATCCAGAAGGACTCAAATGCACCATTAAATGTGCAAATGTAATGCATTTGGATAAATCAAACACAGCAACTAAAGACTTGTTGGACATTGGAACATGTGCAAACATTAATAAGGAAATACTAATTAAAAGTCCATGAAAACAAATTCAAATGAGCAGAATGTGACAGCTCTGGGTCTTAAATAACATATTCAAAACATTTACTAATATTTCTTCAGTACAATAAACTTGAAATTTAATTTAAATATCATGCTGAGCACCTTAAGCTTCAAAGAGAAGCAAGGGAGCATTATTACAGCATGCCAGAAAGCAAAAGAGAAAAATATAGACAATATTTACTGCACCAAAACAGAAACGCTTTTAGCTTTCTCAGTGTTCTTCTTGAATACTGAAGTGTTAAAAGTGGACACATTAGGACAAAACACTGGATAACACTGCAGCTCCCAATGATATTATTGTCCTTTTAGAAGTATAGCTGATCTGATGCTGACTAGACTGTATTTTACATTACTTTTTTATGCTATATTAGGTTGTACAATGTTTGTGTGTGTGTGAAAATGTCTTTCCGATCAAAGAAGCAGATATGACAAATTAATCTGACTGTTCATTGACCCTGCAAAACTGATGCTGAAGAATGATTATCACATGCTGGGATTTTTGCTGCAAGGAAATGGTAATAGTTGCAGGCAGCCTTTTATATTTAATTTTATTACTTATGATGCAACTGAGTCACAAGATGCAGTGCAGACATTTGACTTCAGGCTAAAGTTCTTCAAGTGATTTACGTAGATGATTTGAGATATCTAACATTTAATTTCGAGAGAGAGTATGAAGCATTTTATGACTAATTGACTTTTTTCTGTTTCATGCTAGCAATATCTGAGGAGGAAAAGGCATTCATGAAGACTTTGATCTAATGCTGCATTTCAGATGATTATAAACCATACAGTAGCTGTTGCATAGGTGCAATAAAACCATAATTAGAAATTAAATGAGACGTGTGTAAATGGAATTAAAGAAAATGTTGAAAATAAATAATAATAATAACAATAATAATAAAATTATAAATATAAGGATAATAATAATAAGGAGTTCAGAAAATCGTGTTCAAACTGACTAAATGAACCAGACTCTTACGTCGAACAACCTAGGGTACGCACCAAAATTGCTAGTGTGAAAGCACCCTAAATCCTCACTAAAGGCATGTCCACATGTTCACAGGTATTTTAATAAATGGAGTTTTCCCTGCTTTTGTTTAAAAACAAATCTCCGTCCACATGAAAATGCAAAAATGTACTGTGATGTATGGTAAAGGAACGCGGAACTAACAGGCCGACATAAAGACACTTTAAAAACCCACCAAATGGGGAATTAACTATTTTTGAGAGTAAATTGCATACAAGTCAATGCAAGTGTGAGTAGAATTTGCCTCATTTGCGTCTTCCACATTTGGTGTGAGCCCAAGTTGGCCAATCAGACATGTTGACATGCTGGCCAATCAGAAAGGAGAAAAATGTGTGCACAATGACGTCATGAGGCGAAAACTCTGGTTACTCCGATACTCCGTTTTTGTGTGGACAAACAGCGAAGCTGTAGAAAAAAAGTGTGGTTTTGAAAATACAAGTGTTTGTGTGGACAGCATGGCCTAAATTTTTTTTTTATGGCACCAAAAATTATTCTTCTATAGCATTGCTACAAATAATTGCTACAGTAATTGAAAACAACAAATTGACTGTCAACAGTTTTGATAATGAAATCTGCTACTGATGTTCTTAAATTAATTCATTAAATAAATTAAAATAACAGCACTTTTGCTACACAAACACAAATGTTGAATCTGCTTCATTAAAATATCAGTCACTTTGTCTCTGCTGGGAAGTCAGATCAAGTTATTTGGGTAAGGAATGCATGGGAAATGAGATTCATGTGTGTTTGTGTGTTTGTTTACTACTGGCGCTACTGGAGAGCAAGAGTTTCTTCTCTTACCCATCCTGATCAACAGAAGTTGAAGGGCATAAAACAGCTCTAAGGCCGTGTCCCTAATGGCACCCTCGGGCCTCGCGCTCCTCCTCCCTGCTCCTGCCCCATATGGCACCCTCAGTGCTTGCATTTCTCCTTCAGATCTACACTTTTCCACATAGGCTGTTAGCTAACAGTCCGCTGTTGACATTTGGACCTGTGAAATACACAGGGGTGCTGGTGAGCACACTCCAAATACATGTGCGACTAAAGCCAGGCTCACACTATGCGATTTTGGCCACAATTTGATCGTCTGAGACAAATATTGAAACTTAAAAAAAGATTCCTTTAACCCTAGGCTAAAATCAGCACAGGCTCATTGGAAATATGTGCTTCAGTGTAGATTTTTGTGAAACCACAAAAAACGTACATCAACATACATTTGACTGCAGTTTCTAAGTAAAATGAACACACCAGGCAGTATAACGACAACACCTTTTGTTCCTTATTATGCTACTGATATTTACAGTGACATATTATCTACAAATAAAGGATTATCTTTGCAAAACACCAAATAAATACCACAAAATAACTTAGAAGTGTCTATGATTTGTAATCAGATGCATTTGCCTCATCTATCTCCATATGAACAACTTTTCTGCCATAAATAGTTTGTTTGGTAGCTCACATTCTACGATGTTGTACCTGGGATGCAGAGTACTTGGGTTTAAGTCCAGTGAAGCAGGGTTCCACAAAACATATAAAAGCAATGTAAAATGGTACAGCTGCGTGGCCATGATGCAATTTTGTCTTATGTTTGCTTTTGAAAACACTATAGGTTGGGTTTAGAGAAAAGTTAAGTCTCCCCTTCTCATGGATGTACAAGAAGGACATGTAAGTGATCCATATAACAAAACACAGTCAAGTAATGTAATTCAGATTCACAAAAGTATGGACAGCGCCCTCTAATGGATTTGTCATCAGAAGCTGCAACGAAACGCAGATGGATCAACATATTTTACATTTTTTTACAAAAATGTTGCCTGACATTATGGGAACTGAGATCTTACAGTGTGGCATGAAGATCATGTTCGTATAACCTGACAAGTTTCAATTGTAAAAATCACATGTGCTGTGCTTAAATGAGACACCCTGTGGTTATGGTTTCTGTTAAAGGGAATATTACTCAGATTTACTTCATTTATTTGGTTTTCCAGCAGAAAGCACAGTAACCGCCTACTGTTGCATGTTGTTCATTCAGCCCCCAGATAGAGGATGTGTGAAACATGCTTTAGGGCATCCAGCTGTTGGGACGCCTACTTGTATCTAACAGTACAGTGACCTGCTGCCCTCCATCGATTGAGAAAACAATCTCTGAAATCTAAAATGACTAGTGGGAAATCCTACAGCCCACATCAAGTGCATTATTTGGGACCCCTTAAACTTTTTAGCAGTACCGTACTTTGTTTCTGTTAAGTTACATTATTGTTTTTTATACTCATACAGTTTTTTTTATGTTGAAATGTATGTATTTATTTTTTTCCCTAATTTTATGTAACAAATTTATTTATGTAAATGTTATTTAATCATATTTTGGTGCTATTATTTCATTATTTTAATCCAATTTTATGTATTTGTTTGCTTCACTTATACTAATGTGTTTGTGCATCTTAATAAAATATTTAAATCTTATTTTTATTTTATTTTATAGGATTTTTTTTTATGTATTGTTATTATAAACCCTTTTTCCACTTTGTCCTCATGCCCTGTTTGAAAATCCCTGCTTTTGTTTGACAAACTCTGTACATTTATTAAACTGAAAGGTACATTTCTGGCTTTCTTTCAGACAGTTTTGATTATTTTTAGCATTTTATGAAAGAAAATGTCTGAGATATTTAGCTCATTTTATTGAAAAATTTATTAATTTAATGAAAAGATAAACCTGTCAAACTTTTCACTGAACTCTAGTCTCTGTTCCAGGTATTCCAGGTAATGTACATGAATCATCATCACCCGGTTATACAATAAGAGCCCATCAGAATTGACTGAGAAGATGGCAATTATCACTCAATGCCCGTTCTTATCTGTTAAATTGCCATATGAATGAGCCCTGAAAAATCAAACTTCACTCACTTCCCAGGTTGTTCTTGACATATAATTATCAAAACCTTTGTCACCTTGTGCACCTCTCATTTTTGTCAGACCATTGATTTCTCACACCTAATACCCAATAACTGCCTCTGCCATTTTTAATATATAATGGTGTGATCAATTCCTATTCCAATAAGTTGCAGAGAAACCGCTACATTGTGTAGTTGCCAGGAAAGTCAATATGTCCCTTCTCCATCAAGCTGTATTTTTTTAGGCTATATGGCAGAGTGTGATAAAAAGTTGTTTTCTCTTTCTACACACCATATTTTACAGCACAACACACCTCAATGACTTTCCACATTGGCAGAGGGAGATACACGGTGAGAATTTGCATTTTCAAACCTGCCTGGAGTCTTTTCAAAACTTTGTTGTGCAAAACATTTAAAATGTCCCGCAGGCATAATTTTTATGTTTTGTGATTTATTTTCCTCTCTTCTGTGAATTTTCATACCTTTCTCTCACTGCAAAGTTGCCAAAATGAAACCACCACATATCGAACTGTGGATAAAAATGAAGACACAGATTTGCACTGGATTTGCGATTTATAGTACATTTTGTTTTATTCTGTAAACTACTGATGCTTTTTCTTCCAAAATTAAAATATTTTTTTTGGTCATTTTGATTTTTAATAATTAAATAATCAAAATTTCCCATGTTTTCAGACATGTTCATATTCATTTTAGGTGTCACAATATCAATGCTTTAACTTCAAAAGAGTTAAAAAAATATCTACATTTGGCTAAAAAATATTTGAACACATTTACTCTTACTTTTTTTAACTAAATAAATGCTCTAAAAGACAATTTGTTATTTAAAATTGGGAAGAAATGTTCTAAAACCTTAATAAATTAATTAAATTAAAGAAATATAAGCATTTTATTTAAACCAATACCTCATAAATTAAGAATTTTCAAGTGGTCTCTTGGTCTCATTCATTCATTCATTTTCTTTTAGGCTTAATCCCTTTATTAATCTGGGGTTGCCACAGAGGAATGAACCGCCAACTTATCCAGCATATGTTTTACACAGCGGATGCCCTTCCAGTTGCAACCCATCACTGGGAAACATCCATACACACTCATTCACACACATACACTATGGACAATTTAGCCTACCCAACTCACCTATACCGCATGTCTTTGGACTTGTGGGGGAAACCGGTGCACCCGGAGGAAACCCACGCCAACACGGGGAGAACATGCAAACTCCACACAGAAACGCCTACCCATAAAGTGCTACCCACTGCGCCACCGTGCAGCCCTCTCTTGGTCTCGTAAAGGGATAATTTACTTACTACCATTTACTCACCCTTAAGTGGTTTCAAACCTTTATGAGTTTCTTTCTTTCTTTCTTCTTGAACACAAAAGAAGATATTTTGAAGAATACTGAAAATCAGTAACCATTGACTTTCATAGTAGGAAAAACAAATACTATGGAAGCTGATGGTTACAGGTTTCTAACATTTTTCAAAACATCTTATTTTGTGTTCAACAGTAGAAAGAAACTCATAAAGGTTTGAAACATATAAAGAGTGAGTAAGTGATGACAGAATTTTTTTTTTTGGGTGAACTATCCCTTTATTTTCTTTCCATAGCTGCATATAATCTGTCCCACTGTAGTATCACACAGCTTTCCCTGCTCCCCATCCACATAATTGTCATTTTTGGGGGGTGAAATATCCCTTTAAGGAAGTACTGCGTAGGCTACTTCAATGCACTTTAGATAAGGTTGTTTTACTGAGCAAAAAAATCATCAGTGGTGGTCTGGTCTAAATATTTCCTCAGCAAACCAATACCATTTTTCATTCTGTCTGCGCCATTTGAAGCACAGCAGCCACTTTCCTGGCCTCTATTCCTGGACAAACCCTCAGGCTCACTGTGGTGCCAATCTGCTTATACTCAAATCACTTCATGTCATCAAATCATTTATGTACATTTTCTACAAAGCTTGGTGAGAAACGTGGTTGCTTACTCTACTAACTTATTACAGGTTTTATTATGCTTGGTAAGTCAAAGTGTTCTTTAAACTTGGTTTTATTTATTCTACGTTTTTGCTCGTGTAGTAGGTGATGTCACTTCCTAACAGGTTTACATTTAGTAGCAAACTGACAAAGTAGCAGATTAGCAGTTGTATTGTGTGTGTATAAATTAAATAAAGCACATAACACATTACTTTAGATTAAAAAGAAATTAAGGAACGTCGCTCCAGCTACATTACAACGCGTTCACAACAAAAGGAATGAACACGATGACTGGAATCTGGCAAACACTTTAAAAGTTAGCTAATTAGACTTTGGTGACACCTGGTGGAGAAACGACGAATGCGTTAAGAACGGATTCTTGATATACACAATGTAACACAAAATTGAAGCTTAACATGAAAGTTTTGAAGTGTGATTCCATATAAAAACATTTTTCATTTAGTGTAGTCAGCGTTAAGGGTGAAGCAGAGAACAAAATAAAGTGGGGTTAGTTGTAACGCATTTCCAGACATGCTAGCAAAACTTAGACCTACTACGGTATTTAGTCTAAATAGTTGCATCAAAACACACAGATACAAATTTCTGTTAAATATCACATGACCCCTTGACAAGAGACTGGTTTTCCACTAATACCTAAAGCAAACATACAATATGCAGTATGATATGTTGCTATCATAAAGGCACCCACATAAAAAAAATACTATAGTAATTAATAATAAATATACCGTAGTGTTTTTGTACCATGTACTTGTATTAATCTGCTGTGGACATTTTATTGTTTTATAATATGTAAAATAATAAATTGTATAACATAATAATAATAATATTTTATATGGGGCTGCACGGTGGCGAAGTGGGTAGCACGTTTGCCTCACAGCAAGAAGGTCGCTGGTTCAAGCCTCGGCTGGGTCAATTGGCGTTTCTGTGTGAAGTTTGCATGTTCTCCCCGTGTTTGCGTGGGTTTCCTCCGGGTGCTATAGGTGAATTGGGTAGGCTAAATTGTCCGTAGTGTATGTGTGTGAATGAGTGTATGGATGTTTCCCAGTGATGGGTTGCATGATAAACATATGCTGGATAAGTTGGCGGTTCATCCCGCTGTGGCGACCCCAGATTAATAAAGGGACTAAGCCGAAAAGAAAATGAATGAATGAATGAATGGTTAGCACTATCGCCTCACAGCAAGAAGGTCGCTGGTTCGAGTTCGGCTGGACCAGTTGGCATTTCAGTGGGGAGTTTGCATGTTCTTCCTGTGTTGGCGTGGGTTTCCTCTGGGTGCTCCGGTTTCCCCCACAGTCAAAAGACATGCGCTATAGGTGAATTGGGTAAACAAAATTGGCCGTAGTGTATGAGTGTGTGTGTGTGAATGAGTGTGTATGGGTGTTTCCCAGTACTGGGTTGTGACTGGAAGGGCATCCATTACGTAAAACATATGCTGGAATAGTTGGCGGTTCATTCCGCTGTGGTGACCCCTGATAAATAAGGGACTAAGCCAAAGGAAAATGAATGAATGAATGAATGAATATTATTTTATAATGTATAATAATAATAATAATAATAATAGCAACATATTTGTGTGTATACATTAGACTTGTTAATACCGAATCCAAAACAGGAACGAAACTAAAAAAAAACAACTCAAGATCTCAGTCCAAAAATGTATACACCCAAATTAATGTTATTGAAAATATTAGATCTTTTTTTTAAAACATGGAAAATCAATAGCAACATAAAAATAAAAATAAATAGTTTTTATAAAAAATATATATAATTTAAATTTTTAAGTTTACATATTTTTCATAACTTTCTATCCCTAAAGATATTAGGTAACTCTTATTTTAATGAATGTAACTGTTATACTCATTTATGCTGATAATGATGATGTTATATATATATATATGGGAACATATATATATATATTGTTCCCACAAAGTCTGTCATTTTCGGTTCCACTGTTATTGTGGGGAGATTCAGACACCGCAGTTCATACACAACCAAACCCACATGCTAACATTCAGTGTGTCAACAATCCTTGAGCGAAAACCTCAGATTGGTTGAGACTGTTATTTACATTTGCAAAGGGAGAGGAATTGGAAAATGACCAAATTTGCTTTTCTGTTTCTGCTTTTTGTTTTCTTTAATGATGTATTCTGATCTAATAACCACATATTGTGTGAAATACCTGTTCTGAGTTGTGTAGCCTGTTGTTTGCTGTAGCTTATGTCATTTCTTTGGTAAATATTGATGTTTGTGTCCTTTTTTTTGTCCAGTGGCTGTTGGGAAAAACCCAAATTGAAGACTGATAGATGGCAAGATATGCAGCAAAATGTGCTCTTGAACTTGCAGAGTCCATCATTAATGCATGTAGACTACATCATGATATAACACCTTTCACACAATTTGAGGTACTTTGCATTTTTTTACCTGCAGTATATTCAAGTTGTTCTCACATTTTTACTTAAAGGGATAGTTCACCCACAACATGTGATTTTTGTCATCATTCACTCACTCTTCACTTATTCCAAGCCTGTTTGTATTTTTTCCGTTGTGTTCAACAGTAAATAGGAATACAAACATATTTTAAATAAGTTAAGGGTAAGTAAATTGTGAATATTTTTATTTTTGGAAGAACAATCCCTTAGTTCACACAAAAATGAACATTTCCTCACCCTTTCCCCACACTCAAGTGTTCGAAACCTTTATGAATTATTTGCTTCTGTTGAACACAAAACAAGATATTCTGAAGAATATTCTGAAGAAAAACCAGCAGCCATTGACATCCTCAGTATAGGGACAAAAATACTATGGAAGTTTATGGCTGCTGCTTTAAAACATTCTTCAAAATAGCTTACTTTGTGTTCAACAGAATAAAGAAAAGTGGAAGGTGAGTAACAAACTGTTCCTAACATTCAGATTTTTTCTTCTATTGAACTGCTTTGGTCAGAGGTTTCCAATTTTGTATAACATTCATTCATTCATTTTCTTTTCGGCTTAGTCCCTTTATTAATCTGGGGTTGCCACAGCGGAATGAACCGCCAACTTATCCAGCATATGTTTATCAGGGATGCTGATAAGATTTATAATCAAAACCTCAATCAATTAAACACTAATTCGAGAACAAGGATCCGGAGCACCCGGAGGAAACCCACGCGAACACGGGGAGAACATGCAAACTCCACACAGAAATGCCAACTGACCCAGCCGAGGCTCGAACCAGCGACCTTCTTGCTGTGAGGCGAACGTGCTACCCACTGCGCCACCGCGTCGCCCCACACTCATACACTACAGCCAATTTTGTTTACCCAATTCACCTATAGCACATGTCTTTGGACTGTGGGGGAAACTGGAGCACCCAGAGGAAACCCACGGGAACACAGGGAGAACATGCAAACTCCACACAGAAATGCCAACTAACCCAGCCGGGACTCGAACCAGCGACCTTCTGGCTGTGAGGTGACAGTGCTAACACCACCCCCACCCCCTCTAAATTTATAAGCTAGATTTATGTCAATAGTAAGAGTCACTGTTACTCTAGGAATGATTGTCTTATATACCACTTCTTGAGAATAAAATACTGACAGCTTTTATTGGGCCTTTGATACACTTGTGTTCAGTAAGGGTTTGCTTTTAATTAGGATCTTTTCTGAGTCACCCTGATTTACCGCCTTTGACTCTGCTATAATAAGCCTACAGTTATTGATCTATCTGTCAGTCATAGCACCACACAGATGGTAAAGCACCACCTTTCCCAGACCCTTCGCCCCATGTTATTGAAGAAAGAGCTCCCCTGCATGGCAATGAAGTTTCTGGCTTGATTCTGCACTTGGAATCCTAAGATAACAGGCTTTTGTTAGACTTTCCCCTCATGGATGTATTACCTTTTTTGCCGTTGGTTTAGATCAGTTTATTGTCCTCAAAGTTATGTGTCTTAAACCACATCTTTATTTTAAATCACCTCTTTAGGACTCATCATTGAAAAAATGCTATTTTTGTATTTTATGCCCATTTAACTGTGGACTGAAACCACATACTTTCAGAAAAATACTCCTTTTGCTTGGTTAAAACCAACTGTTTTGTTACCTTTTGATGACTTTGTTGCTTATGGGTGATTAGTCTTATTTATTCATTCATTCATTTATTTTCTTTTCGGCTTAGTCCCTTCATTTATTTATTTATTTAGGAAGTGACATGGTGGCTCAGTGGTTAGCACTGTCACCTCACTGCAAGAAGGTCGCTGGTTCGAGTCCTGGCTGGGTCAGTTGTTATTTCTGTGTGGAGTTTGCATGTTCTCCCCCTGTTGGCGTGGGTTTCCTCCAGGTGCTCCGGTTTCCCCCAAAGTCCAAAGACGTGGTATAGGTCAATTGAATAAACTAAATTGGAAGGGCAGTGTATGTGTATGAATGAGTGTGTATGGATGTTCCAGTACTGGGTTGCAGCTAGAAGGGCATCCGCTGTGTAAATCATATGCTGGATAAGTTGGCGGTTCATTCTGCTGCGGCGACCCCTGATAAATAAAGGGACTAAGCCGAAGGAAAATGAATAAATTTATTTTATGTATGTATGTATGTATGTATGTATGTATGTATGTATGTATGTATGTATGTAT
>CAIGQV010016735.1:14220801-14233757 GCA_903798115.1 Danio jaintianensis | reverse complement strand
CAAAAAAAGAAGGAAAGATGTGTTTTAGTTGGCTGGTTTTTGCTGGTCTCCAAGCTTGGCTAAGCTGTTCAAACTAGTTTTCCATGCTGTCCATATTGTACAGTTGGTGAACCCAGCTAAGACCAGCGTTACAGGTTTAAGACCACCTTAAAAGACTTAAAAATTAGTAATTACCTGGTTTATTAATTCATGAAATACATATGGTCAAAATTGTGAGAAAAAAAAGGTGAAAAATAAACTGAATTGCAACATTAAAAGGGATAGTTCATCCAAAATTGACTCACTATTTACTTACCCTCAAGTGGTTCCAAACCTTTATGAGATTCTTTCTTCTGTTGAACACAAAAAATATATATTTTGGAGAAAACTGAAAACTTGAAACCATTTATTTTCTTAATATGAAAAACAAATACTTATGTAGTCAGTAGTTACAATTTTAGGGCATTCTTCAAAATATCTTCTTTTCTGTTCAACAAAAGAAAGAAAGTCAAACAGGTTTGGAACAAGTAAAATATGAGTCAATTAATTTTCAGTTTTGGGTGAACTATCCCTTTAAACTCAGAATCTGAACATATAAATTCAGAATTGAGAGAAATAAACTTCATCACATTAAAAGTCCAAACTGCGAGTTTGTCTCACAACTCCTGCGAAAATGTCAAAATGGAGAGATTTATTATCAGAATTGTAAGAAATTAACTCTAATTGTGAGGCTTAAACTCAAAATTGTGACTGCAGAAATGTATTTAGAATTGCTAGATGTGCATCTAATGAGATGTGTTCTTGGAATTGCAACAAAGAAGTTAGAATGGCAATATATAAATTCAGAATTATCTCAGTTACCCTCATTTATTGATTTAATTCTCTGGCAGAAACTTCTTCCACACTGAAGTCCTGTAAAAGTTGCTTTACAAAAGAAGTTATAAAAAGTGGCTGCTTCTCCAGAAGTCTGAACACTTAGCACACGGAGTGCAAAACAGATGCAGTATATTTACTATTATGTAACCGTTTCCCTATATAGACAAGGCTGGTTCTTACAGTTGTTATGGTAACTTTGACAATCAAGTTATTTGCAAAACACATTACTTGCTCTGTTATGGTATATAATGATGTACATTAGATTGTTTTTAGCCTCTGTCTGTACTGCATTTTGAGTGAGTTTGAAAAGCACGTTGCCCTGAGGAAACAGGTTATGTAATAACCTGTGTTTACTGTCTATATTAAACTTCACTGCACAGTGTTGCCACATATTACATTTAGTCTGTCTAATTATAGCTTGTATACAAACTTTTTTGTATTTGCTGCTTTATTCTGTTTATTGAATACTTGCTTCTCTTGTGCTTAGAGCATCAGTTTTGTACTGACGGACAGTCATGAACCTGCCTCTATCTGTGTGTTTCTGGTATCAGTGCAGTGCTGGTGTGAGATAGTGCCAGTGAATTGCGTGTGGTTGGCGGTAGTCAGGAGTGATGGCTGTGAAGGAGCGGGTGGAGGCGGTGCTGAATGTGGGCCTGCGGGTCCCCAGTATCATGTTGCTTGAGGTGCTGTACCGCTGGGATGTCAGCTCCTTCTTCCAGAAGATCCAGAGGAGCAGCCTCAACAACAACCCCCTCTTCCAGTACAAGTACCTGGCCCTCTACCTTCACTATGTGGGTAAGTGACAAATTACTATTGTTATGTGATATTACTGTAGAATATGAATGAGGAGAAATTTTGCCATACAATCACCATAGTATACCATCTCTGTCTGCACTTTAAAAAAGAAAAGAAATAAATGGGTTTTTATCAGTATTTATTTTTTCTTTTAACGTGAGCATGCATGCAGAGTTTGCACTGTTTATGCACATTTTGCAATGTGTGTGAACTCTTTTGTTATTATGATTGTAACATTCACAGGTCAGTTTGATCCGCGATTTCATTGCTAACTGCAGCTGCATAGACTTTACATAAAAAGGATGTAATTTATAATCTCAGATTTTCAGCTACCTTCTGAGGAGATTTCTATTTATGCAAAGCAGCATTTTCTGCCTCAAGTACAAACATTTTTGTCAGATCAAGCATGGTCATTTTGCATGAAAACAGTTTTAATTTTGTCCATATTTAGATAAATTTTTTTGCATAAGGAATAGAGCTGCACAACATATCGTTTCAGCATCGATATCGCAATGTGCAATTCTGAAATAGTCACATCGCAGGATCTGCAATGTCATGTTGGGATTAATATAACATGACCTAATCTAATAGGTTCTAACAGTGTGAAAGTCATTTTAATGTGTTTTTAAGGCCTGTGAATAAGATTTCAAGCCAATTTAAATCATTTGGGCGCAAGAAATTATAAAGTTTGCCATTTTAACAAAGATGAATTGTTTAATTATTTATACAATGAAGACTATATGGTGTTAATTTACATTTGATTATTGCATTTTGAACCTCAATGCTGTTAGACTTCACCGAAAACCATGAAGCATTGTTTATTTAATTTTTATCTTTGTTGTAATGTTTTCATCTGTGCTTTGTTACTTTGTATATTTTTGTATTATTTTGTATATTTTATGCAGATGCACTCCAAATCCTAATCCATGTAAAATGATGAATTATTTCTATAGAGTTACTCAAGTCATCAAGTTATATTCGTATCGCAATATATATCACAGGAAAACAAAATATCACAATGTCAGTTTTTTTTTCCAATATCGTGCAGCTCTAACAAGGAAGTAGTAATGTTAAAGGTTTACTGTTTTTTAAATAAGATTTATTTATCAGATTTTTATGACAGTTAAACAAACAAGAATAAAAGAGAAAATAAAAAGGTTTACCATTTTAAACCGATTTTTATTTATTTATTTTTTGTGTGTGAATTATTTTGAATTTGGGTTAATTTGGCCAGAAAATTGAACTAAAACCCGGAATTAAAAAAAATAAAGGTTCTAGATTACACAGCAAAGCAGTCAAAACTTAGTTTAAAAAACATTTTAATAACATAAAGAATCTTTTGTGCAATGGAATGATCTTAAATGGATATTAAATGTATGGATGTTTTTGATGCATTATTGTCAATAGAGAACCTTTTTATTTTTGATAGTGTTCTTACTTGTTTCTTAACTTTTCTGTACACCAAAAGTTGCCACCTAGCAGAATGGTAAATGATAAAATGCATAGTCCAGGGCTTTCAAGATTCTTATGAAGATTCTTAGCCATTAGAATAGGAGTGAGTAGCAAGTTGTTCTAGAGGTCAGACAGGAGGCCTGTTTATAACATTACTCCAGATTGCCACTCATTTGAGTAATGGTGGCACAGGCAGCGAGATGATTGAGTGGAGAATAGAAAAAACTGAAGAGAGTTGGCAAAAAGCCTTGTATGCGAAAGAAAAATAACCAGAAAATAAATAAATGCAACCCATTTCTCAGTGTTTATTTAGCCGGTGGTCCTGCTGCCAGTGGTGGAGTCTGTTTTGGGCCACAGGGCTCTCACAGCCCCTGTCCGAGTTTTAAAAAGACTCAGTGGAGCGCGGTTGGTCCTCATTAACATCCCAACAGACAGCACTCATAATTTATTCACTGCCATCCTTCTATGTTGATTTGAAATTGTGAATGACTTATTTCCACCTCTTTCTATATTGTCTGTGTTTGCTTTCCATCTGAATGCATTTATTTTTATTTTTATTTTTGGCTTCAACTCATTTGGCCTAGTTTGTAGAAGAATTTAGTACAATCTCCCCCCATTTAACCCCATGTTTAAGTGGTTTTTGAACTTTAATTAAAGCTACAGACTCTTGTTAAACTGGATTTGGAGCAGATGTTTGTGTTGTACCCGAAGGAACAAACCCTAATGACCCTGCATTTGTCTCATTAGTGTATGTGTGTGGTCATGCGCTTATGCCCATGCGGCTGTTATTTACCCTAGAGAGGATGCTTTTGAGGTTAGATGCGGATGTTCGTACAATAAGAAGGGCAGTATTGACTCTAGAATATAGAGCAGCACTCAATCAACTGATACTGAACTAAAATACAAACAAAAAAACAATGTGTCAATCTGTACATTCAGTTTACAGATTGAAATGTAATTATTGGAATGAATACACATTAAAATTGAAATTATATTGGAATTTTACAGCTTGTCCTATTTGTCACTGTCATACAAGGCTGTTTTCAGTACATACTTAATAAAATGGTAACACTTTATTTTAAGTCACAATTCATGCAGTTAACAAACCATTAACTAAGGCTATTACCTCAATAAAGCTCTAATTTGCTGCTTATTAATGGTTAGTAAGGTGGAAGTTGGGTTTAGGTTTTGAGTAGGATTAGGAATGTAAAATAAAATCATACTTTATAACTACTAAAAAACAGTTAATATTGCAATAATAGACAGGTAAAAAGCCAGTATTAATAGCATGAATTGTGACTTAAACTAAAGTGTTACTAATAAAAAAACGTTTAACATCTAAATCTGAACATATCCTGACAAACTATATATAATATCCCTATATATCATATTTGAGTAACAGTTAAAGGGTTAATTTATTCAAAATGCCGTGCACAAAAAATAATTCTGTGTTTTCAATTACTAGTAAATTTTGCAAACAAAGAAATGGCAAGTTAATGTGAAATGTATGTGTGTGATATTGGTTAACTTTTCTTTGCTTGTTGATGTTAGAAATCTTAAATCCTTCAAGTCTTGTAAAAACAGCAGTCACACATATACAGAGAAAAATATTGTGTCGTAGAACTCATAGAAAATAATATAGAAAATATATTCTATATTATTCATGGTAACACTTTAGTTAAGGTCGTTAACAAACCAATCACTAAGACTACTAGCTTAATAAACTACTAATTAACTGTTTCTTAATAGTAAGTTGGGTTTAGGTTTTGGGTAGGATTAGGGATGCAGAATGACATCATACATTTATAGCTACTACTGAACAGTTGCTATCTTAATAATAGTCAGGTAATAAGCCAGTAGTTAATAGCATGACCTAAACTAAAGTGTTACCTTATTCATTCATGTAAAAACATTTATAAAACATATTTAAACAAAATTAATTTTCCAAATTATTTTAACGTTTAAACCTTTTCATTTTTACAAAACTTACTGGACACTAAGCACTACTGGACACTCCAGTACTACTGGACAAAAGTTATAAACATTAAGATTTGCTACTTTTTTTGTCACAAAGGCAGCATTTGTTTTATCAAAGATTCAATAAACACAACACAACAAACTAGTGTGATTCTTTTTCCACGTTAATGAAACAATACGACTTTTATTACGTTTTCCTCTTAGTTGTTGCACTCACAAAGAGCAGAAAACAATAGACTGAATTTTGCCATATCTGCAGTGCGGTATATTACTGCGTGGATGCTCTGACATTAGTTATTAGCTTGGAAGCAATGACTAGGTGTTGACATTTCAAAGCTACCACTAGCAGAGCCCTTGCTGGTGTTCAGTTTAACGGAGGTTCAGCAGCTTCTGTTCTTGGCTGCAGCTTTGTCTTTTTGCAGGTGCAGCTTGTTCAGTGTAGGTGGTGCTATGGTACCCTCAGGACCCCCTGCTGAATTGCGGGCCGAGTCCAAGTACAGCAGTTCCCACAGGTTGAAAAGTGCTGCTGTTAGGAGAAACTTTAATAGTCTTCTTTAATCTCAGGCTTGCTGGGTTCGAAGCAGCATTGAGCAAAAGCACCTGGCCCTGAGAAGCTCTGGTTTTCTTTTAATATAATGTAGCGGAAGGAATAGCTCTGCCTTGCCAGTCGAATAATGTGACACTGTAAGGCCATTAAAACTAATAGAGAAGACCATCTCAGACACTAGTGGCTGACATTTCTGCAGAACAGCTCTACTCTAACTGGCAATATCTATGTATTCTGGGGTTTAGCCCATTATATTGAGGAAATTTTGAGAGAATTGTGGCCAGCCAACCTTATATATTTTACCCCTTGCTTTGAATGGTTTTCAGCGCATTTGGGAGCGCAGGACATCACTTGCACAGTTCAGTGACTGTAGCGTAGGGCTTGGTGATTAATCAAAATGAAATCACAAACATAATCATCTCACAGAAGGATTTATTTCAAACATTTGACAGAAGTTATGAAGTCAGTTAGGAGTAAAAACATGTTATTGCGTTTTTTTCAGGTGCAGAATTTAGCCGTTAAGTAGCACAAACTGCTGTCATTATCACAGAACGGTTATCTTGATGTAATTATACAATTCAATTGTTTTTGATTTTGAATGTGATTTTGTGCAGCTTGTCCATGTTACAACTATGTGTAGTAAAGCCTGCTCCAGCTGAAAGCATGTGCTGGAGGTTTACTAAAACCGTCTTTACTGACAAAATGCACATAGAAAATCACCTGCGATTAATCAAAAAAGTTTACCTCTTCCCATGAGGGAAAACCAACAACAATCAAGACTGCATGACTATATGCTGTCATCGCTTTGTAATCAAAAAATGTCAGTTATAAGGGAAGTCAATTGGGCAAAAACAGCCACTAATAATAATAATAATTAATAATAATTCCTTACATTTATATAGCGCTTTTCTGGACACTCAAAGCGCTTTACATATATTTGGGGGGACTCTCCTCATCCACTAACATAACAGAAGGGTAGTACATTTGAACAATACACAAGGGTTAAAAATATGTGAAAGAAAACAATTCCCAAACCATGACACTTACTCCTACACCTTTTACTGGCTTCTGTACACACTTTGGGTTCAGTCTTTCCCAAGTTTCACAAGGATGTTTCACAAATAATCTTGTTTTTAACACTAAAATAAAACTTAGACAAGTACTCTGTCCATACAACAAGCTCCTCTGCAAAAATCTTTTGATTCTTTCTACTGATGAAGGTTTGGTTTGGCACTTTCAGCCGAAATTCTCTTAAACATCACAAGACTCTATGCTGAAAAATGTATGTTTATACTGAAATGGTCAGCAATTTCAGCTGCAGTGTTGATCCAATTTCCCACTGAGATTATGCTGTCTTCCCATTCAGTTGTCCAGAGTTTTGAGGGACTTTAATGCGTTATTTCAGAAATCACAGATTAAGAATGACCAGCTAACTTTTCTATGCTAAAAGGCTCATCTTTTGGCTTTCACCTGGACAACTTGCTGTCAGAGATTAGTCACTTTCTTGCAAAGTCAGTAAAAACAGGAAAGTTGGGCTGCCAGTTATGGTTCATTCAAGTCATGTCAAATAAATTGTATTTATGAGTTGAATGCACATGAATGCCACAACAAAGTCATTATTACAAGATGGGGAAATGTTACAAAGTGGGGAAACTCAAAAAAAAATTTAACCTCAAGTTGGGAGCATGTCAGAGAGAAACATGGCAAAATCACTAGCTATGTTTCCATTAAAAGATGCAAATTAAACTTATGCGAGATGGAATATTGCATAAAACTATTGCGAATAAAGCACCGTTTCCGTCCAATGAGTCAGAGAGAACAAAATCATCACTTCCTGATAAACTGGTTCCAAATATCAAAAATAAAAATGGAATTTGCTGGGTTAGGACAAGTCATTGTGAGGCACTTTCTTATATAATAAATTACTTGCACCTCAGAAGACAAAGACATGAATGTAAAAGAAATGAACTCGCTTTTTATGCACATGTTGGAATTTATTTGGTAAATGTGTTTCCATTGTAGTTTATGCAGTTTAGTCTATTCTTATTGGATAAAAAGTTTATCTTACTCAGTTGTACGTTTTCATGTGCATTTTCAACATTTTTTGCACATTTTGGCATTTACATTAAGCATTTTTTTATGCGATTATTCCAAAATGTGCATAAAATGGATGACTGATCTGTAATAGAGAATATACCATATAATGTATTTTATATATAGATCGTTAGGTGGAATACATGGATAGAAAGTCAACTCTTGTGGGTTGTCAGTTACAAAACACAATTGATGCAAATTTTTGTTCTCAGTTTTCTATAAACAGAGTAAAAAAACCCTGCTATATTTTCTTGTAGTTTATCAAAAGTATGTACAACACACCACCTTGTGCTGACGAAAGTGACTTGAATGCAACTGACATCTTTATTACAACCTCTCAACTCGTAAGTAGGAACAGCCCAGGATTACTTGAATGCAGAATTACATGTGGTTTTTCAGATAAAGATATTACCACCGGGTGCCAGATTAACACCAGTAACTGTCAGTTATCTGAACATATTCTCCAAGTTTGATCTGTGTTCTTTTTCAAATATTTCATTCTGTTCTACAGAATATATTTAACTCCTAAAATATGCTTAAAAATGTCTCTCTTACACCTGTCAGGATTACTTCAAATAGGACAAAGCAGGAAATTGTATTGTTCTCTCATTTTGGTCTTCTCTGATATATAACATAAATCAGAGTCAGTTTTGTCTGGCTGAATGCACTACAGAAGGTTAAATTGAGACACGGAGAACATCTACTGTCAGCAAGATCACAGGTACTTTCCGTCTTTACTGCCTGTAGATAATACGAGCTGTCTTTCAACATTTTATCCAGCCACAAACCTGGCCAAGTCCTGTGCTCTTTGACCTGGCAAGAGCTTCCTCATATTTCAGTACTAACTTTATTCCCAGGTAATTGCATTGGTTCAAGCTTTAGCGTGCCAGCAATACTACACATTATTCAATACTGGGATAAACTCTGTGCCTTCCAACTCTGCAGAATATTTCCATCGGGGCGTATTTCTACCGTGTTCTAGACAGCAGAGTGTGGCACATGGTTTGGTATTTGTGAATGGCAGAAGTCAACTGTGAAAGGATGAGTGCTGAACGTCAGATAAATAGTTATGCAACAGGAGGGATCAAGAGGGTTTGGCAATGCAGTAATGAGGGCTTAATCTGTGCATGGCAAAGGCTTTAATCTCCATGGTTCATCCTGTCTACTCACACACACTCCAGCTTGAGCCAGTCAATGTCTGTCCGGAGGCTAAATAATTACTTATGATCATTATGACGTATGATAGGGAATGGAATTACATGTAAATCTTTAAATATTGCACCATAAGAGGCTTTTTATTAGATAAATGTCTGATGGAAGGCTATTTTTTCCTCACACTAGATCCTCCACTTGAGGTTTCTCATTGATGGTCATACAATTGAAGCAAAGTAGAGTCCAACTTGGTTTAAGAAGTCACACCAAGCCTGTGAACTGTTGGCTAAACTTCAGGTTCATATACAGAAAATGGGAATTAGTCCGGGAGTTTGAAAGTAGTTGTTTAATTAAGATGTAAAGGTTTTTTTAACTGTCTACCTAAAAGCCCAAAAACTGTCCAGATTACCTACTATAGTACTTCCATCTTGACTTGAAGTGCACGTACGATGGACACTTTACTATCCCAGTAAATGAGGTTTCAGTAAACAGAACTTTGTCACCATAATTACTTTGTTTCATGGGCTCACAGAGATTTTAAAACATAAATACACAAATAGTTTATACATGATCTTGTTTCAGTTTTCAAGATGTATTGACATTTTAATATCACATTTGTATAATACAATAAACAGTATTAGTTGATGGTTTCTTAAAGGGTTAGTTTAACGAAAAATGAAAATTCTGTCATTTATGACATTTGAATTTATTTATTTGACAGGGACATGCACAACAATACATTGACCTTAAAAAGGAAATATGTTTTGTGCCAGGCTTTAGCAAAAACTGCTATTTTCCACCTGCAGTCCCTGGACAGGTAGATCTTAAACACTTAAAGGTTCCAAGAAATTAAAATAAAGTTTTTTTAGATGTTAGTATCAGTTCAGTATTGTTAGTTTTTAGGATATCTATGAGCTACTGTGCTCCAAAACAGTGACAAAATTTGCGTTTAGAAGATATAAAACTGATATTAACATGTAAAGCTTGTAGTTTGTCACTTCTGCCTAAATGGATCAATGGTTTTATTCACATCACCTCATACTACAGATTCTCATCAAATCATAACCAATCAAATGCTCTCTAGAATGTGACATGCCCCGCCCCTTTCAAGACGCTTCTCGTTTGCTTTTCATTTGATGCACTTGAGCTCAACCACTCTCACTGGCAGAGTGGTGATAAAACAAAACGCTATTGGCTGTTTTTTAAAAATGGGAGAACTACACTATGTCCCACCCTCTCTTCGTGTTTCGGTTGAGATTACGTCAAACATCGAATAAAAATGCATATTTCAAAGCACTTCACAGGACCTTTAATACTAAAAAAAAAACATATTACAACTTGAAGTATACAGGCTCACTCACAGGAATTACACACAAACAATCAAACACAAACATTCCCTTAGTGTGTACATAAATGTTTAGATAGGAGACACTTTTTGAACAGGCTTGAAAACATCTTGAAATTTGTACATGCAATTAATTCAGCTGGAAGTGTGTTCCACAGACTTGTGGCTATTTAAGAAAAAGAAGATTGACCAAATGAAGTTTTACGTCTGGGAACACTACACTCCCTTTTTGCTATCGACCGCGTCGTTCTAGAGGTTTTCTCTTATGTAAACGTTACAAATGTTCTTAAAGGAGGAGGAGCAGAATAATGAATGAGTTTAAATACAAGACAAAAAATACAATACAAGACAAATGTTAAAATATTTAATCGTACTCAAAAGGTTATGTTTTTTAAGGATGTTACAATGATGGTACACTCATGTTTTTTATTCAGAATTTTAAGTGCTCTCTTGTATAATGACGCTAAAGATGTTAAAAGATGTTTTACATGCCAGAAACCAACTCATTATACAATATAAAAAATGTGGAACAATTACAGTGTTAAAATACATGCTCGAAGCATCATAAGTCAGACAATCTCTAATATGTCTAAGATTGAATTTTAATACATTACCAAGTATGAACAAAGCTTTTTCTTTGTTTTTTATTATTATTATTTTTTTTTCACAATTGTGTTCTCGAAGCTTCATATGATTACAGTTTACTACTAAAGTGACATGAAGTGTTTTGACAATTTTTTTTGGTACCGTTTATGGACTTTGAACATCTCAGAACTGTTGCTGTCTATGGAGGGTCTGAGAGCTTTCGGATTTCATCTAGAATATCTGAATTTGTGTTTATAAGATGAATGAAGGGCTCTGGGGATTGAAATGATGACTAAAAGCTCTGCATGCTAAATTGAACTCAAAATGGTGCTGATCTGATTGTCAGCAATAATAATGACATGTACATAACAGATATAGGCTATATAGACTAGCATTTCACAGCAGACGTAATGTATTATAATAAAAAATAACCCTGGGAATTTCCATGACTGATAACTGAATGCCATTTTCTTATGCAATGTAGTGTTAATGTGTAAACAATGTAACATACAACTATTTCACAATGTTATTTAGAAATAATAGTATATGTGTGTAATATATATATATAGCATATGTTAGTATTCAGTTGTGAGCATGGCCAGAGCCTCTATAAGCAGGTGTGACTATTAATGAACAGGATATCCGGATTCAGTTTGTGTGCTCTAGCTGTGTGACTCTCTTTGACAGTCTGAGTGAATGGACTCTCACTGCCGGTCTGAGAGATATTGAGAGAGATGTGCCATCTGAGGCCCTTCTGTGTGCTTGACAGCATCCTCACATAGCTCTCCAACAGCAGTCTCATTCTTTCATTCCTCTCTCTTTCAGGCTACATTCTGAGTCTGGTTCTGCTCACTCTGCCCCGACAGCACCTGGTTCAGCTCTACCTGTACGTGCTCACTGCCCTGCTGCTGTTTGCCGGACATCAGATCTCAAGGTGAGACTTCAGAACAGGTTTACACTTTTTCTCAGTCACTTTGGTACATTTCTCAGATCAGAATTGAAATTCTCAAAACTACCTGTTCGATCTTCACATCATTGTGTCACTTGTGCACATCAAAAAAGCAGTTTATAATTCCTTTGAACAGGTTGCAAATGCTTGCATACATCCATGCAAATGATTATGTGCAATTCTCTGATGTTTCCTACATTATCAATTGCTTATGTCATGTTGATCAAAATGTATTATTTTGGTCTCTGTTGAGTAGTCTTAATCATTTGTTCATGGCATAAGTCTTTACATGCAAAATGGCTGAACAAGTTGTCATAATATTTTGTCATTATGCATTTTTATACTTTCCATTAGACTTTTTTCTAAATCTGCCTACAATTGGTAAATTTCTCTCAGGTGAATCTTGACTTTTTCTAATGAAGGTGCATCTGAAAGGAGATTGTCCTATGTTCACATTTATTCATTTGTTTAGTTTTTTTTCTGTCTTTTCCTTTCTGTATCACAATGGCATGATCTGTCAACAAATTACAGTACAAACAGCAAAAAAAATAGCCATAGTTTACATCAGAACACCCTTCCAGAGTACACTGTTATATTGACAACATTAATAAGTAATTTGACTGTCTTATCCGTACACAATGGCACAAGGACTGGCACTGACATGTTCATTGACACAGAAATGTAGTTTTGAGAGATTAATTAAGGATTTTGAGCAAGAGACTGGCTTTTACAGGTAATCCACTGTGTTTTGCTTTTTGTACCTGTTGTTTTGAGAAATGCACTTACTGTTTGGCAAATTTCAGTTCTGATCTGAGAAATGTACCAAAGTGACTGAGAAAAACTATAATAAAAGAGACTGACAGAAAAGCAGACACCATAGCCCTCCTGCCAGAAAAATGCTGTGTGTTTGTAAGGTCGGTAATGGTTAAAATCCAATTTGGAGGCAAATTTGCATTGTGGAAAAGGTCTGTTGTTCATTGTTAATAGTTTAACAATGCATTTTCGGTCAACAGAGTAATATCATGAGACCAACTTGAACATTGTACAATATCCGCATAGTTAAAGTCTTTCACCCTCATGCAAAATTCTTAATTTCATAATTTCTATGATCAGTTTCTTATGTAAATTTACTGAACAGTGATCAATGTGATATATTATATTATATTATATTATATTATATTATATTATATTATATTATATTATAT